>CM067167.1:243682025-243756686 GCA_034093135.1 Erigeron breviscapus | reverse complement strand
CTCATCATCTTTCTGAAAATTCAACTCATGAGACTCACTCTCATGAGCAAATTCACCAAAACTCCTTAAGCCTCCACCCCCTTCTATATGAGCCCAATGACCCTGATATTAAGGATTGCAGGCTGCTCTTTCCAGAGTCAGTGGCTTTTAAGCCAACTGCAAGTTCTTCCCGGTCTAGAATTTCTATGGGCTCTTCTACAAACTTCAACGTTTTATCAACACGGATTTCTTCAAGAGGCAGGTGAAGTGTTAGATCGACCAAACACTTCCTAAGATTACAAATATGGAACACATTATGAACCCCACTCAAGTTTTGAGGAAGTTCCAATCGATAAGCTACCGGGCCAATTCGTTCAAGGATTTTAAATGGGCCAATGTATCTCGGGCCCAACTTGCCACGCTTCACAAACCGAACCACGCCTTTCCACGGGGACACTTTCAACAAAACATAATCACCGACTTCAAACTCAAGAGGTCGTCGTCTAACATTTGCATACTTCATTTGTCTTTCACGAGCTACTCTCAGTTTCTCTTTAATTTGCGAGATCACCTTGGTCGTTTCAATGACAATCTCGGGCCCAATGAGTTGGCTTTCACCAACTTCCGCCCAAGCTACCGGTGACCTACAATCCCTCCCATACAAAGCTTTAAACGGAGCCATATCAATGCTAGCATGATAGCTATTATTATAGGAGAATTCAACTAGCGGTAAATGTACATCCCAATTGCCACCAAACTCGATGGCACAAGCTCGTAACATATCTTCAAGCGTTTGAATCGTTCTTTCACTTTGACCATCAGTTTAAGGGTGGAACGCCGTACTCATGTTGAGTTGAGTACCCATTGCCTTTTGGAACGCCTTCCAAAATTTTGAGGTATATCGGGCATCCCGATCGGATATGATGGAAATCGGCACTCCATGTTTGGATACCACCTCTTTGATGTACAAGCGTGCCATGGTGTCAAATTTGTCATCTTCCCGGATGGCTAAGAAGTGAGCCGACTTAGTCATCCGGTCGATTATCACCCAAATGGTGTCCCGACCACTACTCGTTCTAGGTAACTTCGTGATGAAGTCCATAGCGATATCTTCCCATTTCCACTTCGGTGTCGCCGGTTGAACTAGCAAACCGGGCGGTTTCTTGTGGTCGGCTTTCACTTGTAAACAAGTGAGGCATTCACTAACGTATCTAGCAATGTCTTTCTTCATTCCCGGCCACCAATACAAGTCTCTTAAACCAAAATACATTTTGTCGGAACCCGGGTGAACCGAGTAGGCCGACTTATGAGCTTCGTTCATCAATTTCAATCGCCACCCGCCAAGAACGGGTATCCACAACCGTTCAACAAAGTATAACCCGTCATCATCTTTTCTATCAAATTGTTCTTCTAAGCCGTGTAATGCTTCATTGATGAAGTTTTCCGGCCTAGTTGCTAATCTTTGTGCTTCAATGATGGAGTCACGAACGCTCCTTATCACGGTGAGGCCCATGGCTCTAATTCGTCTTGGCTTTATCCGATCTTTCCGGCTCAAGGCATCGGCTACCACATTTGCCTTACCCGGGTGATACCGGATAACACAATCGTAGTCACTAAAAAGTTCAAGCCATCTTCTTTGTCTCATATTCAATTCACTTTGATCAAAAATGTGTTGGAGGCTTTTGTGATCGGTATAGATCACACTTTTGGTGCCATACAAATAGTGCCTCCAACATTTCAAGGCAAATACAACCGCTCCCAATTCCAAGTCATGAGTCGGGTAATTCTTCTCATGCACCTTCAATTGCCTAGATGCATAAGCAATTACTTTACCCCGTTGCATTAAGACACAACCCAATCCTTGCCCGGACGCATCACAATAAACAACAAAGTCATCGGCTCCATCGGGCAAGCTTAATATGGGTGCATCACACAACTTGTCCTTCAACAATTGGAATGCTTGTTCTTGTTTTTCTCCCCAATCAAACCTTCTTTCTCGTTGAGTCAACAAGGTCAAAGGTTGGGCAATCTTGGAAAATTTTTCAATGAATCGTCGATAATAACCCGTCAAACCCAGAAATTGGCGAATCTCGGTTGGCGTCTCCAATTTTTCACCGCTTCAATCTTACTTGGGTCCACATGGATTCCTTCCTTGCTCACCACGTGACCAAGAAAGTGGACCTCTTCAAGCCAAAATTCACATTTGGAGAACTTGGCATACAATTTCTCTCTCCGGAGTAGTTCCAAAACTAGCTTCAAATGCTCGGCGTGATCTTCTTTAGATTTGGAATAGATGAGAATGTCATCAATAAAGACAATGACAAATTGGTCCAAGTAGGGCTTACACACCCGGTTCATCAAGTCCATGAACACCGCCGGTGCATTTGTCAACCCGAATGGCATAACCGTGAATTCAAAGTGCCCATATCGTGTACGAAAAGCCGTCTTGGGAATATCATCTTCATGGACACGTAATTGGTGGTAACCCGACCGCAAATCAATTTTGGAAAAGAAACGAGCACCTTGGAGTTGATCAAATATATCATCAATCCTTGGAAGAGGATAACGATTCTTCACCGTGAGTTTGTTCAATTCTCTATAATCGATACACATACGGAAGGTACCGTCTTTCTTTTTGACAAATAAGACTGGTGCACCCCACGGTGAATGACTAGGGCGGATGAAACCCTTTTCTTGGAGTTCTTTGAGTTGGGCGGCCAACTCTTGCATTTCGGTTATGGCTAAGCGGTAGGGAGCTTTGGCTACGGGAGAAGCATTTGGAATGAGATCAATACGGAAATCGAGTTCACGGGATGGAGGCAAACCCGATAGGTCATCCGGGAATACATCCATGAATCTATTTACCACGGGCACGGCTTTTAGTTTGACTTTTGTGACGTTAACATTATAGATCTTTCCTTCCCACGGCTCGGTTGTCTCACCTTGAACTACTAACTCATCACCATCATCTAACGGAATTTTCACCACTCGACTACCACACTCTATAACCGCGTTCATTGCCGACATCCAATCCATTCCCACAATCACATCAAAGCTACCGATATCAAAAGGAATCAAGTCTATCAAGAACGGGTGGTCACATAACTCTAAGGTACAATTACGAACAACTTGATCAATTTTTGTTAACCCACCGTTTACCATCTCAAGTTCAAAGTAATAAGATAACGGACTAAGGCTAGCATCAATCAACGGTATGAAATCATTTGAGACAAGACTAAAATCGGCACCCGAGTCAAATAATACGGTGGCATATTGATTGTTGAGAAGAAAGGTACCTGCCACGACGTTTGGGTCAACACGAGCCTCGACCGCATTCACGGCAAAAGCTCTTCCACGGGGAGCAAGTTGTTGTTGTTGTGGAGCTTGATGTTGTGGGCCTTGATTTCCCCGGTTTTGATTAGGACCGACAATTTGAAGTTGATTTGGGTGCACGGTCACTTGAACTTGTTGGCCAATAAGATTTGGGCACCGGTTACGATAGTGGTCTTGGCTACCACATTCGTAGCAAGTACCCGGGGCCATCGGGGGACGCCTCACATTAAGAGGAGCAACGTTCAATGGTGCATTTCGGCGGTTATTAGGACAAAACTTGGTGGTGTGACCCGGTTGGTTACATAGAAAGCAAACATCACATCTCACATGAGTCCAATGGTGACGGTTACACCTAGGGCATAAAGGACTAGCCCCGGCATAGCCACCCTTTGGAGGACCCGTCGCCGACACAACCGCCGCAAAAACCTTTCCACCACGACTAGGGCGCTTATGATCACGCCTCTCATCTTTCTTGGTGCCACTCGACTCAGCCACCTCTTTTCTCTTCCCATCACCCTTACTCAACTTACCACCCCTTATAAGTTCCAATGTCACACTAGCGGTGCGGGTGGTTGCCTCTTTGTATGTCAATGGCATGGTGGGGTGAGAAACAAAAATTCTCACTTCATGAGGCAATCCCGCAACATACTTCTTGATCTTAACACTTGGGGGGCTCACATAGTGGGGAATGAGCCTAGAGAGTTGGCCAAATCGGCGAGTGTAACCCTCATAGTCTCCTCCCTTCATGGCAAGTTTAGATAATTCCACTTGCAAGTTTCTCATTTCATGTGTCGGGCAATACTTAGCAATTATCATGTCTTTGAACTCTCCCCAAAGTAGGTTGTTAGCCGCATCAATCCCCAACTCATCAACCTCCTCATTCCACCATTCAAGAGCATCACCCTTCAACATACCGGTGGCATAAGTAATTCGTTGGTGGTAAGCACAACCACTCCGGGCAATGATTGATTCAATTGTCTCCAACCATTCCATACAACCCGTAGCACCACCATTCCCATTAAACTCCGGGGCTCCACAAAGTTTGAAATCTTTAAACAAGCACCCTTGTTGGTAAGCATCATGACCTCTTGGTCGCACAAAACCGTCTCCTCCATCCTCACCGTTTACATTCCTATCTTCATCTTCATTTTGAACATGAACCGCTTCATTTTCCGGTTCTTCTTGTTCATTTCTAGCTTCCATGGCCGTTTGGATTCGGGCCACAAGATCTGGCATGAGATCATTTAAAGCTTGGGTGATAACCTCGGCGGTTACCGGGGGATTGACACCACCCCGGCCACCTCGGCCACCACGACCTCCTCGACCTCCACGGCCTCCTCTACCACCACGACCACCTCTACCACCACGACCACCTCCATTCTCCTCTTGTTCATCTTGATTTCGGGGGGGTCTCACAACTCTCCTTGGTCTAACCATTGTCCTGAGCACACGTGTTAGATTAACAAGTTAGTTCTCACGATTCACACACGAGTTAACCAAAGTATATCATCACGAAACAAACATTTCATATCTAGGGTTTCCCTAGACCGTCTAACATGCATATCTCTACGGGGATTTTATCATGGCAATAATCTAAGGCTTCATCGATCATACCATCCACAATCAACCATACAATCACGAATCATTCAACACAATATAAAATGGGTCAAGTCATGACAAGGAGGGTAAAGCATAGTCCGAATCTTAACTTCAACATTCAACACATTAAAAGTGTTTGTATACAGGGTGTACCAGCGACTAACCCTCCACACCGTTAATATTTTGAATGGATGTCAAGACTCAGTTCCGTTATGCTCTCTAAGTATTGGTCGGGTATGTATACAGGGTGTACCAGCGACTAACCCTCCACCTAACCAACACTCATCAAGCATACCGGGTTTCCTACTATACTTTATCCACAATGCGCAATCCACGAGGTCATTAACTTTACATGACATAGGATAACCATAAATTTGTTGATCAGGCGCCTCTAGGGTTACCGAGTGTCATACTCCGTTAATGCCCTCATTTCACTTTGCTAGGGTTAAACAAATAACTAAAAGAATATACATTAACGTTCATTCGGCAAGTCACGGTGTATCCCGACACTAAAATATACGTTCATCAAGTCATCACATAACAATCAAGTCACAAGCCATGGTAAACCTACGAACTCCGTTTAAACAAGTTTTATGCGTCATACAATTCACGTTGCACACAAAATTCCCTATCATGCATGCTAATATGAAATGTGGGTGCAATGGCTATAGGCTAGGTCAATCCACCTAATTCTCTACAACCACGGCTCTGATACCATTCTGTAACACCCCGACAAGGCGGAATCACGAGGGTTACATACTAAGCACAGCACGACATGGAAATTAAGTAGAGACAATTCTAAATGCATTAAAAGGATTGAAAATCCATACAATTCAATCAATTACAATCCCGAGATCATACAAAAATGCATAAGGAGCACGACCATCAAACGTTTACAAAAGAGAGTACAAAAGATGGCATATGATCCTAAGCATAACCCATAAGCGGGGACTATGAATCACGGATCCACGATAAAGTCCAAGTCCAATCCTAGCATGCAAACAATCAATCATCATCCAATACGTCTTTGGTTAACCTGTTCATCTGAAAAGTGTACTAAAACGGGTCAACATAAAGTTGATGAGTTCGTAGGTTTAAGTAATGAAAATCAAGTGTCGGGATATCAACCGTTAACGATACACGAGGATTAGGATACCTAATCACGTTCACACAAATCAACACAAGACAACGTTTACGTTTAATAATAGCGATAACCGGCACGACTTACATGATGAACAATGCGTAAAATACGTTTCCTGGCACGACTTACATAATAAATAATGCGTAATAAACCGGCACGACTGACATGATAGACAATGCGTAAAATACGTTTCTGGCACGACTTACATAATAAATAATGCGTAATAAACCGGCACGACTTACATGATAGACAATGCGTAAAATACGTTTCTGGCACGACTTACATAATAAATAATGCGTAATAAACCGGCACGACTTACATGATAGACAATGCGTAATCATGAACACATACAATCACGTGAACAAGCAAAACAAGTAAGCATTCAACGTCTCGTTCCATATCATAACAAGTGAATCAACCGACAACCGTTTAATAATGCATACACTTTCCACCCCAAAATAAGATAAACGTAGGGGCTACGAGACTCACCTTGGCCTTGTATCGTCGAGTCTTAAATTGATTTATAAATATCTAAATCGATCCAAGAATGTCCGTGAATCGTCAATGGTCACGACCTATCAATGTATTTGTATAACATGCGTATTAATATACATATGTATGTATATGTACATATTCGTATAATTCATAACTTATTTATCATCATTTATGTATGTATATCAATATACACATATACGTTTTTATATATGTCTACAAATTAGTTCGCTTTCGTTTCACTTGTCCTTAATTAACCCGGTTGAACATCTAGACTATGGGCCCTCTAACCCAATCAAATTGAGCATTATATGGGCTGGAGTATGACTCAAGAGAGGAGCCCGACCCAATTCCAGAATGATGGGCCCAAGTAGGAAGTTAAATAAAAGAAAAGAGGAGGAGACCGTAAATATATGTATATATATATTTATATATTTATATATAATATATATATATATATATATATATTATATATATAAATTGTTTTCTCCCTGCACAAACCATCGATCAGTTTAGGGTTTCATTTACCACCACCAACCAGTACACAACTTAACAGATACCAAGAGGACACCCCACAAGAGATTGGGTTCGAGCAAGAAGGAGAAAGAAAGCCAAATCAAATTTCAGGACAAACAAGAAACCACACCACCGTAAGCTACGGTGGTGGTGGCCGTAAGGTATGGTGGTTAGCCCACAGCAGGCGTAAACTACGGTGGAGGGGAGCGTATGGTACGCTAGGCCATACCATAAGAGCGTAGGGTACGGTGAATATGGGCGTAAGCTACGGTGTCCTAGAACTTGAAGTTTTGGCGCCCAAAACTCAGAAAATTGGCGTAAACAGAGGGTGGGAGGCGTAAGGTCCAAATGAGGGTTCCAGAGGGGCGTAAGGTACGCCATAATGGCCGTACCTTATGGTGGTGCAGGGTAAGGAGCGATCTGGGCAAGTTCTTGAAGGAGAAACAGTTGACTTTCTAAAGTCAACTTTGACTTTGAGCTTAGAACCCTAATTGGCTGACAAGCGATCGAATTGAAGCAACTAGAATGAGTTTTGAGTAATTATAAATGAGTTGATTACAAGCAAACCCCAATTCCCTTTCAGAAACGATCCAAGATTTGTGATTTTACATACAAATTAATTTTGACCTAATTTTATTAATATAAAACCCTAATTTCGATTTAAATGTGTTTTATGCCCGAAATTCGGCCAGGAGTTGTTCAATTCAATATTATAACATGATTTCACACTTAACCTACTCCATGATTCGACCCGTAACAACCCACAATTGAAAAACCCGGATTTTTGACCCGTTTACCCTTTTAAACCCTAATTTGACCTCTAATCCGATTTTGACATAGAAAATGACTCAAGGATGTTTATGTATGATAAAAACCTAATTGTAAACATGAAATGAACTTATTGACACGAATTTGACTTACCAAATCTTCCACAAGAGCTCAAACCCGAATTTAAGCTACAACCCAAGATTCCTTGCACTTAATGACTCAAACTTTTGATATGATGATCCAATGATGATGAAGATGATGATTCTACCACAAATCTTGTTATAAGAACATTAAATGAGCTAGAAATTTAGAGTGAGAGAGAGACATGGGAGTGAATGAATGGATGAAAAGTGGAAGACTTGGGTGGGGGGTTGGATAGGGTTGGGTCATGAGTGGTGGTTCATGGGTCATGGGTCGACCCATGGATCACCCGATTACATTTCTAGTCAAATAAAACGTCATATTACGTCATAAAACCGATGAATACGTTCACGTAGCTTCGACTAGCATAAATACACGTTTCTAGTTCACCATAAATAAATAAATTATTTAAATTAGCTAGAACAATAAATCATTTAACACGTTCGGGTCAACGGTCCAATAATCAAATAAGCACGTTTAATTCACGTTTATTAAAAGTCAAACGAGTCAAAATTCTCGAATGTTACATGCCTGCTGTTCCCATTTGTCTCGTCAATAGCCTGTTGGGAGGCTGCTGATGGGGTGGCTTGGGTACTAGTGTCCATGGGCGCTGTGGACTTCTTAACCTTGGGGTTGCCCTTTGATACACTCCGCTTACGTTTTGGGACGTCAGCGGAGGGTGAAGATTGTATATTTTGTGTTGAGCATGCTGCCTTAGATTTATTTTTGGTCTTTTTGGAGGCTTTGGAGGTCGCTGGGGGGTTTTCCAGCGAGCCAGCCTCTAAAGGCATTTGAGCATCCACAGCGACCGTACCAGCCACTTCATCAGTAGGAAGTGTTGCCTCCCAGTCGCTGTCTTTGGGGTATAAAGAAGAGTCGAGAGAGAAAAGTACCTCTTTTATATGTGAAGTGAGGCGAGCAACCAAGTGTTCAGCTGGTTGCTTGTAAATATTGTTTCCAACCCTTGCTGTTGGAATTGTTGAAGCATTTGGCAACACATACTCATCACCCAGCGCCTCCTTGAAGATTAAAGAAAAGAATCTTGTAAAAGGCACTGTGTGAGACCTATTGTTCATGTTGACCTTGTTCTTCATATCATTGAAGATCAACTGAGCATAGTCTACAAATCTCCCTTCAGCCAGAGCATGGATCATGGGCATTGATGTTGTTCATGCTTGGTTGTATGATCCAGAATTTCCACCTATGCATTGAATCACATGGGTGAACAGAACTCTCCAGATCCCAGGAAGATTGTGCTTTAAGGGATTTCCTGGAATCGCTGGAGGGTTCTTCAAGTTCTAATTATATCCAATGAAGGGCAACCATCCCTTCCATTCACTTTCATTTGCTGGTTCCACAAACTTATTATCATCGGTTTCTTGTGGAAACCTAAGAGTGAGACGAAGAGAAGCAGGAGTGATGGTGATTGTCTTCTCCCCCTGGCGGACAGACCCAGTGATGGACTTGTTTGCATCATCATATTCACAAGTCCACCAGAATTCTCTAAGAAGATGGACAAAAATATTTTCTGGGTCCGCCATGATGCAATGATTTGCAGGAGATGCATGGATGAAATCCAGCATTGGCTTATACCCTTTTGCACCTTTTGGTACGTCAAGCGAGCCAAGATGATTGTTGGGTTTGACAATCATCTTCGAGGGAGAAAAGGAAACCTTAGAAGATTTATTTACATTTACAGGAGTATAAATTGGAGAGTTTAAATAAGTAATAGGAGTTTGTTCCTGAACTTGTGGTTCAGGAACAAGTGGATTTTGTACGGCGGGGGAAGAAGAAGAAGGGATTTCAACATTTTGAGGGATATCAGAAGAGGATGCCATTGATTTTTGTTAGAAGCAAATGAAGAGATATATGATGAAGATGAATCAGAGAAGGAGAGAGAGATTGAGAATTAGAAGATGAAAAGATTTTTAAGTGTGTGTAAAGTGAGGTGAGAGAAGAGAGGCGGAAATATATAGGGTATGGTGGTGGGTCACATTTTCACACACGAAAAGATATGATTAAAAAGTTTCTCTCTCCTCTTAACAGTTGTAACCAACTGTTTTCGTATATATACGATTATAATATATATAAAAAACATTTTTGTGAGTAACGTTTTGATAAAAGGAAGAAAAATAATATCTACAAATACTTGAGTATACGCCGTATTTGCAGACATCACCTGTCAATCAGACTGTCATATACAGACAAATGACGTGATCAAGGCAGAAATCGAGGTGACCTTTCAGTTTGAATTTTAAAAACATGTGGTTCAAAATTCTGCCACGTCGCTCACATAGTTACTTCACAAACACTTAGTTTCAGAAAATATTCTATGTTTTATTAACTGAGAAGTTAAGGTTTAGAAAGATATTTAACACAATTAAATGCCTCTTACTTCAGCACCCTTTTGAGAAAGACGTTTGGATGCTGATGACATTTAATTATTTTGAAAGACCACATGCTGGAAGATGTTCAGCATGTCTAATGTTTTGTCAGCGACTTCACAACTAACGTTGGTCGCTGACTACAGTTTTTGGCAAACTGTCAACCATCAACGGATTTAAGAAGTCTTTACCAGAGCCGTTTGCTACTGGACTAGATGAAGACTTTTAGCTCTCCATTGCTTTATTTTGATTTTTCCCAAAGCAACAGGGATCAACGGATTTAAGAAGTCTTTACCAGAGCCGTTTGCTACTGGACTAGATGAAGACTTTTAGCTCTCCATTGCTTTTATTTTGCTTTTTCCCAAAGCAACAGGGATCAACGGATTTAAGAAGTCTTTACCAGAGCCGTTTGCTACTGGACTAGATGAAGACTTTAAGCTCTTCATTGCTTTAAGATCAGTGAGCAAGACAGACTTAAGCTCGCTGAAATAGCTAACATGATAAATCATGTTGCTGATTCCCCATTCAGCATTCCTAACTTGCTAACAAGCAATTTGAATCTAGTTTCATCCAATGGTTTAGTGAAAATATCAGCTATTTGATCATCAGTTGGAATGAAATAGATTTCAATATCACCTTTCATGACATGATTACGAATAAAGTGATATCGAATATCAATATGCTTAGTTTTAGAGTGCTGAACAGGGTTGTGTGTAATAGCAATAGCACTTGTATTATCACACATGATTGGAATTTTGGAGTATTCCAAATCATAATCAGCAAGCTGATGTTTCATCCAAAGAATTTGGGCACAACAGCTCGCTGCAGAGACATATTCTGCCTCAGCGGTGGAGATGGAAACTGTGTGTGCTTTTTACTAGTCCAACTAGTTAGCTTCCCCCCCAACAGTTGACATCCTCCACTGGTGCTTTTGCGATCAAGCATGCAACCAGCATAGTCGGAGTCAGAATATCCAACCAACTCAAAGTTGGAATCTTTTGGGTACCAGAGACCCAGCGTGGGTGTACCCTTAAGATATTTAAAGATACGCTTGACAGCAAGAAGATGAGACTCACGGGGAGAGGCTTGATAGCGAGCACAGAGGCATGTTGCAAACATGATGTCTGGTCGACTCGCTGTGAGATACATTAGCGAACCAATCATGGCTCTATAGTGAGTAGGATTCACATACTTACCACCTGGGTCAGCATGGAGGTTATTAGGAGGGGACATGGGAGTTCCTTTTGGAGTGACATGGGTGAAGTCAAATTTATACAACATATCCCAAATATATTTTTCTTGATTGATAAATATTCCAGTGGGAAGCTGCTTAATTTGTAACCCTAAGAAGAAGGTTAATTCACCCATCATGCTCATTTCAAAAGTACTAGACATGAGAGCGCTGAACTTTTGACAGAGCTTAGTGGATAAGGAACCAAAGATAATGTCATCGACATATATCTAAACATACAGAACATCAGCTGTCTTCTTATAGATGAAGAGAGTGCTGTCTATGGTTCCTCGACGAAAGCCATGGTCAAGAAGGAAGGTAGACAATGTGTCATACCAAGCTCTAGGAGCTTGTTTAAGACCATATAAAGCTTTATTTATCTTGTAAACATAGTGAGGATGCTTTGGATCCTCAAAGCCAGGAGGCTGCTTAACATAGACTTCTTCATCAAGAGCACCATTTAGAAAGGCACTCTTGACGTCCATTTGATAGACAGTGAAGCCTTTGTAGGTAGCGTGAGCAAGAAAAAGACGAATAGCTTCAAGGCGAGCGACTGGAGCAAAGGTTTCATCATAATCAATGCCTTCAGCTTGAGTATAACCTTGAGCAACCAGTCTTGCCTTGTTTCGAATAACCACACCGGCTTCATCCATCTTATTCCTGTAAACCCATCTAGTGCCAATGGGTTCCTTATAGGGAGGAGGAACAAGAAACCAAACGTGATTTCTTTCAAATTGTGTCAATTCTTCTTGCATGGCTTCCACCCAAGAAGGATCAGCCATGGCTTCGCCAATATTGGCAGGCACAATTTGAGATAAGAAATTGACATAGAGACAAGTATTACTTGTTGCTGAGCGAGTTTGGACACCATTGTGTGGATTACCAATCACATGGTCAAGAGGGTGATCAGCAGTCCATTTAAGTGCTGGTGTATGGATAGAAGAGGAGTGAGTGACAACGGATAAGGTGGAGGTAGGATCACTTGGTGCAAGAGAATAAGTGGAAAGATCAATGGTTAGAGAAGGTGTAGAGTTGCTGACAAGAGGGTCACTGAGAGCAGTGGGTACCTCTTGCTGAGAATTGTCATCCTCAGCGTCTCCTGAAACAGGACTCGCTGAAGCATCATGAAAGATGTCCTCAGCACTACCGTCAGCAACTTGAGGTTCATCTAACGGAGTGACGTTAATGGAAGTGGCATTAACTGTTCTAAGAAGAGGCTCAACTGGATCAATAGAGTAAATGTGTGCTGCCACATACTCATCATTAGTTGAGAAACTTGAAGTATCAGCAATAGGTGAGTCAGCAACGTCAGAATGTATCGCTGACTCTACTGAAGGATCAGCAAGATCGCTGAAGATGCCTTCAACATATGTCTCACTTGAGAGATCTCCTAGAGCTGAGCAGCTTTCTTCAAAAGTAACATGAATTGATTCATCCACTTTTTGAGTGCGAGTATTGAAAACTCTGAAAGCTTTACTAATAGAGGAATATCCCAGAAAGTAGCCATCATCAGCTTTGGGATCAAACTTACCCAGATGATCCTTATCATTCAGGATGAAGACTGGACACCCGAAAACATGGAAATATCCAATTTGGGGTATCTTTCCTTTAAGAATTTCATAGGCAGTCTTGTCATGTCGCTTGACAATAAGACACCTATTTTGAGTGTGGCAAGCAGTACTAACTGCTTCAGCCCAGAATTTACTAGGAAGGGAAGACTCACTGAGCATAGTTCGAGCAGCTTCAATGAGAGTTCTGTTTCTCCTTTCAGCTACTCCATTTTGTTCAGGAGTTCTAACAGAAGAGAAGTTTTGTCTAATCCCTTGATCAGCACAAAAACTTTCAAGAGTGTGGTTTCTGAACTCAGTGCCATGATCGCTTCTGAGTTCTTTAACACGTATGCTGTTGAGGTTTTCCATCTTTTTAATGAAATTAATCCTCGGTAGCATCACTCTTGGAATGAAGAAATATTGTCCAAGTATATCGTGAATATTCATCCACGATGACTAAGGTGTATTTGCTACCCCTTAGACTTTGGACATTCACTGGACCAAAAAGGTCCATGTGAAGTAGATGGAAGCAGCCATTGATGGAATTGGCTTGTTTAGTTTTGAAGGTGGCTCGGTGGCTTTTACCCTTCTCACAGGCACCACAGAGCCTGTCCTTCTCATAAGTGAGAGGAGGAAGGCCTCGAACAAGATTTTTCTTGGCTAGAGAATTGATTGTTTTAAAGTTCACATGCGACATACGCTTGTGCCACAACCAATTGATTTGAGAGGCAGCTTTTGAAAAGAAGCAGGTCTCACTGTCAGTTTTGACAGGAGTGAAATCTACCAAGTAGATATCTCTCTTTCTAGGAGCGACCAAAACTACTTCTTTATTTACATTTATTACTGTGCCTTGATGCTTATCAAGGATAACCTTGTAGTCAGCATCGCACAGTTGACTGATGCTAATCAGATTGTGTTTCAAGCCGTTCACGTAAGCGACCTTAGTGAACTTGATTAGCCCATTAGAGAGAGAGCCATATCCTTCAGTTTGGCCAGTAGAGTTGTCACCAAACATAACTGTGGGACCATCAGTCGCCACAAAGTTATCCAGCAGGTCCTTGGATCCAGTCATGTGCTTTGAACAGCCACTGTCCAAACACCACACTTCTTTTCCTAGCGAGGCCTGCATGGATAACAATAGAAGGATTTAGGCAGAATCGAGATTTTCTCCACTAACGGTATCATCAGTGGAGAGAGGAAGATGAGCATAATTATCATCATCAGTAGAGAGAGAAAGAGGGGCTCTATGATCAGCGTTCTCATCAACTGGAAAATTTTCAACGAGTTGATGAGCAGGAAGCATGTCACGAGTAACCTCATACGTGAAGAATTGATCTGCTGAGGTATAAGTGACAGTATTTCCAGTGTCAAGAACAGTCAGATTGCTGACTTGATTGTTTTCTCCATATTCAGCCAGTACACTATCATTACCATTGGTAATGATTTCATGAGAATGGGGAAAGGAGATTCGCTGAGCGGCAATGTATTCAGCAATGTTATCATCAGTAAGAACAACATCTTCACCCAAGCTAATATTAGACTCAGTTGGGGGAGTTCGCTCAGAGATTATAGAGGAGGGATGAGCAACAGAAGCTGAGGGAAGATTTGGCTGAATGACTACTTCAGGAGGATTCCTGGAGTCTTTGTCATTGCAGTCAGCAGCAATGTGTCCTCTTTCACCACATAGATAACATTTTCTTCCAGCATTCTGACTTTGAATCAGAAATTCCTTGAGTTGTGAGGACAAGTCGTTGACACGCTTACTCAACTCACATATCTCATGATTGGAGAAAGAGGTTGATGCTACTGAAGGGGTCTTTTTCTTCCTAGACTGAAGAGGAAGAGTATTGGGAACAGGGCCAAGAATGGACTTGCCCTTAGATTGAGCATTTGAAGAGGAAGGGCCATGATTATTCTGAACAACTCGCTGACCTCCTTGCTGAGGAGGTCTGACTTGCTGAGAACCATGATGAATTTTAGCAACTTGCTGACCTCCTTGCTGAGGAGGTCTAACCTGCTGAAGAGGTCTTGGTTGCCGAGGGACAAAAGTTCCCTTTGGGACATAGACAAAATTAGGTTGCTGATAACGAGCATCAGCAAACCTAGCTCGTCTATTCATTAGGCGATCATGCATAACAGACTTTCTGCCAGCAGGAGAAGTATTAGAAGAAGACGAAGGCTGAGGCGCAGGGCATTCAGCGACTACTGAGGGAACAGAACTCTCAGCGGGTTGACTAACAGACACAGCTCGCTGAGGAGTGTTGTAGTCATATGGAATAGCGACCTTGCTTCTTCTAAAAGGTTCAACACTGAAACTACCATTGGGCTTAACAGTCAAGAGCTGAGAGCAAGGGGCTTGAAACCATCACTTGAAGGATTTCCTTCAAATGTTTGGGAAGAGGAATATTGAACTCTGCCTTCATTGGGCATCATATCAATGATAGGATGGTTAGGGAAGACAGTTTTAGCAAAGCAGAGCTAGCTTCAGCTTGTGAGGAAGAAGAAGAAGTGCTGGGAGAGGGTGACTCATCATTCAGTTCAGAGTGATAGTCATTCATGCCTTTGATAAAGTAATATTTCAGCATTTCCTCAGGAGATGCCACAGCACTTGGAGGAATTCTCTCTTCAGGAGCAGGACCGTCGCTGAACATATTAGTTATGACAGCGGCAGTTTCATAATCACCACCAATGATGGCTTTCATTTGGGCGGGCACCTGCTTACTGAAGATTTGTTCGTGAAGCCTGGAGGCTTTAGACCAAGAGGTGACAATTTTCTCAAGGTCAGCGACCTGATTTTTTAGCTTCTCATTGGATATTTGAAGAGTTTGGTTAAGAAGCTTTTGTGACTCAAGCTCAACATGGACATTTCTTAAGTCCTTGAGCTTGTCAGTTTTATCACTTAGCTCAGCACTAACTGAGTTAAGCTTAGACTGAAGGTCAGCACGAATTGACTCGACGTATTGAATGTCACAAGTAAGAGATTCAAGAATTTTTGGTTTGTCCTCTTCAGAGGCAGAGGAAAAAGTGCATACCTTCTTGATTGTGACATTCACCCACTGACTGGAGCACACTTGATCCTTTGTCAGCGCCTGATCATCAGCGAGTGCCATGAAGCAGATGGCATCTGCGAAGTCCTCGCTGTCAGAAACGTCAGATTCAGCCCAGTCATGTTCTTCAGCAACAAGACCTTTGGCAGGGGCTTTGGCTTCTTCCACATCAGCCATCTTAGCACGAAGCTCATAATACTTCTTTTTGTATTCATCAGCAGGCTTGACAGAAGAAGGCCTTGCTGACGAAGAAGAGGGCTTCGCTACCTGCAAAGAGGGAATAGAGACTTTGCATTCTTTTTGATAATGGCCTCTTCGACCACATCTCCAACATTCTTCCTGCGATTTGTCTACCACTGGTCTTTGGGAAGCAGTCGACCTACGACTGTTCCATTTCTTGGAATATCTTTTACCAGCGATAAGAGCAAATTGCATGAAATCCGAGAACATTTCTTGTCTCTCCTCGAAATCGAGGTCATTGACAAGGTCCTGGATATGAGATGGGGTAGAATTGCTGTTGTTAACATGAATAGTGCTAACTTCAGCAGAGACCAAGGCAAGAGGGTCATGAGCATGAGGGACAGAAGATAGAGAAGATGAAGAAGAAGAAGAGCCAGCATGTCTTTTGAAATCAGCTTCAGCTCTCAAGTTTTGAGCGAGGGCTCTCTCTTCAAATTGAAGAGTGCCATAAAGTGATTCCAGATCATGCTGTTTCAACTGCTTGGTGGTCCTTAAGATTTGTCTTAGACCTTGCCACTTAATGGGCAAGCTGTCGATGAACTTGTGGCATACTTCAAGCATATCATGCTCTATGCCAGCGTTCGTCATGTCATTCAGAAGACATTTAAAACGGTTATAAGTGCCATCCAGATTCTCATTAGGAAGAGAAAAGAATCCTTCATAGGCACGTTTCAAATCTATTTTCTTGGTAGCAAGAACATCTTCTGTACCATCAAATCTGATACAAAGATTATCCCACACCTTTTTTGCAAAAGAAAGTTTGATGACAGATTTCATAATATCATCGGGAAGGGTGTTGATGATAAGATTTCTTAACCGAGCATCCAGATTGAAAAGCCTACGCTCATCATCTGTCCATTGTACTTCTGGTTTTATGAGCTCAGTGACAACCTCACGAGCATCAGTGGTGACTCCTGGTGTCCTGGTAACCAGAACCGGTACATATGGCCCTCTGGTCAGAATAGTCATCAAGTAAGGTTCAACTCCTACTATGTGTAGGAGCATTCTCTCTTTCCAAGATCCGAAATCATGAGTTTCGAATCTTGGTGGGATAGAGACATACCCAAAGTCTCTGGTATTAACCAGAGTAGGAACCGAAGCCATGTAAAGAAAAGGTTTTAAGAGAGAAAAGAAAAGATTTTAGATGCAGAAAATTAAAGTACAGAAAGAAAGATAATCTTGCAAACGCTTTTCAGATCAGTTTCAATGTATCGAAACACTGCTCTGATACCAACTGAAAGTCCCAAGTTTGCAACGATTAAGTAATTAAACAACTAATGTAAATTACTCTAAGAACATAAGATAAGAAAGTAAAGATGTTTAATCATAAGTAACATAGATTAAACAGTGAATACATGGTCGGTTTTACAAAGAAATAAAAAAGAAAATATTGTTAAGTTTTTGACACACTAAAACTTAACAATTATACAAGGAGAGAAAAACACACTAAGTGTAAATATGGCACACACCAACTCCTTTGCGGCTAGGTCAAGTGATGTCTTATATAGGAGAGAAAAGACATCACATGACAACCCAATAGATGTTGACACATGAAGGTTGTCAACTATCTATTGGTGTGTAAGACTGGTCTTCAGGAATCTCTGGTTACCATCTTGTTTCTTTCCCAAAACGGTATGAAAGAGAAACACCTTAGTACCATTTTGGTACAAGGTCACATGTCTTCATTCTGATCTATCAACACGTGTCCTTGGGGACCAGCCTTCTTATCTTCATATTCCCGCCCATATTTGACTTACAAAACATGACGGTGAGTCATTGAACTTATCCTTTAACTCGAAGATAATAGATGGTCGCTGAGGACTCGCTGACGAAGCCTCTCAGCGAATCCATGACTCAACATTTTCCCACATCCATAAAACTTTCACAAAGATTTAAAGACTGCATGTATTTGATAAATCCCCTTAACAAAAATATATATTACTGCAAAAGGTGACATGCCTATTCTTCCCACACGGATTCTCACAACTCTCGACTTTATTTCCTAGCTAGTAACTTTTTCGTCTTTAATTAGCTTACAATGAATTTTCATCGGCATTAGTTTCTGATAGTCCACTAATTTGCACACTTATATTTGTTTAAACTAAACAAGAAAGTAAAGAACAGAAGTAAAGAACACAAACAAGAACAAGTTCAATTGTTAGAAGACTATGCAAGTCTAATCATATGTATCATTGATTTAAACGATGAATACATGGTCGATAATACAACTTGTCTTACAAGAATACAAATGAACTATGTAATTGCTAAGTCTAGAAAGAAGGAAACTTAAACAATTACAAATAAAGTGAAACACTTTGTGGTGACAAAACACACTTAAAAGATGCGGCTGTGTTCCTTTATATAGAAGAGGAATTAGGGCAACACAGCCTTACAATGATAGTGATGTGATGGTGATTGTCGACATTCCATTGGCTCTAAGTACTTGGATCCAGGAGCCTTTGTCTTCTTTACCAAAACGGGTATGAAAGAGAAACACCTTAGTACCATTTTGGTACAAGGTCACATGTCTTCATTCTGATCTATCAACACGTGTCCTTGGGGACCAGCCTTCTTATCTTCATATTCCCGCCCATATTTGACTTACAAAACATGACGGTGAGTCATTGAACTTATCCTTTAACTCGAAGATAATAGATGGTCGCTGAGGACTCGCTGACGAAGCCTCTCAGCGAATCCATGACTCAACATTTTCCCACATCCATAAAACTTTCACAAAGATTTAAAGACTGCATGTATTTGATAAATCCCCTTAACAAAAATATATATTACTGCAAAAGGTGACATGCCTATTCTTCCCACACGGATTCTCACAACTCTCGACTTTATTTCCTAGCTAGTAACTTTTTCGTCTTTAATTAGCTTACAATGAATTTTCATCGGCATTAGTTTCTGATAGTCCACTAATTTGCACACTTATATTTGTTTAAACTAAACAAGAAAGTAAAGAACAGAAGTAATCATTGATTAAACGATGAATACATGGTCGATAATACAACTTGTCTTACAAGAATACAAATGAACTATGTAATTGCTAAGTCTAGAAAGAAGGAAACTTAAACAATTACAAATAAAGTGAAACACTTTGTGGTGACAAAACACACTTAAAAGATGCGGCTGTGTTCCTTTATATAGAAGAGGAATTAGGGCAACACAGCCTTACAATGATAGTGATGTGATGGTGATTGTCGACATTCCATTGGCTCTAAGTACTTGGATCCAGGAGCCTTTGTCTTCTTTACCAAAACGGGTATGAAAGAGAGAAACCCTTGTTTTGGTCCCAACTGTACCTTTGCCAAATAAGGTAACATTCAGTTAGGAGAACCACCATGTGACTTCTTGTCTTCTTGTTGGTTTGAAATCTTCCCGCCTTGACAAACAATTCGGAAAGCAAACCACCCGCTGACGAGAGTCAATGACTCGCTGATGACTCGCTGACGACCCACGTCAGCGACCAAGTCTGGTCAGCGAATCCTTGACTCAACAATCTCCCCCTATTCGCTGAGAAGACTTGTTGAGTGAAGACTTTAAAAAAAATATAGAAAGATGAAAAGATGTCTTATATATTTAACTTTGAATATTACAAGCTGACTCATACAGCATTTACATTTGTAAGACATCTATTCATTTTCAGCTTCAAATTCCCAATCATGTTCTTGTTTGGCAATCTGAACAGCTGGGTCATTGTATCTATGAGGCTTAACCAGCTCCTCATCCACCTTGCTGATGAACCATCTATTGTTGGATGTCTCAGCACATCTTTTTCTTATGTTCAAGAGAAACCCCGTTGAAGCTTTTTCAACTTCGGCTAGACGAAAGAACAATTGATTGTTCTGGAAGTTTGTGAAGAAGATGCCAGCAGGTGTTTCAAGTACTCTCCCTTCTTCAAATAGGCTTCTGGGAGGGAGTCTGGTGTTCAGTAAGGCATCACCAGCGATAGGAGGAAGATCAATTTTAAGAGTTTGATGCACTTCCTTTCTCTTTCTTTGAATCCTTTGGCCTGCTGAGGAGATAGCAGCAGGAGTACCAAATACTTGCCTCAGCATAGGCAGATCTGCTTTAAACTTGGTTTCATACTCCAGTGCTTTCTCGAAATATTCTTTCAGCATGTTTTGGAGTTGATGGTAGTTGGCTGCCCTTTTATCTTTCACCAGCATGTATACTTCAGCCCACTCTGAAGCACCCAAGTTGGTTGGTTTGACCCCTTCCAACTTGGTTGGCTTGTCAGCACCTTCTCTTAAGATCTTTAAATTAGTCTTAAGACCCATTTCAGCTTTGAAGGCCTCAGCAGCAATAATTCGTTGAGGCCTCTTTCTATCCTCCATCAACTTCAGCCATTTAGCCTTCTCCCCCTCAAACTTGGCTCTCTTCTCTTTAAGCTGCTTCTCAACTTCCTTGTGTTTCTGCCTGTACAGGGCTTCAGCACCACCTGATTTCAGCAGCATTCTTTGCTCACCATCTAGTTGATCTTTTTCAAGTAGAGGTAGCTGCCTTATAAACTCAAGATTTTTCTTCTCATTTTCTTCATTTTGTTTGATCCTATCTAACTCTTTGATAGCATCTTCTTGAGTTTTTCCATCAGCAGTTAGTGCCAATACATCAATCAATTGATGTTGATGGCCTGCTGAGGAGATAGGAGCAGGAGTACCAAATACTTGCCTCATCATAGGCAGATCTGCTTTAAACTTGGTTTCATACTCCAGTGCTTTCTCGAAATATTCTTTCAGCATGTTTTGGAGTTGATGGTAGTTGGCTGCCCTTTTATCTTTCACCAGCATGTATACTTCAGCCCACTCTGAAGCACCCAAGTTGGTTGGTTTGACCCCTTCCAACTTGGTTGGCTTGTCAGCACCTTCTCTTAAGATCTTTAAATTAGTCTTAAGACCCATTTCAGCTTTGAAGGCCTCAGTAGCAATAATTCGTTGAGGCCTCTTTCTATCCTCCATCAACTTCAGCCATTTAGCCTTCTCCCCCTCAAACTTGGCTCTCTTCTCTTTAAGCTGCTTCTCAACTTCCTTGTGTTTCTGCCTGTACAGGGCTTCAGCACCACCTGATTTCAGCAGCATTCTTTGCTCACCATCTAGTTGATCTTTTTCAAGTAGAGGTAGCTGCCTTATAAACTCAAGATTTTTCTTCTCATTTTCTTCATTTTGTTTGATCCTATCTAACTCTTTGATAGCATCTTCTTGAGTTTTTCCATCAGCAGTTAGTGCCAATACATCAATCAATTGATGTTGATGGCCTGCTGAGGAGATAGGAGCAGGAGTACCAAATACTTGCCTCATCATAGGCAGATCTGCTTTAAACTTGGTTTCATACTCCAGTGCTTTCTCGAAATATTCTTTCAGCATGTTTTGGAGTTGATGGTAGTTGGCTGCCCTTTTATCTTTCACCAGCATGTATACTTCAGCCCACTCTGAAGCACCCAAGTTGGTTGGTTTGACCCCTTCCAACTTGGTTGGCTTGTCAGCACCTTCTCTTAAGATCTTTAAATTAGTCTTAAGACCCATTTCAGCTTTGAAGGCCTCAGTAGCAATAATTCGTTGAGGCCTCTTTCTATCCTCCATCAACTTCAGCCATTTAGCCTTCTCCCCCTTGGAAGTTGTATTGTTAATAACAACTTCCACAGTGGCCGGCCTTTTTGATTGCTGCTGAACAAGTTGTGACAGCAAGTGCTTGATTTCATCCACATCCTTCTCAAGTTTTTCTTGTCTTTTTCGATCTTCATCAGTGAAGGACGCTGGAGAGGTTGGAAGATCAGCAACTTGCTTTTCCAAGGCTTGAATAACCTTAGTGTTCCTTTCAACTTGAGCGGTCAGCTTCTCGACACTGGCAGCAGCAGACTTGCTGGTGGATACAGCCTTCTTTGCTGAGTAGCTGGTGGCGTTGGCACATTTAACCAGCGACAAGCCACTAGATCGAAGGATCTGCTGATCATGCTTAATAGCTTTGGTGGCTTCTTTTATTTTGTGTTGATCAGCAGCCAAGGAGATGAATTTCTCTTTAATTATATCTACTTCTGAGCAGTTTTCAACTTGCTTATTGTACCAGCTGGTCAGAGTAGAGATCAGTCTTTCGGACTCATTTTCTTCATTTTGTTTGATCCTATCTAACTCTTTGATAGCATCTTCTTGAGTTTTTCCATCAGCAGTTAGTGCCAATACATCAATCAATTGATGTTGATGGCCTGCTGAGGATTGAACGGAGAGTTGAGCAGCAGAGGGAGGTTTGAAGAAACCAGACTCAGTGAGTTGTACGGAGAGTTCAGCATTAGTTTCTTCTTCAATCTCCCCCTCAACACCAGCAGGGGGAACTTCCATACTTGCATCTATTTCAGTCTCCCTCACTAACAGCCACAATTTCCATTTCATTTTCCTTTGTGGTGTTAGTGGCATCATCATTCTCATCCAAGGTATCTTCAGCAGTGTCTTCAAAGATTTGGGCAACTGCCTTGTGCACCGCTTCATTTACTAGTTCTAAGACAGCAGCATCAACCTTCTCCCCCTTGGAAGTTGTATTGTTAATAACAACTTCCACAGTGGCCGGCCTTTTTGATTGCTGCTGAACAAGTTGTGACAGCAAGTGCTTGATTTCATCCACATCCTTCTCAAGTTTTTCTTGTCTTTTTCGATCTTCATCAGTGAAGGACGCTGGAGAGGTTGGAAGATCAGCAACTTGCTTTTCCAAGGCTTGAATAACCTTAGTGTTCCTTTCAACTTGAGCGGTCAGCTTCTCGACACTGGCAGCAGCAGACTTGCTGGTGGATACAGCCTTCTTTGCTGAGTAGCTGGTGGCGTTGGCACATTTAACCAGCGACAAGCCACTAGATCGAAGGATCTGCTGATCATGCTTAATAGCTTTGGTGGCTTCTTTTATTTTGTGTTGATCAGCAGCCAAGGAGATGAATTTCTCTTTAATTATATCTACTTCTGAGCAGTTTTCAACTTGCTTATTGTACCAGCTGGTCAGAGTAGAGATCAGTCTTTCGGACTCATTTTCTTTCACGTCTACAGCAATCTCTGCATATTTGGTGAGATCATTCAGTTGATGCTCCACCCTTTCCAACCTATCAGCAGAGTAGGTGGAGTATGAAATGCCCAACTCTTTAGCAGTTTGGGGTTCGATTTCAGAGGGAATCGAGGATGAGCAGCCAGGAACACTTGAGAAGGAAGAAGGCATGCTAAGAGAGAGCATGGTGTTCACTGGTTGCATTGGAGGAGTCTTGGGTCTTACAGCACATTTACCAGTCACTGCAGCATCAATTTCATCCATCTCCATGTCACTGGCATCAACTTCTTCAGCATGACTATCAGGATCAAGCTGAAAATCCTCAGTGACAATGTCCCCTAGCTCATAATCACTTTCATCATCAGTAACATTCTCAACACCAACCTTTTCTTCAGCAATATCAATATGCCCAGTTTCAACATTCGAATCTCCCCCAGCAACCTGCACTTCAGCAGCGGTTGCGTGCCTTTCAGTGATAGAGAAGTTGATTGGGTTGGGAGATGAGCGAGTGTCCGATTCAGGTTGTTGCTGCACTATATTTTCAGCAGCAGCAGGAGTTTCTTCTTCATCAATGAGAGAGAGTTGAGAAGGTTCTACCCTTAACATTTTCTTCCTCTTAGGAATAACACTTTTCTTTACCAATTTGGGAGTTTTGGAGGATGCTGGAGGGGTTATCAGCATACCAGCTCCAGCAGGATTTTGCTTATATACATCAGGATACATGGTGAAAAGTACCTGCTTCATTGCTGGAGTAAGCGCAGCATACTTTGAATCAAAATGCTCAGGGTCACAAGCAGGAACTTTATAGACAGAGCTTGCAACCCTTGGAGAGAGAATGAATTGAGCGCCCTCTGGCATGTACTTTTCTTTCAGCACATGCCTGAAAACCAATGATAGAAAGCGTGTAAAGGGCACTGAGCTAGAGCGATTTCTGATAGTGACCTTGGACTTCAAGTCTTCAAATATAACATTGGCAAAGTCAATGTTTCGACCATTCGCCAGTGCATATATCATTTGCATTTGGGCAGCAGTGGCTTGATCAAAGGATCCACTGTTCCCACCAAGGCACTGAATAACATGTGTAAACAACAACCTCCATACACCAGGAATGAATTTCTTTTGTGGATTGCTGTGTACTGATTGTGCTGGTACCATGTTTGTCCCATACCCAATGGTTAACAGCCATTCTTTCCAAACTGAGGTAGGGACCAAATCAGCAAAGGGTCTGTCTTCTGATTGCTTAGGGAGACGAAGAACATCTCTTAATAAATCAGCAGAGAGGGAGATGGTGTGCTCCCCTTTCATTACAGTTCCTTTAATGGAGCTACTGGACACATCATAATCACACGTCCACCAGAATTCCCTCAAAAGATGAAGACACATCTCATGGGGATTTTTATATATTGCTCTTCTAACTGGACATCCTTTGATGAAGTCCAGCATAGAATAATATCCTTTACCTTTGGAAGGGATTTCTTCAGATCCCAAGTAATTGTTTGCTTTGACCACAAGTTTCTGGGCTTGAAAGGAAACTTTGTCAGAAGGACTAATGCCTTCATTATCGAAGACTTTAGAAATGAGATAGGAGGAAATATTTTTGGGGTTTTCTGGAGATTGTTGTGGAGATTGTTCAGATTGAGAAGCCATTTTCAACTTTGGAGGTATAGAGATACGAAGAGAAGATGAAAAGATTGAAGGAATATGGAAAAGATTTAAAGTATTGAGAGATTTTAGAAGTGAGTGAGAAAAGAAATGAACGTGAAAGATGATATGGGAGAAGGTTTACATATATATGGTATGGATATGGGACCCATGACTGTACATACAAAACGTCATGGACTCTCTTTCATACGTAATATAAATAATAGAAACTATTTTGTACCAATGATAGCACAAGAGAAATATTTATTTGTAAAGAAAATACGTTTAAATATACGTATGTGAGTAACGTATAAAAAGGGATTGATGTGACAGCTTGTACCCTTATTTCAAAAGTACTCGAGTTTTACGGCGGGTACAGTGTACAAGTTGTCCATTTGAGAAGAAATCGAGGTAACCGTTTGGTATTCTTAATAAAATATTGTTGTTAGTGGATGTACTTAGTTGAAGGAAAGGTTGAGATCTAAGTATATCCGCTGACAGAGTTTAGACAATCTGGTTACCTTTTTAAGAAAGCAAATTTTGATCAGCGACTTTTCGACAATTGATGGTCGCTGATGAAATAAGATACAATTTTTAGCAACTTGTCAGCTATAAACGGATTTGATATGTCTTTACCAGCAGCCGTTTGCTGCTGGACTAGATAGAGACTTTTAGCTCTCTATTACTTTTATTTTGCTTTTTCCCAAAGCAACAGGGATCAACGGATTTGAAATGTCTTTACCAGCAGCCGTTTGCTGCTGGACTAGATAGAGGCTTTTAGCCCTCTATTGCTTTTGTTTGCTTTTTCCCAAAGCAACAGGGATCAACGGATTTGAAATGTCTTTACCAGCAGCCGTTTGCTGCTGGACTAGATAGAGACTTTTAGCTCTCTATTACTTTTATTTTGCTTTTTCCCAAAGCAACAGGGATCAACGGATTTGAAATATCTTTACCAGCAGCCGTTTGCTGCTGGACTAGATAGAGTTAGCTCTCCATTGCTTGATGACCTTAAGATCACTGACCTTAAGATCACTACCTTAAGATCATGACCTTAAGATCATGACCTTAAGATCATGACCTTAAGATCATGACCTTAAGATCATGACCTTAAGATCATGACCTTAAGATCATGACCTTAAGATCATGACCTTAAGATCATGACCTTAAGATCATGACCTTAAGATCATGACCTTAAGATCATGACCTTAAGATCATGACCTTAAGATCATGACCTTAAGATCATGACCTTAAGATCATGACCTTAAGATCATGACCTTAAGATCATGACCTTAAGATCATGACCTTAAGATCATGACCTTAAGATCATGACCTTAAGATCATGACCTTAAGATCATGACCTTAAGATCATGACCTTAAGATCATGACCTTAAGATCATGACCTTAAGATCATGACCTTAAGATCATGACCTTAAGATCATGACCTTAAGATCATGACCTTAAGATCATGACCTTAAGATCATGACCTTAAGATCATGACCTTAAGATCATGACCTTAAGATCATGACCTTAAGATCATGACCTTAAGATCATGACCTTAAGATCATGACCTTAAGATCATGACCTTAAGATCATGACCTTAAGATCATGACCTTAAGATCATGACCTTAAGATCATGACCTTAAGATCATGACCTTAAGATCATGACCTTAAGATCATGACCTTAAGATCATGACCTTAAGATCATGACCTTAAGATCATGACCTTAAGATCATGACCTTAAGATCATGACCTTAAGATCATGACCTTAAGATCATGACCTTAAGATCATGACCTTAAGATCATGACCTTAAGATCATGACCTTAAGATCATGACCTTAAGATCATGACCTTAAGATCATGACCTTAAGATCATGACCTTAAGATCATGACCTTAAGATCATGACCTTAAGATCATGACCTTAAGATCATGACCTTAAGATCATGACCTTAAGATCATGACCTTAAGATCATGACCTTAAGATCATGACCTTAAGATCATGACCTTAAGATCATGACCTTAAGATCATGACCTTAAGATCATGACCTTAAGATCATGACCTTAAGATCATGACCTTAAGATCATGACCTTAAGATCATGACCTTAAGATCATGACCTTAAGATCATGACCTTAAGATCATGACCTTAAGATCATGACCTTAAGATCATGACCTTAAGATCATGACCTTAAGATCATGACCTTAAGATCATGACCTTAAGATCATGACCTTAAGATCATGACCTTAAGATCATGACCTTAAGATCATGACCTTAAGATCATGACCTTAAGATCATGACCTTAAGATCATGACCTTAAGATCATGACCTTAAGATCATGACCTTAAGATCATGACCTTAAGATCATGACCTTAAGATCATGACCTTAAGATCATGACCTTAAGATCATGACCTTAAGATCATGACCTTAAGTCATGAAGCATCACTGACCTTAAGATCACTGACCTTAAGATCACTGACCTTAAGATCACTGACCTTAAGATCACTGACCTTAAGATCACTGACCTTAAGATCACTGACCTTAAGATCACTGACCTTAAGATCACTGACCTTAAGATCACTGACCTTAAGATCACTGACCTTAAGATCACTGACCTTAAGATCACTGACCTTAAGATCACTGACCTTAAGATCACTGACCTTAAGATCACTGACCTTAAGATCACTGACCTTAAGATCACTGACCTTAAGATCACTGACCTTAAGATCACTGACCTTAAGATCACTGACCTTAAGATCACTGACCTTAAGATCACTGACCTTAAGATCACTGACCTTAAGATCACTGACCTTAAGATCACTGACCTTAAGATCACTGACCTTAAGATCACTGACCTTAAGATCACTGACCTTAAGATCACTGACCTTAAGATCACTGACCTTAAGATCACTGACCTTAAGATCACTGACCTTAAGATCACTGACCTTAAGATCACTGACCTTAAGATCACTGACCTTAAGATCACTGGACTAGATGAAGACTAGCTCTCCATTGCTTGATGTTCAGCAAGTAATATACCTTTGAACATGGTTAAAAGAAATTATTGACCTTAAGATCACTGACCTTAAGATCATTTTTCAACTTGAGAGATAAGTTGAAGCATCAGCAGACATGACACGTCATGTTGCTGATTCACCATTCAGCATTCCCAACTTGCTGACCAAATATTTAAATCTTGTTTGATCTAAAGGTTTGGTAAAGATATCAGCAAGTTGGTCATTGGTGGGTATGAAATAGATTTCCACATCCCCTTTCATGACATGGTCACGAATGAAGTGGTACCTAATATCTATGTGTTTGGTCTTAGAATGCTGAACGGGATTATGTGTGATAGCAATTGCACTTGTATTGTCACACATAATGGGGATCTTAGAGAATTCTAAGTCATAGTCAGCGAGTTGATTTTTCATCCAGAGGACTTGTGCACAACAACTCGCTGCTGATACATATTCTGCTTCAGCAGTGGAGATGGAAACTGTATGCTGTTTCTTACTAGACCAACTAGTCAGCTCCCCCCCCAACAGTTGACATCCACCATTGGTGCTTTTCCTATCTAACATGCATCCAGCATAGTCAGAGTCAGAATATGCAACAAGGTCAAAACTGGAGTCTTTGGGATACCAGAGACCCAGTGTGGGTGTACCTTTTAGGTATTTGAAGATTCGCTTGACAGCGAGAAGATGAGACTCTCTAGGAGAGGCCTGATATCGTGCACATAGGCAAGTAGCAAACATGATGTCAGGACGACTCGCTGTGAGGTACATCAGTGAGCCGATCATTCCTCTATAGAGAGTAGGATTCACATGCTTACCATCAAGGTCAGCATGGAGATTATTTGGAGGAGACATGGGGGTGGCTTTAGTGGTCACATTCGATAAGTCGAATTTGGCCAGCATGTCTCGAATGTACTTCTCTTGGTTTATAAAAATCCCATTTGGGAGTTGGCGAATTTGTAGACCAAGAAAGAAGGTCAGCTCACCCATCATGCTCATCTCGAAATGAGAGGACATCAGGGAGCTGAACTTAGAGCAAAGTTTCTTGCTGGAAGAACCAAAGATGATGTCATCTACATATATCTGAACATATAAGACATCAGCACCCTTTCTATAGATGAAGAGGGTGCTATCAATGGATCCTCGCTGAAACTTATTGGAGAGAAGAAATTCAGAGAGAGTGTCGTACCAAGCTCTGGGAGCTTGTTTAAGACCATAAAGTGCCTTATAGAGACGATAGACATGGTGTGGCTTGGCTGGATCTTCAAAGCCAGGTGGCTGCTCAACATAAACTTCCTCATCGAGTTTTCCATTTAGGAAGGCACTCTTTACATCCATTTGATATACAGTGAAGTTTTTGTAAGCAGCATGTGCCAAAAATAAGCGTATGGCTTCCAGTCTGGCCACTGGTGCAAAGGTTTCATCATAGTCAACACCTTCTTCTTGAAGGTAACCTTGTGCAACCAGCCTAGCCTTGTTACGTGTAACAACACCATCCTCGTCCATTTTATTTCGATAAACCCATTTTGTTCCAATTGGTTCTTTTCCAGGAGGTAAAGGAACCAAGAACCAGACATGCTGTCTTTGGAACTGGGTAAGTTCCTCTTGCATGGCAGCGACCCATGAAGGATCAACCATTGCTTCTCCTATGTTTTTGGGAGTGATCATAGACAAGAAGTTTACATACAGACATGTATTTCTTGTCGCTGATCGAGTAATAATCCCCTGCTGAAGATCTCCAATGACTTGGTGAGCTGGATGACTAGATGTCCATTTAAGTGCTGGAGCACTTGAGACACCTAGTTGAGTGGCAGCGGAAATTGGAGCTATGGGATCAGCAGGAGCATTATAAGAAGAGAGGTCAATGGTAAGAATGGGTTCAGGAGAGTGATCAGCAGAGCCATTCGACTGATTTGAGTTATCATTTATGGCGGAGTCTTCAGCAGACTCCATTTCTTCAGCATTTGCTGAAGCATCATGAAACTCCTCCTCAGTAGGGTCATCAGCATACACGTCATCAGCCAGTGATCTAGGTTTGGCTGATGCTGCATGGATTGATCTTATGATAGGCTCAACTGGCTCAATCGAGTAGATATGAGCAGCAACTTGCTCTAGTTCAACATCAGCTGAACTATCCTTTGTGATATGCTGAATAGTGTCAGGCAGCGAGCAAGAAGCATCAACAAATAAGTCAGCTTCCTCAGTGAGAGGGTCAGCTAACTCATTAAAAATAACCTCAGACGAGTTAGATTGAATGTCCTTTAGGGCTGATGAACTTTCATCAAACGTAACATGAATGGATTCATCAACCTTCTGAAGGCGAGTATTGAATACTCTAAATGCCTTGCTGATGGATGAATACCCAAGAAAGTATCCATCATCAGCTTTAGGATCAAATTTTCCTAGATGATCCTTGTTGTTTAAGATGAAGACAGGACATCCAAAAACATGGAAGTATTTGATTTGAGGTACCTTTCCTTTCAGTACCTCATACGCTGTCTTGTCATGTCTTTTGACAATGAGACAGCGATTTTGAGTGTGACAAGCTGTATTGACAGCTTCTGCCCAGAACTTGCTAGGTAGAGAGGACTCACTGAGCATGGTGCGAGCTGCTTCGATGAGAGTTCTATTTCTCCTTTCAGCTACACCATTCTGCTCAGGGGTTCTAGTAGAAGAGAAATTTTGTGAGATCCCTTGATCAGCACAAAATGTTTCAAGAGTGTGGTTTCTGAACTCAGTACCATGATCGCTCCTGAGTTCTTTCACCCTTATGCTGTTGAGATTTTCCATTTTCTTAATGAAATTAATAATCTCTTCAGCAGCATCACTCTTGGAATGAAGAAAGATAGTCCAAGTGTATCGTGAGTATTCATCCACGATTACTAAAGTGTATCTGCTACCCTTTAGACTTTGGACATTCACTGGACCAAAAAGGTCCATGTGAAGAAGATGAAAGCAGCCAGAGATAGAATTGGCTTGCTTGGTTTTGAAGGATGCTCTATGGCTTTTACCCTTTTCACAAGCACCACAGAGTCTATCCTTCTCAAATGAAAGATGAGGGAGGCCACGAACAAGGTTCTTTTTGGCCAGAGAGTTAATGGTTTTGAAATTCACATGCGACATACGCTTGTGCCATAACCAATTTAGTTCAGCAGCCGACTTGGCAAAGAAACAAGTCTCATTATCAGTTTTGATAGGAGTGAAGTCAACCAGATATACATCTCGTTTTCTTGGAGCAACCAAGACTACTTCCTTGTTTACATTCACCACAGTGCCTTGATGTTTATCAAGAATCACTTTGTAGTCAGCATCACAAAGTTGACTTATGCTGATGAGATTATGTTTTAATCCATTTACATAAGCAACCTTGTTGAACTTAATGAGTCCATTCGAGAGAAGACCATAACCTTCAGTTTGTCCAGTGGAGTTGTCACCAAACACTACAGTAGGGCCAGCAGCCTCTACGTAGTTATCCAGCAGGGTCTTTGAGCCAGTCATGTGTTTTGAGGAGTGATAGGCCTAACTTGCTGAAGAGGCAAGTGTCCTCTTTGAGGAGTGATAGGCCTAACTTGCTGAAGAGGCAAGTGTCCTCTTTGAGGAGTGATAGGCCTAACTTGCTGAAGAGGCAAGTGTCCTCTTTGAGGAGTGATAGGCCTAACTTGCTGAAGAGGCAAGTGTCCTCTTTGAGGAGTGATAGGCCTAACTTGCTGAAGAGGCAAGTGTCCTCTTTGAGGAGTGATAGGCCTAACTTGCTGAAGAGGCAAGTGTCCTCTTTGAGGAGTGATAGGCCTAACTTGCTGAAGAGGCAAGTGTCCTCTTTGAGGAGTGATAGGCCTAACTTGCTGAAGAGGCAAGTGTCCTCTTTGAGGAGTGATAGGCCTAACTTGCTGAAGAGGCAAGTGTCCTCTTTGAGGAGTGATAGGCCTAACTTGCTGAAGAGGCAAGTGTCCTCTTTGAGGAGTGATAGGCCTAACTTGCTGAAGAGGCAAGTGTCCTCTTTGAGGAGTGATAGGCCTAACTTGCTGAAGAGGCAAGTGTCCTCTTTGAGGAGTGATAGGCCTAACTTGCTGAAGAGGCAAGTGTCCTCTTTGAGGAGTGATAGGCCTAACTTGCTGAAGAGGCAAGTGTCCTCTTTGAGGAGTGATAGGCCTAACTTGCTGAAGAGGCAAGTGTCCTCTTTGAGGAGTGATAGGCCTAACTTGCTGAAGAGGCAAGTGTCCTCTTTGAGGAGTGATAGGCCTAACTTGCTGAAGAGGCAAGTGTCCTCTTTGAGGAGTGATAGGCCTTACTTGCTGATGAGGCAAGTGTCCTCTTTGAGGAGTGATAGGCCTAACTTGCTGAAGAGGCAAGTGTCCTCTTTGAGGAGTGATAGGCCTAACTTGCTGAAGAGGCAAGTGTCCTCTTTGAGGAGTGATAGGCCTAACTTGCTGAAGAGGCAAGTGTCCTCTTTGAGGAGTGATAGGCCTAACTTGCTGAAGAGGCAAGTGTCCTCTTTGAGGAGTGATAGGCCTAACTTGCTGAAGAGGCAAGTGTCCTCTTTGAGGAGTGATAGGCCTAACTTGCTGAAGAGGCAAGTGTCCTCTTTGAGGAGTGATAGGCCTAACTTGCTGAAGAGGCAAGTGTCCTCTTTGAGGAGTGATAGGCCTAACTTGCTGAAGAGGCAAGTGTCCTCTTTGAGGAGTGATAGGCCTAACTTGCTGAAGAGGCAAGTGTCCTCTTTGAGGAGTGATAGGCCTAACTTGCTGAAGAGGCAAGTGTCCTCTTTGAGGAGTGATAGGCCTAACTTGCTGAAGAGGCAAGTGTCCTCTTTGAGGAGTGATAGGCCTAACTTGCTGAAGAGGCAAGTGTCCTCTTTGAGGAGTGATAGGCCTAACTTGCTGAAGAGGCAAGTGTCCTCTTTGAGGAGTGATAGGCCTAACTTGCTGAAGAGGCAAGTGTCCTCTTTGAGGAGTGATAGGCCTAACTTGCTGAAGAGGCAAGTGTCCTCTTTGAGGAGTGATAGGCCTAACTTGCTGAAGAGGCAAGTGTCCTCTTTGAGGAGTGATAGGCCTAACTTGCTGAAGAGGCAAGTGTCCTCTTTGAGGAGTGATAGGCCTAACTTGCTGAAGAGGCAAGTGTCCTCTTTGAGGAGTGATAGGCCTAACTTGCTGAAGAGGCAAGTGTCCTCTTTGAGGAGTGATAGGCCTAACTTGCTGAAGAGGCAAGTGTCCTCTTTGAGGAGTGATAGGCCTAACTTGCTGAAGAGGCAAGTGTCCTCTTTGAGGAGTGATAGGCCTAACTTGCTGAAGAGGCAAGTGTCCTCTTTGAGGAGTGATAGGCCTAACTTGCTGAAGAGGCAAGTGTCCTCTTTGAGGAGTGATAGGCCTAACTTGCTGAAGAGGCAAGTGTCCTCTTTGAGGAGTGATAGGCCTAACTTGCTGAAGAGGCAAGTGTCCTCTTTGAGGAGTGATAGGCCTAACTTGCTGAAGAGGCAAGTGTCCTCTTTGAGGAGTGATAGGCCTAACTTGCTGAAGAGGCAAGTGTCCTCTTTGAGGAGTGATAGGCCTAACTTGCTGAAGAGGCAAGTGTCCTCTTTGAGGAGTGATAGGCCTAACTTGCTGAAGAGGCAAGTGTCCTCTTTGAGGAGTGATAGGCCTAACTTGCTGAAGAGGCAAGTGTCCTCTTTGAGGAGTGATAGGCCTTACTTGCTGATGAGGCAAGTGTCCTCTTTGAGGAGTGATAGGCCTAACTTGCTGAAGAGGCAAGTGTCCTCTTTGAGGAGTGATAGGCCTTACTTGCTGATGAGGCAAGTGTCCTCTTTGAGGAGTGATAGGCCTAACTTGCTGAAGAGGCAAGTGTCCTCTTTGAGGAGTGATAGGCCTAACTTGCTGAAGAGGCAAGTGTCCTCTTTGAGGAGTGATAGGCCTAACTTGCTGAAGAGGCAAGTGTCCTCTTTGAGGAGTGATAGGCCTAACTTGCTGAAGAGGCAAGTGTCCTCTTTGAGGAGTGATAGGCCTTACTTGCTGATGAGGCAAGTGTCCTCTTTGAGGAGTGATAGGCCTAACTTGCTGAAGAGGCAAGTGTCCTCTTTGAGGAGTGATAGGCCTAACTTGCTGAAGAGGCAAGTGTCCTCTTTGAGGAGTGATAGGCCTAACTTGCTGAAGAGGCAAGTGTCCTCTTTGAGGAGTGATAGGCCTTACTTGCTGATGAGGCAAGTGTCCTCTTTGAGGAGTGATAGGCCTAACTTGCTGAAGAGGCAAGTGTCCTCTTTGAGGAGTGATAGGCCTAACTTGCTGAAGAGGCAAGTGTCCTCTTTGAGGAGTGATAGGCCTAACTTGCTGAAGAGGCAAGTGTCCTCTTTGAGGAGTGATAGGCCTTACTTGCTGATGAGGCAAGTGTCCTCTTTGAGGAGTGATAGGCCTTACTTGCTGATGAGGCAAGTGTCCTCTTTGAGGAGTGATAGGCCTAACTTGCTGAAGAGGCAAGTGTCCTCTTTGAGGAGTGATAGGCCTTACTTGCTGATGAGGCAAGTGTCCTCTTTGAGGAGTGATAGGCCTAACTTGCTGAAGAGGCAAGTGTCCTCTTTGAGGAGTGATAGGCCTAACTTGCTGAAGAGGCAAGTGTCCTCTTTGAGGAGTGATAGGCCTTACTTGCTGATGAGGCAAGTGTCCTCTTTGAGGAGTGATAGGCCTTACTTGCTGATGAGGCAAGTGTCCTCTTTGAGGAGTGATAGGCCTAACTTGCTGAAGAGGCAAGTGTCCTCTTTGAGGAGTGATAGGCCTTACTTGCTGATGAGGCAAGTGTCCTCTTTGAGGAGTGATAGGCCTTACTTGCTGATGAGGCAAGTGTCCTCTTTGAGGAGTGATAGGCCTTACTTGCTGATGAGGCAAGTGTCCTCTTTGAGGAGTGATAGGCCTAACTTGCTGAAGAGGCAAGTGTCCTCTTTGAGGAGTGATAGGCCTTACTTGCTGATGAGGCAAGTGTCCTCTTTGAGGAGTGATAGGCCTTACTTGCTGATGAGGCAAGTGTCCTCTTTGAGGAGTGATAGGCCTAACTTGCTGAAGAGGCAAGTGTCCTCTTTGAGGAGTGATAGGCCTTACTTGCTGATGAGGCAAGTGTCCTCTTTGAGGAGTGATAGGCCTAACTTGCTGAAGAGGCAAGTGTCCTCTTTGAGGAGTGATAGGCCTAACTTGCTGAAGAGGCAAGTGTCCTCTTTGAGGAGTGATAGGCCTAACTTGCTGAAGAGGCAAGTGTCCTCTTTGAGGAGTGATAGGCCTAACTTGCTGAAGAGGCAAGTGTCCTCTTTGAGGAGTGATAGGCCTAACTTGCTGAAGAGGCAAGTGTCCTCTTTGAGGAGTGATAGGCCTTACTTGCTGATGAGGCAAGTGTCCTCTTTGAGGAGTGATAGGCCTAACTTGCTGAAGAGGCAAGTGTCCTCTTTGAGGAGTGATAGGCCTAACTTGCTGAAGAGGCAAGTGTCCTCTTTGAGGAGTGATAGGCCTTACTTGCTGATGAGGCAAGTGTCCTCTTTGAGGAGTGATAGGCCTAACTTGCTGAAGAGGCAAGTGTCCTCTTTGAGGAGTGATAGGCCTAACTTGCTGAAGAGGCAAGTGTCCTCTTTGAGGAGTGATAGGCCTTACTTGCTGATGAGCCAGCACCATCTTCCTCAGCAGGATTAGATGGGTCGCTGGTAGTAGAGGTACCAGCTTCCATCTCGTTGTGGTAATTGTTAAGACCCTTAACAAAATACCATTTCTTCATCTCTTCAGGAGAGATGACAGCGGATGGAGGAATAGAAATTTCAGGTTTTACCTCGTCATTAAACAAGTCAGCGAGAGAGGCAGCGGCATTAAAGTCACCGCCTATTACTGCCTGTACTTGGGCAGGGACTTGTTCGTTTATGCATTGGTGGTGAAACCTGGAAGCTTTTGACCAGGAGGTCACAATCTTCTTAAGATTGGCAACTTCAAGCTTGAGTTTTTCATTCTCAAGTTGAACCTTTTGTGCCAGCAACTCATGAGATTGGAGTTCAACATGAACATTTCTCAGCTCATTGAGTCTATCAGATTTTTCGCTTAACTCCAAGGAAATAGAGTCAAGCTTTGATTGGACATCAGCTCGTATAGATTCAACGAACTGAAAGTCACAGAGAAGAGATTCGAAGATTTTTGGTTTATCTTCTTCAGAAGCAGAGGAGTGAGCACAAACCTTTTTAATGGTGACGTTCACCCACTGACTTGAGGAGACTTGATCTTTTGTCAAAGCATCTCCATCAGCGAGCGCCATGAGGCACATGGCGTCAACATATTCTTCACTGTCTGAATCGTCTGATTCAGCCCAGTCATGCTCTTCCGCTACCAGCCCTTTTGCTGGTGTTTTGGCCTCTTCCATTTCAGCAACCTTGGCCTTCAGCTGATAGTATTTGTTCCTGTACTCATCAGCAGGTCGGACCTTAGATGGTTCAACTTGCTGATACCTAGCATCACCAAACCTTACGCGTCTTTGCATGACACGATCATCCTGCACAGTTTTGCAGTCAGCAAGGATAGGAGCTTGCTGAGGAGGTAAAGAAGAAGAGGGATGAGAAATAGGTTGAGGTTGCTGACTAATATGATTAGCTCGCTGAGGCGTGCTATAGTCATAGGGAATAGCAACCTTACTTCTTCTGAAAGGTTCAGAGGGTCTAAAGATTAGCTGCTGAGGAGCGATGGGTTTGAAGCCATCACTACAATATCCCCTTCAAATGATTCCCCAGAAGAGTATTGAACTCTTCCTTCATTTGGCATCATGCCAACAATGGGAAGATGGGGATAGGGGTTGCTGGTTCTTGCTGATGAGCCAGCACCATCTTCCTCAGCAGGATTAGATGGGTCGCTGGTAGTAGAGGTACCAGCTTCCATCTCGTTGTGGTAATTGTTAAGACCCTTAACAAAATACCATTTCTTCATCTCTTCAGGAGAGATGACAGCGGATGGAGGAATAGAAATTTCAGGTTTTACCTCGTCATTAAACAAGTCAGCGAGAGAGGCAGCGGCATTAAAGTCACCGCCTATTACTGCCTGTACTTGGGCAGGGACTTGTTCGTTTATGCATTGGTGGTGAAACCTGGAAGCTTTTGACCAGGAGGTCACAATCTTCTTAAGATTGGCAACTTCAAGCTTGAGTTTTTCATTCTCAAGTTGAACCTTTTGTGCCAGCAACTCATGAGATTGGAGTTCAACATGAACATTTCTCAGCTCATTGAGTCTATCAGATTTTTCGCTTAACTCCAAGGAAATAGAGTCAAGCTTTGATTGGACATCAGCTCGTATAGATTCAACGAACTGAAAGTCACAGAGAAGAGATTCGAAGATTTTTGGTTTATCTTCTTCAGAAGCAGAGGAGTGAGCACAAACCTTTTTAATGGTGACGTTCACCCACTGACTTGAGGAGACTTGATCTTTTGTCAAAGCATCTCCATCAGCGAGCGCCATGAGGCACATGGCGTCAACATATTCTTCACTGTCTGAATCGTCTGATTCAGCCCAGTCATGCTCTTCCGCTACCAGCCCTTTTGCTGGTGTTTTGGCCTCTTCCATTTCAGCAACCTTGGCCTTCAGCTGATAGTATTTGTTCCTGTACTCATCAGCAGGTCGGACCTTAGATGGTTCAACTTGCTGATACCTAGCATCACCAAACCTTACGCGTCTTTGCATGACACGATCATCCTGCACAGTTTTGCAGTCAGCAAGGATAGGAGCTTGCTGAGGAGGTAAAGAAGAAGAGGGACCCGCACGATGCTGTGCATCAGCGGCAGCTCTAAGATTTTGAGCAAGAGCTCTTTCTTCGAACTGTAGCATGCCAAAGAGAGACTCAAGGTTAAGACCATTGAGTCGCTCAGTGGTTCTGAGTATTTGTCTCAGACCTTGCCACTTGATAGGTAAACTATCAAGAAATTTGTGGCATACCTCAAAGTCATCGTGGGTGATACCAACAGTGGTCATATCGTTCAGTAACCCTTTGAATCGGGTATATGAACCGTTTAGACCTTCGTTGGGGAGGGAAAAGAAATTTTCATAGGCTCTTTTTAAGTCTATTTTCTTAGTGGCAATGGTAGCAGCAGAGCCTTCATGCATGCTAACCAATCTATCCCAAACTTCTTTTGAAGAGGGATATCTAATGACCACTTTCATGAGGTCAGTGGGAAGAGTGCTGACAATCATGTTTTTGAGCCTTGCATCAAGATTAACAAGTCTCCTTTCATCGTCAGTCCATTGAACCTCTGGTTTGACGATGTCAATCACAATCTCAGGAGCATCAACAGTTGCTCCTGGTGTTCTTTGAACCAGAGTGGGGATATAAGGACCGACGGTCAGAATGGACATTAGATAGGGTTCCACACCTACTATATGTAGTAACATCCTTTCCTTCCAAGACCCAAAGTCATTGGGCTCGAATCTTGGAGGGACGGATACGTAACCGAAGTCACGTGTGTTAACTAGGGTGGGAACAGCAGTCATGTTCTTGTTTTAAGAAAAGATAAAGAAAGAAATTTTCATAGGCTCTTTTTAAGTCTATTTTCTTAGTGGCAATGGTAGCAGCAGAGCCTTCATGCATGCTAACCAATCTATCCCAAACTTCTTTTGAAGAGGGATATCTAATGACCACTTTCATGAGGTCAGTGGGAAGAGTGCTGACAATCATGTTTTTGAGCCTTGCATCAAGATTAACAAGTCTCCTTTCATCGTCAGTCCATTGAACCTCTGGTTTGACGATGTCAATCACAATCTCAGGAGCATCAACAGTTGCTCCTGGTGTTCTTTGAACCAGAGTGGGGATATAAGGACCGACGGTCAGAATGGACATTAGATAGGGTTCCACACCTACTATATGTAGTAACATCCTTTCCTTCCAAGACCCAAAGTCATTGGGCTCGAATCTTGGAGGGACGGATACGTAACCGAAGTCACGTGTGTTAACTAGGGTGGGAACAGCAGTCATGTTCTTGTTTTAAGAAAAGATAAAGAAAGAAATTTTCATAGGCTCTTTTTAAGTCTATTTTCTTAGTGGCAATGGTAGCAGCAGAGCCTTCATGCATGCTAACCAATCTATCCCAAACTTCTTTTGAAGAGGGATATCTAATGACCACTTTCATGAGGTCAGTGGGAAGAGTGCTGACAATCATGTTTTTGAGCCTTGCATCAAGATTAACAAGTCTCCTTTCATCGTCAGTCCATTGAACCTCTGGTTTGACGATGTCAATCACAATCTCAGGAGCATCAACAGTTGCTCCTGGTGTTCTTTGAACCAGAGTGGGGATATAAGGACCGACGGTCAGAATGGACATTAGATAGGGTTCCACACCTACTATATGTAGTAACATCCTTTCCTTCCAAGACCCAAAGTCATTGGGCTCGAATCTTGGAGGGACGGATACGTAACCGAAGTCACGTGTGTTAACTAGGGTGGGAACAGCAGTCATGTTCTTGTTTTAAGAAAAGATAAAGAAAGAAATTTTGAGTAAATAAGTATGCAAACGGATCTTTGTTTCAATAATTTAGAAACGTTGGCTCTGATACCAATTGACAGTCCACTAATTTGCACACTTATATTTGTTTAAACTAAACAAGAAAGTAAAGAACAGAAGTAAAGAACACAAACAAGAACAAGTTCAATTGTTAGAAGACTATGCAAGTCTAATCATATGTATCATTGATTTAAACGATGAATACATGGTCGATAATACAACTTGTCTTACAAGAATACAAATGAACTATGTAATTGCTAAGTCTAGAAAGAAGGAAACTTAAACAATTACAAATAAAGTGAAACACTTTGTGGTGACAAAACACACTTAAAAGATGCGGCTGTGTTCCTTTATATAGAAGAGGAATTAGGGCAACACAGCCTTACAATGATAGTGATGTGATGGTGATTGTCGACATTCCATTGGCTCTAAGTACTTGGATCCAGGAGCCTTTGTCTTCTTTACCAAAACGGGTATGAAAGAGAGAAACCCTTGTTTTGGTCCCAACTGTACCTTTGCCAAATAAGGTAACATTCAGTTAGGAGAACCACCATGTGACTTCTTGTCTTCTTGTTGGTTTGAAATCTTCCCGCCTTGACAAACAATTTGGAAAGCAAACCACCCGCTGACGAGAGTCAATGACTCGCTGATGACTCGCTGACGACCCACGTCAGCGACCAAGTCTGGTCAGCAAATCCTTGACTCAACAGTTTCTAACCTCGGAAGTACGTAGTTTTGTTGCTAATTAATCCATCATTTGTATCACATACTAATTAAGAGAAGACATCTTTCTAAATATATCGTAATTCTAATGTCAACCAAAACTCTTTTCTTTTTTTTTTTTTGAACCGCAGCACTTTTATTAAATAACGACCATCTAACAAGATGTTAGAGGCCAAAAAATACAAATAAAAATGAAGAAGACAACACGCTAATAATCTTAAGGTACAAGGAAACTAGAAAACCAACAAGCTACATATACTAAAAAAGTAGCATGTTGTTACAAGAATTCCATGGGGCATAACCAAAACTCTTTTCTTACTATTAATTTACCAATTGCGATCTATAAGTTATTCCCTGGTTTATTCAAAAACAATAAATAGAATTTACATACAAAGACAACTTAAACAACAAGGAGTATATATATCAACTAATATTAATTAATACTTGTAGATAAAATACAGCGCAAATGCTACATACAGAACAACAATTTACATTTTCTCGAATGTCTACGTATACATTTGGTATCGAGTATTTGTTTTTAAGGTACAGTAGTGAAATATCCTGGATTTCGTGATCTTAGATGAATAACAAATTAATGTATATGATCACATTCTTAATTTCTTAGGGTCTAATTAAAGAAACATTAATTTTTATGTTTATATATATATCCTGAACTTTTATACTCATGCAGCTCGTATAAGATTTAACAGAGCAGGTAAGATGTACGTACGTTGACCATGTTGGCTAGAAAATGTCAACATATATATACATGACAAGCGTATTTGACAACACAATAAAATCACTACAGATATGGTTGATGAAGTGATTACCAGAATTTCAACCATGCATTATCTTCCTTGATCCATTTGGCTTTCTAATCAATCCTATATTTAAAATAGAGTTAATTAGTTAATTATATTCGCAAGAAAATGATCATAAATTGATCTAATCCGTACCATTTATCTCGAGATTGAACTTTCAATGTTTTAAAACTAACTCAGTATTTCAGTTGAACTTGCTTAGTGTTCGAACCCGATTGAAACAATTGATTCAACTACAATTGACAAGACAATTTGTATTTCTATTTAAAAAAAATACTAAAATCTATATATATCCAAAACCTTTTAAACATTAAAGTTTTGCCACATTAGTTCGATATTATTTTTAAGTCGATACTTTTATAATATACTAGACGAAAGCTCGCGCGATACGACGGGAACGGTGGTAGCGGTGTGGTATTGGCAGACGGTGGTGGTGGCGGTGTGGTTATTGATATAAAGGTAATTGATATAAAAACGGTAGTGTGGTTTTTTCAAGAGTTGAGGGAGAAATTTAATATATTACTAATTAAAGATATTTTAGATATATAGGTTAATTATATAAAAAAAAAAAACTTGTGAAAAAGTAGGAATTCTAAAAGCTTAAAAGTTTATAGAAAAAAAAGGTTATTTTTATTTTATTTTATATTTACCAAAAAACCTCAATTTTATGTTTTACCAACACGTTCAACTTGAAAAACTAGCCGGTTGAACTTAGACCAATTAAATGTCTGCAAGTATATAAAACGGCTTATCGGTTGGGAGTTATTGATATGAATCGGACGATTCGAATCAATTTTTGAAAAATTGGTAACTCCTATTACCGAAATTTCTTTTTGATGAAGGTGGAAGCTAGCTAGTCAATAAGTCATTAATAGTTGATGACTTAGATACGTAGATTGATAAAATTGTAAATTTAAACAATGCGGGCTGGGTAACAGCATGACAAGGGAGCACAATATCCAGGTTTTGTTTTTTAAGGCAACTGATTAATTTCTAAAGTATTTTTTACAACCCAGCATTACATGTTCAATTAATTACCTATTTCAATATGTAACCTTAATATATTAGATAGTGATCGAGCTGTCTTGGTAACAGCAAACACGGGGACACATTATATTAAGATGAGGCTTGACCTAGTGATTAAAGTATAATGATGCTGATTAGAATTTAGTAATCTAAAGAAGAGTATAATTTGGTTTCCTCTTAGTAATAAACAAAAGGGACACGAATACTATATAAATAACTGTTCACTTGAATATTTCCATTTGTTAGGTAATTGCTTCACCTAAAATTAATTATCCGTATAAAGATAGTAGTACGGACATAACTTTTTAATAAGTCTACTTGTTATAGAAGGATGGAAACACCTGAGGAAGGCCATATATAGATCGATGCGCGAGTTATAATACTAGTTTGGTACTTACATGTAAATGCCAATGCGCAACTGTTGTGGGTGTACCATTACAACAAATTTGTCGATTGTACGCACTTATTCAACGCACTCTTTAAAAATACGTAAAATTTTGTTAAATTGTTCGCACTTATAAATGTGTTCAAATAGTCTACATTAAAGAGTGCGAAAAAAATTACAAGTTTCACGGTAAAAGTGTGAATAAAAATGTTTACACACTAATACGTGTGTACAATATATATTAGATTTGTACGCGTTTTTAAATGTATAAATCATTTTTTTCGCGGGTGATTTCTACCCACTAAAAAATCATTTCTTCGCGGGTTATTTCTACGCAAGTGCGTAAAAATCACTCGCGGAGAAATGATCTCCACACTTATAAGTGCATAAACTAAAATTTGTACAGACTTATTAGTGTGAACAATTTTCATCACATTTTTAAATGTGAAACTTCTAAATTTGTACGCATTTATTGATGTAGACATGTCGATGGGTATCCAATTGTGGTACCGGAGCTAGGGTTCCCCCGATTACCCTTTTTTTTTATTGATGTAGACATGTTGTACTCATTTATAAGTGCAAACAATTCAACAAGTTTTATGCACTTTTCAAAAATGTGTAAAATAAAGTGTGTAAAATTAACTAATTACTTGTAGTGTACGTGGATCGTCTACACACCCAACCGGCCCTTATGATCTCGTATATGGGATCTTTTCTTATATGCCTGAGCAATTATAGTTCTAGCTTCTAGAAAAGAAGTGGTGAAAACATATAGCGTAAACATTTAGTGCAAGCAAGATGTAAATGACTTTGGTTTCAATAAAATAGTCAACCCAAATGACGATCGTCGCAAGATGGTTGACGAACCTGACCTTTAATTTTATGAGTTTGAATTGTGTTACTCTTTACTGATCACCTGCTAAACTTATACTACAAGAAAAACCAATACATCAATATTACTTAGCTTGTTCCATTTGCACTCCTATTTGGGTGTAAGTTAGTTAATTAACTACTTAAATTCTGTAGTTGAACGGAGGTACAATTTACTGTGAACCCGGCAACCATAACGCCGGGTATCACTTTTTTTTTCTTTTTTTTTCCTCAGAAACCGACAGTGTCAGTACTGCATGCCGGATACACACTTGACAACAACTCGAATGACTAGTAGGCTAAAACCGGCATTGGTAGCTAGTTCCGGATTGAGGTGATTTAGATGAAAATGACACTAGTATCAGGTATATTGTGTTTAAAGAAGAAAATTTCAACAAAAACTTGTTCGCGGAAAAATTCCATAATTTTGTAGTTGAGTTTAATGTCAAATAAAAGTACACATTTACAAAGACACACACATTACAGTACATCAATCAGATCAATTTAGAAGAGCATCTTAATTATATGAATCATGAGTGTAAGCCTTACTTAGATTACTTGAATCGGTTTCAAAAACTCCACTAGTGATACACGATAACCACTCAAATGATCAAGTTTTTGAACATATATATCTAAACTCGATTGGTACGTTCTAATATCAATCCAAAATAATACCAAATAGTTTGTAATTTTTTTTCCGTACACCGGCCAAAAGGAATTTTAGGGAAGGCAAGCAACGAGATGCACATGAGAATACATTTGACCAAAGCTAAAATAGTTAGATAGGTGTTTGATAAATTGAATACCTGATTTTCAACGGCTTTGAATTATGTTACGTCTAGTCGTTGTACAAATGTACACACTTTCTAATTAGAAAAAGCGTTAAAGCTTCTACTTTAAGGAAGAAAAATAGAGCCAAAGGTTCGTTATACACTATTTAATTTATATTTACTCCTCTTTTTGTAGAGTTAGTTAACTAACTGCCCTATCCCTCTAACAAATACAGTATTTTAACTTCAAGATGTTTAGTACATTTTTAAAGCTTAAATTATTAGTTGCACGAAATAATATATTTTTGTCTTTTATGACAGTCGAATTGAGACTCGCCTCCTAAGCGTGAACGCCTACTCAAACCAGGATAGTCGAATGTTTTAATCAGACTCCAATACATCTAACGTTGACTAAACGTGATAAGAGACAATCCCATGTGGTGTACCATTCAAGTGCTTACCACGAATCAAACTCCCCTCTCTCGGCAAAACCTTGATGACTCAACACTTGAACCATCGATCTTCGGAAACCAATTAAACTCGACAGCAATTATATAATTTTTTTGATATGATAAGATATATATATATATATATATATTTACAAGTTTATCATCAGATTAATTTAATCACCATATAACATCACGATCAAATGAAAACCATAACAATGTACGTAGTGTCGTAGTTCGTTATCAAGGCGCGCAGCCGTATATTTTTTTAATGAAATGAAGTCAACACTACCATTGTTGTATATACTTATAGTTACACGTAAACAGATACAGTATATTTTTCCAACAACTTCATACAAAAAATATATATAGTTTAGGTGTGATACGATGCATGGTTTTGCTGAAATGGCATCCAGAAGATACGAATAACTATAAATGGATAGAAAGAGGCCAGGTGGTGATAGTCGTTAAAACCTTATCACCATAAATAATAATCTTTTATTAATTAGGTGTTTAAAAAAATAATTGCCATATGACATACACGCCGTAGTCAGTCGGCGGCCGGGAAATGTTGCGACTGATGCTGGACCACGTGTTTTAATGACGCTAGATACCTTATTTCTCCGACAGCCGTAACTTCTTCTTCTTTTATTTTTTCTTTTTATTTTGAAAGTTAATCTTCAGAAGAAGATCAAATATATGAAAGATCATATATAGGTGTTTAACACGTTAAAAGTTTGAGACCATACATATCCTTTATTTTACTCTATATATATACGTCTCTACATATGTATTAGACTTAGTCAAAGCTTCATAATCTCACTTCCCCCTTAAACCACCGGATTAAGAGTTCATTGGCACTTAATCTACATATGTACGTGTTAAGCGAAACGCAAAATTAAGTGAAACGATAAATAAATTCATGAAATTAATTCGTTGTCTATGTCATGTTGGAATAAACATGGTTTGATTCAAGGGAAAATACTCACCAGATGATCCTGTGGAACCTGTAAGGGCATTAAACATATTTGCCATTGATTTCGGGTTCCCAAAACAAGGTGATTGATTAATAATGGGATGAGTAATTCGGCTGTGGCTTGATGCACGAATTGGAGAAGAGAAAACACACGAATTTTAGGGTGAATTATGTGTAGGGATTAACCTAAACTTAGGGTTAATTACTCTCTATTTATAATGAAAGTAATTACACATTCAACCCCTTTGGTGTTTAATGTGTGTACCATTAGTCCTCTTACTTACAATCACCTAATGGGAAACCCTATACTACGTCTCTAAGAGTAAATACGTCAATCATATATTTACTTAGACATAGGGATTTCATTATCGTCAATTATCATATCAGGAATGATAAACGATCAGTGACAGTCACACTAACGTGGTTCCAACATTCTCCCACTTGACCGAGCGATCATTTACTATGAGTATTCAAATAAGTTCCGGAATAATACTCATTTTGTTTTAAACCGAAATCATAGCCAATAAGTACTATAGTCGTAGAGAAGAACATCAACTCATGACCCCCACTAGTCAAACTATGACTCAAATTTAAAACTAATAAGCAATGATCAATTGACTAAGACAAATTTTGTTACAATAATGTCAATACACCAATCCGAGTACTCAAAGTGTAATTAATAGACAAACAAAATCTGAATAAGGAGGAAAAATTTTAAACAATAATACTAATGACCAAATAAGTACAATATGCTATTAAATTAAATTAAGTCTTTAGTAAGCCTCATCTTCAACACGTGTCCTACGAAGACATTAGGAGGAAGACCTTTGGTCATCGGATCCGCTAGCATGTCATTTGTACTTATGTACTCAATACAAAGAACATTTTCCTCAACCCGTTCGCGTACAAACAGATACTTTGTATCGAGATACAGCCCAGCGCCAGTTGAACTGTTACTGTTCGAGAAAGTTACGGCAGCTGAGTTATCACAGTAAAGCTTCAATGGTCTAGAAATGGAGTTGACGACTTTGAGTCCACTGACCAGATTCCTAATCAACATCCCATGGCAAGTAGCATTATAAACGGCAATGTATTCAGCCATCATGGTGGACGTTGCAGTCAGTTTCTGCTTATGACTCCGCCAAGAGATAAGGTCTGCAGCTAATCATAAAATATGTCCAGAAGTAGATTTCTTATCGGAATCAGAACATCCTACTACTTCTAATTTGTCACTTCTTCTATAAGTTAATGTGTAGTCTTTGGTCCTTTGCAGATATCGTAGAACCTTTTTTAGCCGTTTTCCAGTATGCTAATCCGGGATTAGATAAGTAACGGCCTAGCATACCGGCGATGTAAGCGATATCTGGACGAGTACAAACCTGAGCGTACATAATGCTCCCAACTACTGATGAGTAAGGTATCATCCTCATCTGCTCCTTTTTAATCTCAATGCTCGAACTTTGGAGACAATTACATACGTCTCCTTACTAGAGCTATAGTGGGTGTGTAGTGTTGCATGTTATGGCGTTGTAAGATGTGTTCAATATAAGCCTTTTGAGAAAAGACCCAGAACATCATTACGCCTGTCTCAGTGTATTTCGATACCTATGACATAAGAGGCATCATCGAGATCTTTTATGTCGACATTCTGCGAAAAGTAAACGCTTCGACTCATGCAACATATCCAAGTTGTTACTTGCAAGTAGAATATCGTCTACATACAAAACAAGGATTATAAAGTTACTCCCACTGATCTTGAGATAGGTGCATTGATCCACTTGATTCTTTATGAAGTCTTGTTCTTTAATGACTTCGTCAAACTTAAGGTACCACTGTCGTGATGCTTGCTTCAACCCATATATGGACTTCTTTAGCTTGCAGACCATGTGCTCTTTACCTTTTGGAATGAATCCTTCAGGTTGCCACATGTATACGTCTTCTTGCAAGTCTCCATTTAAGAAAGCTGTTTTGACATCCATCTGATGTAACTCAAGATCAAAGTGAGCTACTAGTGCCATAACGATCCTTAAAGAGTCTTTACGAGACACGGGAGAAAAGGTCTCTTGATAATCGACTCCAGCCTTCTGAGTATAGCCTTTCGCAACCAATCTGGCCTTATAGCGTTCGACGTTTCCTTTCGGGTCTAATTTGGTTTTGAAGACCCATTTGCAACCGACAGTTTTGGATCCTTCAGGAAGTTCAACCAATTCCCAAACGTCATTATGCTTCATGGAATTAAGCTCCTCAATCATGGATTCATTCCACTGAGTGGCCTGATCACTATTAATGGCTTCTTTATAGGAGGTAGGATCAGTAAGCTTTCCAATGTCCTCAACTTCAGTGAGATAAGTTATGAAGTCATCAAATTTAGTGGCCCTACGTGACCTCGTTGATCTCCTGAGTTGATTTTCGGAAGATCCTTCAGCATTAGTGGTCTCATTATTAATATTAGGAGGAGTTGGATCAGTGACATTCGGAGCAGCGTTCTGTACAAGAGGAATTATCGGAGGAGTAATAACCGACGAATCGTTTCCCCCCGCTTCTTGTACTTCCTGCAAATCGAAGTTATGATTTGTCGTGCTCCCACTGATCTCTGAGTTCTCTAGGAACGTGGCATGCTGCGTATCAGTGATGCGAGTAGTGTGGGAAGGACAGTAAAACCGATAACCTTTTGAGTTATCTGGATAACCGATAAAGAAACATGTAATAGTCTTAGGATCAAATTTCTTTAAGTTAGGGTTATAGACTTTAGCTTCGGCAGGACAGCCCCATACTTTCATATATTTAAGACTCGGTTTCTTTCCTGTCCAGATCTCATGAGGAGTTTTAGGGACAGATTTTGAAGGAACTCTATTGAGTATATGAACGGCTGTTTTTAAGGCCTCAGTCCAAAGGAAAGTAGGTAAGTTGGTGTTGGCAAGCATACTTCTCACCATGTCCATTAGGGTTCTATTTCTCCTTTCAGCAACACCATTTTGTTGAGGAGAACCAGGCATGGTGTATTGGTTAATTATGTCATGATCCTTACAAAAGTCATGGAAAGGACCAGCGGCTTGACCAACATCAGTATGTCTACCATAATACTCACCTCCTCTATCTGATCTTCACAACTTTTATTTTACGATCAAGTTGGTTTTAAACCAAAGTTTTATGATCAATAAAAGTCTCTAAGGGTTCAGATCAAATATAGGTGCATATAACGCGAATAATCGTTAATGAATGTAATAAATGATGTATATTCTGAGATGGATGCAGGATAGGGGTCACTAACATCAGAGTGAATTATTTCCAACAGGTTGGAACTTCTAGTGGCTCCTTTCTTATTCCCTTTAGCCATTTCATTTTGAGGTACTGAATACATGTTTCAAAATCACTAAAGTCAAGAGAATGTAATATTCCATCCTTTATGAGTCGTATCATGCGAACTCGTGAGATGTGGCTAAGATGTTTATGCCACAACATGGAGGAATTCTCTAAATATTTAGGTGATTTTGTCTTTGTTTTAGTTATGTCATCAATATTAGGAGACAACAAAGACTGTGACAAATTTTGATCTAGTTCTAACTTATATACAACAATCCATCCAAGAAACCAGGACCACGTAATGCATTATTATGAGTAATGGCAATCTCGCCGCAACCATGAATTATTACATAACCTTCAAGGTTTAGACTAGAAAAATAGATACAAGGTTCCGAGAAATTCCCGGCACACATAAGGTATCTCTGTAACACCCCAAGCCGAGGCTCGGAATATCACGGAAAACACATAGCACCAGGTGGAATTACAATAGAACAAGCTAAATGCAATTAGAGGATTCAGTGAATCCATACAAACGATAAACAAGTAACAAAATACAACAGGAGCAAGTAAACATCAAGAATACAACCGACAACGAAAGAAGGCTATCAATCCTAAATACAATGCAACATAAGGTAAATGGATCCTTGATCCATATCAGTCCAGTCCGGGTTCAACAGTAAGCAAACAATCAACTCCACGTCCTGGATAACCTGGTTACCTGAAAAGTGTACTAAGCATAGTCAACACAAGGTTGGTGAGTTCGTAGTAATGGTTCGTAATGAACCAACATCAATAATCACAATATAAGAATAGAGGCTAGACATGACTTACAGTGAGCCTCTACATAACACAACATCGTCCAACAACAAGATTACACAAGACAAGTAAATGTGTAAATAAGGAATGCATAAATGATATGAGTATCAATGCAAATGCCGGAATGCATGAATAAGCCAATATGCCTATCCTGAGCGTGACCTTCAGTCACCTATGCAACGATACCCTTCTGCCATCGCAATGGACAAGGTTGTATCTCAAAATCATCGAGATATATATGTCTATATACTCGGGGTCAAGACTACATCCAAAATGGGTGCATACATCTATGCACCAGGATGCCGGCAAATCCCCTGCCGAGGTGTATGCAATGCTTACAATCAAATGTAAATGCATAAATCATAAACCAACAATCAATATACATCCAACATAAGCCAATTATCAACATTCATCTAACATAAGCCAACAATCAATCAATCAATCAATCAATCAATCAATCAATCAATCAATCAATCAATCAATCAATCAATCAATCAATCAATCAATCAATCAATCAATCAATCAATCAATCAATCAATCAATCAATCAATCAATCAATCAATCAATCAATCAATCAATCAATCAATCAATCAATCAATCAATCAATCAATCAATCAATCAATCAATCAATCAATCAATCAATCAATCAATCAATCAATCAATCAATCAATCAATCAATCAATCAATCAATCAATCAATCAATCAATCAATCAATCAATCAATCAATCAATCAATCAATCAATCAATCAATCAATCAATCAATCAATCAATCAATCAATCAATCAATCAATCAATCAATCAATCAATCAATCAATCAATCAATCAATCAATCAATCAATCAATCAATCAATCAATCAATCAATCAATCAATCAATCAATCAATCAATCAATCAATCAATCAATCAATCAATCAATCAATCAATCAATCAATCAATCAATCAATCAATCAATCAATCAATCAATCAATCAATCAATCAATCAATCAATCAATCAATCAATCAATCAATCAATCAATCAATCAATCAATCAATCAATCAATCAATCAATCAATCAATCAATCAATCAATCAATCAATCAATCAATCAATCAATCAATCAATCAATCAATCAATCAATCAATCAATCAATCAATCAATCAATCGAACCAATTTAACCAATCTCACGAAAGGAACCATCACACCAATCCAACAACTAAAACGATCAATCAATCAATCAATCAATCAATCAATCAATCACGAAAGGAACCATCACACCAATCCAACAACTAAAACGATCAATCAATCAATCAATCAATCAATCAATCAATCAATCAATCAATCAATCAATCAATCAATCAATCAATCAATCAATCAATCAATCAATCAATCAATCAATCAATCAATCAATCAATCAATCAATCAATCAATCAATCAATCAATCAATCAATCAATCAATCAATCAATCAATCAATCAATCAATCAATCAATCAATCAATCAATCAATCAATCAATCAATCAATCAATCAATCAATCAATCAATCAATCAATCAATCAATCAATCAATCAATCAATCAATCAATCAATCAATCAATCAATCAATCAATCAATCAATCAATCAATCAATCAATCAATCAATCAATCAATCAATCAATCAATCAATCAATCAATCAATCAATCAATCAATCAATCAATCAATCAATCAATCAATCAATCAATCAATCAATCAATCAATCAATCAATCAATCAATCAATCAATCAATCAATCAATCAATCAATCAATCAATCAATCAATCAATCAATCAATCAATCAATCAATCAATCAATCAATCAATCAATCAATCAATCAATACATAACCAAAACAATCAATCAACAACAACAACAATCATCAATCAACAATTCAATACTCAACCAATTTAACAATCAAACAAAGGAAACATCACACCAATCCAACAACAACTAAAACAATCAATCAATCAATCAATCAATCAATCAATCAATCAATAAATGCAAGTAAACACACCAGGTTTACACTTTTCAGCCCGGATCTCAAGTGAGTAGGGAGATACGAAACTCACCTTGATCGGCAAAGAAGCTTAAGTCGAGTTAATAAAAGATTAATAACGAGTAATAAGATCCGCACGGCCACAACCTATAAATATACATCATAACACCATAATGTCAACTATACAATCTTAACAAGTTGGTTTAGCACAATTAGGTCAAATCGCAAACCCTAGACGCCTTTACAACTTAAACGAGCAAGAGCAAGACACTTTGACTCGACACTTTTTGAAATGGGAGAAGTTTCACGCAAAAAGAATGTTACTACAAGAAAATAGACTCTCCCACGATTCCAACGATAGGTCATACGACTTATTTGGACTTACGGATCAAAAGTTATTGACGTTTGAAAATGTTCGACAAAACTAATCCCTAACGGGCGTCACATAAGTAACGGCCGTTAACTCCATCACAAGCCAAGTTACTGTAACGGCCATGTAACTGCCGTTACAAAGTGTAACGGGCGTTACACAATGTAACGGCCGTTACAACCCATCAGATCAGCAGCTGCAGTTTCATGAACCAAAACCCTAAAACTCGACCCAAATCGATCCAAAACGACTTGCAGGGACTTGTAACTCATTTTGAAGCATAAATCAACATCATTAACCATAAATACACATAACCTAATCCCCAAATCCGTTCATAACATCACCGAATCTTCCAAAACGCTCAAACCCTACTTAGACCCTAATTTGACCTAAATTTGGTTTTAAGCCGATTTAGGACTTGTAAATACTCGAAATGACCAGAAATGCATTACTAAACATAAATAGAAGTAAATGGGATGAATTTGACTTACCAAAAATCTTCACCTAGTCTCTAACCCGAATTTGACCCGAAATGGCTGGAAATCTTGCACTTTGAAACCCAAATTTTTGATATGTTGTTAAGATGAGGTTGATGATGAAAACCCCAAACAAAAATCTTGCTTAATTCCCAATATATGAGATAGAAATCTAGAGAGAGAGAGAGAGGTATGTGTTTGTGTGTGTTTCTTGGAGGAGAAAAGAGAGAAAGAGAGAAAAAAGATAGATAGAAAATGAGAGGGGGAGAAAGGAAGATAAGGGGGGAGGTTGGGTCTTGGGTGGCTGGTGGGTTGTGGACTACCCACGGGCCGACCCGCTTCTCATCCCAAGCCAAATTACAAACGTTAGGCATTTAAACACCGATTAAAACATATTATCGACCCGACGAATATACCACGTTGTCATTTAGTCACAAAACGACCCAAATATTTCATTAACCTAAATTGTTAGTCAAATTGCACGTAAAGTCAAATGGTCAAAATTCACGGATGTTACATATACTATCCCGGCACACATAAGTCTCCATGGTTTCGACATATAAGAGATCAACCCTTCCAACTCTAAGCTTTCTTTGGTCATTTGATAGCTTCTGAATTGTATGGAATCCTCGTATAGAGTTGATGACATGAACCATAGAACTAGAATCACTCACACATGTATTAATAGGTACATCAAACATAAAAGAATCAAATATTACAGGAAATAAGTTACCTTTCTTAGCTAGCTACTCCTTGATTTTAGGGCAATCTGGGCACAATCAGAATTTGCAGTTAGGATTGCTCATCAAGGACTTAAAGCTAGAGGCAGCAGCACCATGATTATCCTTTTGAACTTTACTTGCAGTTTTATTACTGTTTTTATCCTTCCTCTTAATGGAATTAGCAGTGGTAGTAAAGTGAACAGCTTTAGGTTGGCCCAACTTAAGGCGACCATTTTCTTGCACACACATTGCTATTAGTTCACTAATCGACCATTTATCCTTTATAGCGCTATAGTTAATTTTGAAAGAGTCGAAATGAGCAGACAATAAGGTCATTATAAAATGCACAAGAAAACTATCAAAGACTTCCAATTTAGGACTCTTAAGCTTATGAGTCATGTCAGTCATCTTCATTATGTGTTTACAAACACTGCTATTTCCTTTATATTTAAGCTACTTGCATACGCCTTATACATTCCCTCGGATACTATGATTGATGAAGTTTCTGACCATCATTAGCGACAAGCGGTTCGCCCTATCCCACTTTCTTAAAATTCGCTTTCTGAGCTGCGGAAGAGTTAGCAGTAAAGCAGTGGGTTCATTATGGCGAATGATATAGTCAAGGTCTAGCATCTCCAGAGTTAGAGGTAATTAATCCTTTCATAAAGCAAAGTTTGCATCAATAAGTGGCTCAATGCCTAAGTTAGGTACTACAGTGGAAATAAAGAGGATATTAATTTTTTTTTTTTTTTTTTTTTTTTTTTTTTTTTTTTTTTTTTTTTTTTTTTTTTTTTTTTTTTTTTTTTTTTTTTTTTTTTTTTTTTTTTTTTTTTTTTTTTTTTTTTTTTTTTTTTTTTTTTTTTTTTTTTTTTTTTTTTTTTTTTTTTTTTTTTTTTTTTTTTTTTTTTTTTTTTTTTTTTTTTTTTTTTTTTTTTTTTTTTTTTTTTTTTTTTTTTTTTTTTTTTTTTTTTTTTTTTTTTTTTTTTTTTTTTTTTTTTTTTTTTTTTTTTTTTTTTTTTTTTTTTTTTTTTTTTTTTTTTTTTTTTTTTTTTTTTTTTTTTTTTTTTTTTTTTTTTTTTTTTTTTTTTTTTTTTTTTTTTTTTTTTTTTTTTTTTTTTTTTTTTTTTTTTTTTTTTTTTTTTTTTTTTTTTTTTTTTTTTTTTTTTTTTTTTTTTTTTTTTTTTTTTTTTTTTTTTTTTTTTTTTTTTTTTTTTTTTTTTTTTTTTTTTTTTTTTTTTTTTTTTTTTTTTTTTTTTTTTTTTTTTTTTTTTTTTTTTTTTTTTTTTTTTTTTTTTTTTTTTTTTTTTTTTTTTTTTTTTTTTTTTTTTTTTTTTTTTTTTTTTTTTTTTTTTTTTTTTTTTTTTTTTTTTTTTTTTTTTTTTTTTTTTTTTTTTTTTTTTTTTTTTTTTTTTTTTTTTTTTTTTTTTTTTTTTTTTTTTTTTTTTTTTTTTTTTTTTTTTTTTTTTTTTTTTTTTTTTTTTTTTTTTTTTTTTTTTTTTTTTTTTTTTTTTTTTTTTTTTTTTTTTTTTTTTTTTTTTTTTTTTTTTTTTTTTTTTTTTTTTTTTTTTTTTTTTTTTTTTTTTTTTTTTTTTTTTTTTTTTATTAATGATATAGTCAAGGTCTAGCATCTCCAGAGTTAGAGGTAATTAATCCTTTCATAAAGCAAAGTTTGCATCAATAAGTGGCTCAATGCCTAAGTTAGGTACTACAGTGGAAATAAGGAGAATATAAACTTATGATACAAGTAATAGAAGATTATAATAATAATGCCTAAAATAAGTAGGCGTAAATGAAGTTATAGTGACATGATTAGCTATCTAAGGAAAACTAAGTAATATCTATAAAAGTAATGGAACTAAAGTAATACCTAAAATAAGTAGGCCTAATAATAATGTTTCTCATAATGACATAATTAGATATCTAAGGCAGACTAAGTAATGTCTCTAAACATAATGGAACTAAAGTAATGCCAAAAATACATAAGGGCTAATAATAATGTTCCTAAAATAATGAGACTACGACCATTATAAAAGTAATGAAGCTAGTGATAGGTAAGCCTATTGTAAACACCAAAACAATAAGCTAAAGTAAGGCTCTACTTAGACTTTACATCACCTTTGGGCAGAAGTAACTAATATCTAAGTAACACATGAGCATTAGGGTCATGCAACACAACGCTTATCTTTTGACCTTTGGGCACAAAATCAAGAATCGTGTATATTATGCATGAAAATAGTCCTTTTAGCACACAAAGCATATTAAATCACCTTTGGGCAGAATCAATATACTAAGTGTTCAATATGCAAAAGGAAAAGAACGCAACATGAGAATCACATTTGACCTTTGGGCACAAATGATAAAACCATGTACATTAGTGCGAAGCCCCAAAAGTTACGGGGGTCCGGGGGCAGCGCCCCTGGAAGCGGGGTCCAAGGGGCGGCAGCCCCTGGCGGGGTCCAAGGGGCAGAGCCCCTGGCTGGGATCGAGCTATGGTAAAAATGTCTTAGAAAAAATTATTTTCGAAAAATAAGAGACAAATTTAGCCACAAAATTATAAGGTAAAATAGTAAGCACGAGTTCATTCATCAGCTAAAATCATCTTTAGTATAACACGAACTTAAGTTATAACTCGTGAGTTAGTAAGCACGAAGATGACAGTAAGTTCGTGATGATGTAAGCACGAAGACATCCTTAAGTCGTGATGACGTCAACACGAGGATGTGTGAAGTTCGTGATGATGTCAGCGCGAAGTTGTCATAAGCTCGTGATGATGTAAGCACGAGTTCGCGTGCGAAGATAGCTGAAGTTCGTGTGATGACATAAGCGCGAAGTGTCATAGTTCGTGATGACGTCAGCGAGAAGTGACATAAGTTCGTGATGACGTCAGCACGAATTCGTGATGACGTCAGCACGAAGTTCTTTGATTCTGCATATTCTGAGTTCGCGAAAACCCTCGAGATCGAACCAAAAACATTATAGGTCTTCGTAACGTGGCTCTGATACCACATGTTGGAATAAACATGGTTTGATTCAAGGGAAAATACTCACCAGATGATCCTGTGGAACCTGTAAGGGCATTAAACATATTTGCCATTGATTTCGGGTTCCCAAAACAAAGTGATTGATTAATAATGAGATGAGTAATTCGGTTGTGGCTTGATGCACGAATTGGAGAAGAGAAAACACACGAATTTTAGGGTGAATTATGTGTAGGGATTAATCTAAACTTAGGGTTAATTACTCTCTATTTATAATGAAAGTAATTACACATTCAACCCCTTTGATGTTTAATGTGTGTACCATTAGTCCTCTTAGTTACAATCACCTAATGGGAAACCCTATACTACGTCTCTAAGAGTAAATACGCCCATCATATATTTACTTAGACATAGGGATTTCATTATCGTCAATTATCATATCAGGAATGATAAACGATCAGTGACGGTCACACTAACGTGGTTCCAATATGTCATATATACAATAATAAAAATGGTATATTTTTTTAACACATCATTGTGAGATGTGCTCTTTCGATTCTCACTTTTATATCTAATCTTCCACTTAATTTCTTTTCTTCTTCCGTGTAAATAAGGAGTTTCATAATGATTTGTTAGAAAAATATATAATCTTAAAGTGAGAAAAGAAAACAGTTCATAATTTAAAGTGAAAAGTGATCTATGTTATTTTTCATGGCTTACGGTGGGTTGCATGATTTTTTAAAAAATTATACAGATCGAGTCGATAAAAATAACATTTTCATTTTTAAAACACAACAATGTAGCATATATATTTTCTTAATTAAAAATAAGATTAGGAAGGCACGTGAATTGCACCAGCATTCAAAAGCTTTTCTTTCTCGATGATCAAACCTGGTGATCAATTTTTTGTACCCATATAATGTGGATGAAAGCCAATGTAACTTAAACCACGTACGTACGTATATGACTTGAGTCTCCAATTCAGAAAGAGAAACAACTAGTCGCCTAATTAAGAAAAGTAACTCCAATGCCGTCTTCCACGATACCGTCTTCGACGGTGTATGGGGGAGGTTGAGATGTAGACAGTCTTACCCCTACCAAAGGTAGAGAGGCTGCTTCCAGGTTCTACCAAAGGTAGAAAAGGACCTCCAGCCTTGCTGGGCAATTGGATCGAACCCATGACTTCTGTCACCAGAGGCAAAGACTCCAACCACTTATCCAACCCAGTTGATCTTAATCACCTAATTAAGATGACATGAAAATTGTTTGTGTAATACGAAAGAAGAAACACCCATGGAAACAATTTCTCCCAATTGGTAGAGGATCTAACAACCCCCAGCTACCCACCATCATCTTTTCATTTTTTTAAAAGGTCAAACGATGGGGAAAAAAGTCAGTCCCATCAATCACTCGACACTTGTCAAAACCATCCAATCACCTTTAACTTCATCTGGGTTCCCTCCAAGCATTTTTGTTGAGGCCAAACAGGAAACACACAAATACAAACAAAGCCTATTTTCAACTTTTTCACTTGCGTACAAAAAAATTTATTATTAGAGGCTGCCCATTGACAAATCGAGTTGACTTATTTATCTCAAGCCACTCATCTATATATACGGAAGTAATGATCCTTCTCTTTTTGGTATCACAACTTTCACTTTTCTTGCCAAAAAAACGAAAGAGTTTATAAAATTCTAAACTACACGTACGTATATATCCTAACACGCACCCTTGTACAATAAAATCAATTGGCAATAGTAAGAAATGGGAAGAACACCATCTTCTGATAAAACTGGACTCAAGAAAGGGCCGTGGACACAAGAAGAAGATCTCAAACTCACACAATACATTCGAACGCACGGACCTGGCAATTGGCGAACACTCCCAAAAAATGCCGGTAAGTGTTTGATGCATTTCTTCTTGCATTTTTTTTTCTTCCTATGAAAACATGCATTGAAAATTACATGGTTCGAACCAATTACTAATGCTTTTATTGTTACAGGACTTCAACGCTGTGGAAAAAGTTGTCGTCTTCGATGGACAAACTATCTAAGGCCTGATATCAAGAGAGGAAGATTTTCATTCGAAGAAGAAGAGACCATTATCCAACTACATAGCGTTCTTGGGAACAAGTATGTCTACGAACTACTCAATTATATATTCAATTGCCAATATTTAATTAGTTTTGTCTAAACTAATTAATTAGTGTATGATTGAAGCAAGTTTGGCCTAACAAGTACAGGACAATATAATTTAAAAGCTAGCTACTCCCCCCTTCTCATTTTAAAATTCTTTTTTAAAAATTTTCAATAGCAAGTAATAAAGTATACTAGAACGGTACTCGCGCGATGCGACGGTGGTGATGGCGTGCGGTGCGGCGGTAACGGCGGTTGTGGAGATGTAATGGCAGCGGCCGTGGCGGCGGCGACGAGTAGTGTAGTTTATTGATATAATGTGGTTTTGATAAATTGTCAAAACTTAATGGTTGAAACTTAAAATTTAACAAAAACTCAAACTTAATGTGTTTTAGACGGTTTTTTTAATAGTATAAAAGTTTTATATAACACAAAATAATACATTTAAGGTCAAAGTTTAGAAATAAAAACTTTGAATATTCAAAGTAAGACATTTCTAATAGGACAGAGGGAGTAGTATATATATATAGATATACAATGGTTATATATATTATTATATAGTAGTCTCACAACTATTTTAGTTCTATATATATATATATATATATAAACATAAAACAACATATATATATATATATATATATATATATATATATATATATATATATATATATATATATATATATATATATATATATATATATATATATATATATATATATATATATATATATATATATATATATATATATATATATATATATATATATATATATATATATATATATATATATATATATATATATATATATATATATATATATATATATATATATATATATATATATATATATATATATATATATATATATATATATATATATATATATATATATATATATATATATATATATATATATATATATATATATATATATATATATATATATATATATATATATATATATATATATATATATATATATATATATATATATATATATATATATATATATATATATATATATATATATATATATATATATATATATATATATATATATATATATATATATATATATATATATATATATATATATATATATATATATATATATATATATATATATATATATATATATATATATATATATATATATATATATATATATATATATATATATATATATATATATATATATATATATATATATATATATATATATATATATATATATATATATATATATATATATATATATATATATATATATATATATATATATATATATATATATATATATATATATATATATATATATATATATATATATATATATATATATATATATATATATATATATATATATATATATATATATATATATATATATATATATATATATATATATATATATATATATATATATATATATATATATATATATATATATATATATATATATATATATATATATATATATATATATATATATATATATATATCTCTCATATATATATATATATATATATATATATATATATATATATATATAGTAGTATATATATATAGATATACAATGGTTAGCAGCACTATAATCATATCATATATAGTAGTCTCACAACTATTTTAGTTCTAATATAGTTTAATCTTGATATGGCTAATTAATAGATGGTCAGCAATTGCTAATCGCTTGCCTGGAAGAACTGACAACGAAATCAAGAACTACTGGAACACCAACATCCGGAAAAAGTTACTCCGAAATGGAATTGATCCTGTGACTCATACCCCACGTCTCGACTTCTCAGACCTTTCATCCATAATAAACTCAGCACAATTCAACCTATCAAACCTTCTTAGCCTCCAAACTCTTGTAAATCCGGACGTTCTAAGGCTTGTTACTCTCTTATCATCGTCATCATCGAGTCAAGGAAACCAGGAAACATTACTGAATAACTACCTAAACCCCATGTACCAAAAGCCTAATCAACAAACCTCAAACTGTGCCAATGATGGACAATACTTTTCAAAACCTGTCATAAACTCTAATGACCATATTAGTCAAGAATATATGGTACCTCCATTCTGGACCAACAATTCTAATTCTATGCCCCTCCCAAGTTACAGTCCACAATTAACAGCACAATTAGAATCAGAAAACTTGAGTTGCCTGCCATCAAATATGGAAAATAGAACAATCCCCACTAACCAAAATTTTAACTTTGAATCATCTACTGTTACAACCATGTCAAGCCCTACACACGCAAATTCGTCATCTACGTTTAATAATGGCAGCATCTCTGAAGACGACAAGGGAAGTAGTCACTGCACCGGCATGTTTAAGTACGAAATTCCAGAGAGTTTGGAGTTTGATGATTTCATTAAGACATTATTGTAAAAATTGTGTTCTTATAAACACATGTATGTACAGTCGTTCTTTGTACATTATGCAACTTTGTATTATAGATGTTTGGTATAAACATTATCTTCGGATTTTATACCTTCAACTTAATTTTATTTCTTCTAGCTAGGTAGTAATCCTTCATTTCAACAAACTTTGCAAATAATTATATATTTGATGCATAGGATTCTTTTGCCCTCTCGATTATTGATACAATAGTACTAGTGATTAGACTTATGCCAAGATGTCATCTCGAATATATGGTGCTGATTTGTGACGTGTTGACGCCTTCATATATATATAATAAAACTACTCGATTGATGTCCTAGCTATATGTTTTGAGTTTTACTTAGTTGGTCTCATTAATTTTAGGAGGGTATGTAACATTTATCAATGATTTGTAATTTCTTTCACTCGATAGTAACTACACAGCAGAACCTTAATACCGCATACCTACAGTTGAAGATGGAGGAATAAGAAACAAATTCCATTAGTGGACCGGAAGCATCAATGGAATTTGTAGAGTGACTCTACGAATGGTTCTTTAACTTTTTTTAACTTATCAAAAAACCGAGGGATTTGTATGACCTAGTTAATTAATTGAGTGCGCTCATGATAGCATTTTGGTGCACTCTGTTTTCATATATATGAAAAGGTGTATAAAACTGGGGCATATATATCTCTGTTGCCTTAACATTGCGTAATTACTAATTAACAAATAACCTTTACAACGGCTTTTGGTGATCCTGAATTGAATTTTAACTTTATTGCAGTAGAAGAGACGTCTGACTCTAGGAGGAGAGGAGTCCTACTTCTGATTTTAATATTCAGCAATATTCAACTATACAAATCATAAGATTATCGTGTTTAGGCATGTCGTTTGATTAAAAGTAATATTGGGCCAAACAATGGCGGAGCCAAATTTTGTGGGATATAATCTTGACTTAGTTTATTAGTTAGTTTAATTATATTAATTAATATTTTGTTTGTCAAATAAATAGTAGAATTAGTCAATAGCTTAACCGATTATTAAGGATGAATTTAAGGTTAGATAGTGGCTAGAAATTAGGAGAACGTGGATGATTTAGTTAGGGTATTTGTAGGCTATTTATAGCCCTTTTTAGTGTAGAATTAAGTGTAGCTTCCCAAATTTTATCTTTCTCTGCATCTACATATTTACATACATATTAGTGTGTTGAGTGTGTGAGTTTTGGGCCTGTGATTTCCAACATATTGGTATCGGAGCGTAGGGTTCATATTGCGGGTTTGAGAGTCGACCGTTGAAGGGGGAGCATCCCCATGGCTGCGGGGCTGAAGAAGGAAGGAGTAAGTAGCAACAGTGATCACGTTTGGTGATCAGAAGAAAGACGGGGCAGAGTGCTGGTCAATTAGATCAGCAAGAAGGAGAAAGAAATAAGACCATAGTAGTGTCGCAAGAAAGAGGCAAGGCTGATCGATTAGATCAGAAAGAAGCATCAGCAGCTAGAAGCAGACAGTGTTCTTGTCGTGTGAAAGACAGTTTGAGATGACTGGGTGACCGGCTGCCCACAGCAGCAAGAGAAGACCGTAAGGCAAAGAAGAAAGATAGTCCGAAAGAGGAGAAAGAAAGAAGAGGGCAGTGTCGATTCAACGAAAGAAAACCTCAAAGAAAGAAGGAAAAAGAGACCGGGGAATTCATCTCTTAAGAAATATTTGAAGACTAGTTGCTACAACAACATTTGTAGACCATTTTCAGGTGACGACCTAGACCGGAGGTACGCCCGAGAAGACCGAAGACCGACGAAGAAAGATTGAGTTAGGGAAATGGGCTGGAGTTGGCATATATCGGGTGAATCTCATCAAAAGAACGAGGACATAGGTCATGTCAATCATCACAGTTTGTATGAGATTGAAGATGGGAGTTGCTTGTGATTGGCTTATGTGTTTGGAAGGTGGATTGGTGGTGCCAAAAGTCAAACTAAACACCATATAACATTTCATTTTGTGTTTTATGTTGCACGAGTAAAAAAAAAAAGGCAACATTTTGGTAGCTTTGTCGTAAAGTCAAACAAAATATTGTGGTTCTTGTTTGATAATTGTACCAGAGAAGAATGGGCCTATGAAGCTCGTATAGCTAGAAAGGAGACCGAGAAGACCGAAGCCATAATAGACCGAATGGCTTAAAAGAAAGACCAAAGAACTCGTTCGTGTTAAGAATGAGACTGTGGGTGTGACAATGACCGAAGATTCGCACCAAGATAGACCGTGAAAAGACCGTAGACCGAAAGAAGCTTTTATTGAAGAAAGCTTAGACGAAAGACCGAGATTGTGAGCCAAGACCGAAGGGGTTCACATGAGACCGAACAGAATGACCGTTTGTGAACAAAGACCAAAAGTGTTCATGCTAGAAAGAGAAAGACCGAGCCTGCACGAGATAGTCAAGATTAAGGGGGTGAATGTGGGATATAATCTTGACTTAGTTTATTAGTTAGTTTAATTATATTAATTAGTATTTTGTTTGTCAAATAATAGTAGAATTAGTCAGTAGCTTAACCGATTATTAAGGATGAATTTAAGGTTAGATAGTGGCTAGAAATTAGGAGAACGTGGATGATTTAGTTAGGGTATTTGTAGGCTATTTATAGCCCTTTTTAGTGTAGAATTAAGTGTAGCTTCCCAAATTTTATCTTTCTCTGCATCTACATATTTACATACATATTAGTGTGTTGAGTGTGTGAGTTTTGGGCCTGTGATTTCCAACATATTGGTATCAGAGCCAAATTAGGGGCGTAAACAAGTTAAGTCTACTCGAGAACTATTCGAATTCGATTTGTAAAAAGTTCATTTCAAACCGAGCCTAAACGAGTTCGAACGGAATTCAAGCTTAGTTATATATTGACTCAATTACTAATCGAACCCAAGCTCGAACTTCAAATACGTAACTCGATTAAGCTTACGAGCCCAAACTAGCTTATATATACATTATTATTATTAGGGTTAATTTCATTACATGCTCATGTGGTATACCATTTTATCAAATTTCACCCCTGTACTTTTTTAGGGTTATTATTATTATTATTATTAAGGGTTATTATTATATATATTGACTTAGTTTATTAGTTATTATAATTATATTAATTAGTATTTTGTTTGTCAAATAAATAGTAGAATTAGTCAGTAGCTTAACCGATTATTAAGGATGAATTTAAGGTTAGATAGTGGCTAGAAATTAGGAGAACGTGGATGATTTAGTTAGGGTATTTGTAGGCTATTTATAGCCCTTTTTAGTGTAGAATTAAGTGTAGCTTCCCAAATTTTATCTTTCTATGCATCTACATATTTACATACATATTAGTGTGTGAGTTTTGGGCCTCTGATTTCCAAACATATTTTATACTTTGGATGAGCCAAAATTAGGGGCGTAAACAAGTTAAGTCTACTCGAGAACTATTCGAATTCGATTTGTAAAAAGTTCATTTCAAACCGAGCCTAAACGAGTTCGAACGGAATTCAAGCTTAGTTATATATTGACTCAATTACTAATCGAACCCAAGCTCGAACTTCAAATACGTAACTCGATTAAGCTTACGAGCCCAAACTAGCTTATATATACATTATTATTATTAGGGTTAATTTCATTACATGCTCATGTGGTATACCATTTTATCAAATTTCACCCCTGTACTTTTTTAGGGTTATTATTATTATTATTATTAGGGTTATTATTATTATTATTATTATTATTATTATATATTATTATTATTATTATTATTATATATTTTGTTGTTCTAAGTATATATATGTATAGGGTGGCACTCAAATGAGAACCAAATTAAAATAAGAACAAATGAGAACAAATCTAGGCCTTTTAATACTTGATCCTACGGTTACAAATTTTAGTGGATTTTTAGTTTTAAAATATTGTCAAAAAGGGCATTATTGGGAGAAAAAAAAAGAAAAAAAAGACTTACACGTAAAAAAGAAAGGAAAAGAATAATAACTGTGTAACCGTCATTTATGTCCCATGACTCCATGTTACTTTTATACTATAATTTTACATTTTATTTATTAGCAATCCTTCGTAATTTTTGTATATTCAAAATTTGTTGCATCCATTTTTTATATATATACTAGAGTGCAGTCCCGTGCGATGCACGACCAGATGATTGTGATCGACAAAAGTGTTCGAAAACACATCATATTTCACATTCAAAACACAAAAACCCAAAAGCCAACAATGGCACTAACGTAGTTTTCAAAAGCAACAATTCAAATATTAATATGGTGTCGAATTTCCAAAACATGAAAACTTCAAACAAAATTAATGTCACACTATCCCTTTATATCTGTAAGTTTGTGCCCCATGCACACATAAACTTAATATGTATGTAGAAAATATGAAGAAACATTTATGTATTTCTTTCTATAAGAGAGTACAAAAGAAAACTATTGCTATTATGCTATTTATAAGAAAACAAATTAACACATGCATAAAATGATAAAATAAAACCATTAACTCCTATATCACATGCTAACCCACGTTGCACACTGCCAACATACTCCAGTTAACCCAGTGAACCTTGGACTACTTCCAAACTCAAATAATCATACCCAATCATCCATGAAGCAGAGCCGTACTTGACCCGTGAACAAACTCAACCCATCAAGATCAACCCAACAATTTCTATAGACGTCATCCTTCCATCAATCATCCTAAACGTACTTGGTTACTTCGAACTTGCTAAGACCTTTCATTGTCATATTCATAATCCCCGAGAGACCCCTGCACAGTACATGTGGAACTTATAATTGATGCGTTGATGTTCAATGTTGTAACACATGGTAATAACGTTTCAGATAGAAGAAAAGAAAGATAAAAGAAATAAGTTTAGAAACGCTACTTACAAATTTACGTGCCCTTATCTTGCAAATGATTCCTTTAAAATTTACCTTTGCCTCTTTTTGGCAACTTTCTCAACTGTGCTACTTTTCTTTCCCCTCGCAACTCCATTAAATAAATAAGGGGAAGGTGAAAATGAATATGTATCTCCATTATTCTTCCCCATTCTATCAGATGAAACTCCAAGAGACCCTACAACGTCTCTTACAACAACTATCATACTACCGCCAGATGCCCCTAAACCAACCATAATGTAATATCCCGTAAAATTAAAACACTATAAATAATAGAACATATAACACATATATATTATGAGGTAATCATTTGTAATTTAAGAGATACAAGTTATTCCAGATTAATTTTATCTTAAGTTGATAAATATATATATTTATTAATTAATTAAGTTAAAAAAAGAAAAAAAAACTAATTAGTGATAAGAAGAAATTGCATGGTCTGCTTGTTACGTTATATAGGTTACAGAAAAATCACCATTAGTTAATTAGAACTAAGTCTTTCTTTGATAATAGAATAATTGTTAATGGTAATTAAATTTTAAAGGTACGGGGCGTAGTATGTACATAAGTGTCTAATTGAATCCTATGAAAAACATGGAGTAATACTTTTGTATTCTTATAAACCAATTTACAAATTTATTCAATAATATAAATGGCCATAAAATTTGAGTAATAGCTAATAAATTTCATTTAACCGTATGACTAATTATAGTAAATGAGTTATTTAAAAGATAGGTACTATCCATGAAATTCAACATCAAAAATCTTCACAGCTTTTAGACATGATTTTTTTTAGTGTTAGTCATATTTTGCTTGAGCAGAAATAATAGTTGTCCATATCTTTACTAGTATTAAATCTCATTTGTGATAAAATCTTACATTTATATATTAACACCAAAACCGACATATTCACCCGCAAATGAGTCGCTTGGTTGTTCTTAGTTTTCGCACCTAGCTTTTCATATATGAATAATAAATAAATATTAATGCTGATCTTCTAATCTTCTAATATCAATATATATGTAAGTAATCAATTTTCTTGGATTAAAAGCTAAAGAGGGTAAACTCAAAAGTTAATACGGTCTTATCACAATATTCGGTAGAAACGAAAGGTCTATATAAATGTATAAATCACCTTCAATTCATACGTACGTCTCATTCACTTTTCCCTTATGCGACTATAATATATGTGATTTCAAGAATAGAAGGGTACAAATCGGGGTGGTTCTTAGAGATATAGCAATAGGAAGTTGCTAGCTAAGTTCGATCGAGATCTTTTGAGTTTGTTTCGAGTTCGTGGGTGTCACTAGTTAGACGTGAGTAAAGTGGGGAGGTTTTGGATTCAATTCGTTTTGTGATCCGCTTTGAGCTCGTTTGAATCGTTTCGAGTTCAGCACGTGTACGTTGTTATCAACGGAGGTATGATCCGATCAACCTATTTGGATATATAATGATCTTTTTGTTAAACATTTATACGAGTCATTCATTATTAAGAATATAAATCATTGTTAAACTTTATGATGTCGCAACCGATCGAGTTTTCTTTTTCGAATCTCATAAGTGTTACTCTAGCGAAAACAAAGATTTGAATTGGTGTTGATGTGGTTAATCATATTAAAACAGTTGCGTAGTCATATTTTTAAAATGATGTCAAGCGTTAAAAATGTTTCCATGGTACATATGCGCATGAGGGTAACAAAGATGAAGAACAACAGGGTAAGGTATTAAAGGGAGTATTACATCAATTGTGTTATTATCATTATTCTGTTAAAAGTCAAGTTAGTAAATATAAACAAATTTAACATTCGGAGTCTTGACGTTGTTATTCAATTAATTACATAAACTAACTTGGTTAAAATTCCCTTGTAAAATGGGGTCATGAACAGGTAATAGTAAACACAATTAAATGACTAGTTATAATACATATTTATATACACATCGAAGTAGAGAGCATGAGGAGAATAACAAATCATTTAATTTAGCTAAACTATTTTGATGTAGAGCTTGTTTGAGAATTTCGGTGGATTATCACGGCTTATGAGGCTTTAGACGCATATTGAGGTACGGATATTCTAGAGGTTATTAGGATCTTTTCGGTACACTCTTTTCTCTCAAAATTTTATTTGTTATATAGTATATAATAGTACGGATATTCTAGGTGGTTTTAGGATCCTTTCGGTAACATCTTTCCTCTCAAAACTTTATTTGATTAAATGTGAATTTTATGAAAGTGACGTGTTATCTGAAAAGTTATTATCTGTTATCCTTTGTATAAGTATTGTGATATCCCTGACTTTTGATGTACTAACGAGGTTGCCTGTATTATTATTGATTGGGGAATTATAATATTTTATTATCTATAGTTGTGTCAAAACCGTCTCTTGAAACCCGATTCGAAAACTGTCCCTAAAAAGGCGGGTTTAGGTGTTACATTGGATGCCATGATTTGTACAAGTTTGTCCCGATTTGAATAATAATATGTCCCTCGAATATTCGTTGGCCCGAAATATAATACAGTCGCATATTTATTAATCATATTCGTGGGACCACGAAATATTAATACAGTCGCATATTATATGGCATGATGACTCCATTGGAATTTTGTGAGAATTGGGTGGACGGAGATGTGCTTTTAAGTTATTATTTAAAATGTTTTTAATTACTTTATTAGTCGAAAAATTTAATTCTGTCTCCTTAAAACATATTTGATATATTTAAGTATATAAGTTGGTCAAAACGGTTTCTTAAGATGTGCATATAAGAGTAACCTATCCATGGAGGTCTCATGGGCGCGTTATTGTGACACCGATGACGTGGCACCGGCCGTAGCGGTGTATTTGATTTGATCTACGGCGTCTCCTTTTGATAACCCGATAGTGGTTCGAGCTCATTATATTATATTTTGATAGGAGGCGTATGGATCGGTCCTAGGCATTTTGTAAGTTTGACGGTTGGCGTTTTCGTAGTGTCATACGAAGCGTTCGACCCTTTGATAAGTAATTTTGTTTGACTCTTATGTGCATTATTTTATGGAACCTGGTTTTATAGTATACTTTGATCTGTTGAGTTATAAGGTATTTGTGAAACTATACGTATGTGTACTTTGATTTGAAAATAAGTTTGTTAAGGTAATAAGTTTGTTTTTAAATATACGTCTCCGCATTTCATATTATATTTCTGCTTTTGTCATATCCGTTCACTGGGCTTTTTGCTCAGCCGTATTCCTTTTTCTTTCTTATACGGCAGGTGATCAAGCGGGCTTTGGGAACGAGAGAAGAGAGTAGATAGAAGTGGACTTAGCACCCCTTGCCTTAGAGTTTTATTTCAAGCTTTAGAAGTATATATTTTGATTTGTCAGGTTGACTTTGGTTTGACTTTGAATAAGATTAACGCCCTTTTGGCCTTTTAGTTCTTTTGATATCATTTTGTATTGTTTAGAAAATTAGGGGCGTTACACATAACCCCCATCCTACCTTGTAACATACCATTTGAAATCATATTATTTACATTCATCATTGTATCAGAGGTACCCATGATTCTGTAACTAATAACAGAACTTGCCAATGGTTACTACGCTGTGTAGCCATGGGTCTCCATAAGAAAGATCAGTTTGTTCTGAAAACAACTACAACATTTGTTGTTTACTTTGTGTAGATCCAACTCCATTTACATAAAAAGGCAAATTAGTTTCCGATTGGAATGCAATTTGGTTGCTATTACAACATTCACAGCTGCAATACTACTTGCAGACTGTTGAAATCCAATAGCAGCATATACAAGACTATTTTGGGAAGTTTTCAAATTAGAAAACACCCCGTTATCATTGGGTTTATTAGCTAACTGGCCATTTTCCCTTACATCTCCTACCTTAACCAAAAACTCCTCAAGTGTCATCTCACCTAATGTTTGTTGGTTAAAACATAGACACGACTATAAAAGTTAAATGTGGCAAAATGTATGGGTAGGTTTAGGTCAAAAAGAGTTAAATAGGTAAGTTATACATACTAGGCCCATTGAGGTAAATCACTTTTTGGTCTAAAAACCTCAAATTTTTTTATGACCAATTGGCGTGTCAACTATTATCTATGATCACCAAATCTATATGATTTAAATATAAATTTGATTTAAATAAATTACTTAGGAGGTTTAAAGCACTTAAAACTACCTTACGTGCAACTACTAAGTTTCGACCCGTTTTCTTTTTAGCTATTTTGTTATTTAAATGTTTGACTCTTTTAGAGATAAAACATGACCTAAGTCAGTCCATCCATGAGTAAACGGATGAAAATAAGGAGAATAACATAGATATTAAATAAAAAGAATAACATGACATTAAACTCACATGTTATTTAAGCATGCCCAAATTTTTATTAGTGTACTCTTGACAACTTGGTTGAAGTAAATAAGCTTCTTAATCCATTTGACACACTACATTATACGCTATATATTTATCTCACATATATGACGCGTTAGAATTAAACATTACTACAATCAAAACATTAACAGTGGTTCAAAGTTCCTACATCTAACATATGATACAGTGCTCATTTCAAATTGACACATGGACTTCAAAAGTGTCCCATACAGAGTTTTCTCTATAAAATTGAAAATGAATCTCGATGTGGATGAGTATGGTCTGTTACACTAAGAAGTATGAAATGTGGATTGTGTTAACTAATTAACATACTTTTGATAACTATAAAAGATATTTGGGATCTTTGGAAGTAAAAGATCAACTGAAACAGTTAATTAATTAAAAACCACTTTACAAACCAAAATAAGTTCTCAAGTATTAAGAAGATTTAGACATTTCAAAAAAATATATAAATAATCACAAAACTAAAAATAATTAATATAAAAGCGGATTTTGAATTCAATCAATACCCGGTGTATGTGTGTGGGCACACATCTAACGACAGATTCTAAATTCAGGGATACCTGTATCCTAGTAGAACTTCATGTGATTTGTCATTTCTGCATAAAAAAATAAAACCATTCATAACAGTGTTTCGTTAACCTGCCAAACTCAAGCCTGAAACTTTATAAGGATGATTGAAATTAAGGACCGATACCGTGTTATCTTTCATGCAAGCGGATCCAAAGTCAGTAATTTTGACTGCCGATGGCTTCACACCGGTAATAAACAATAAACAGCAATACCATGAGCAAATCAGCCCAATCAACAAAAATATATAAAACTATAAAGATGGCAAACTTACAAGTTAGCAAGCTTACTTGAAGATTTGAATGGAGTTCTTTTACTACCTTACACAAAACCTGCAAAGATAGCATATATGTGTCTCAGTCAACTCTAGAAGAAGATGTTTACTACACTTGAATATAGCCTGATACAACCAACTTTTTACCAAAAGGTCCAAAACAATCCATGCCACCTAAAGCACCCAGTCATAACCTCTGTTAAGAAGTGTTTACCACTAAATTGATTTATTGGGTAATTATTATTTTGAGGCCCAATGTTTACTGATAATTTTTTATAATTTTGTCACTGAAAAGGTGGAAAGTATCGGCAGATCAATGTCAAATACAAACTGGTATGATTCATCCTGACATTTCACCGGTTAGAGCCCAAATATGTTATCACTCGCTACCCAACCCGCCATTTTACTACCCAAAATCGCAGCTTCCAATTTGACGCCATATAACAATTTCTACATAAGCAAGGGAAAGCAAAACGAAAAAGCTAAAACAAATCATACATCAAATTACCGTTGTCGTGAACCCATTTACCTAAACCAATTAAGAATGAGAGAACCTCAGAATGGTCGCGAAGCGAGTGGGGAGCCATTGTTTTTCTTGATTTAGATGATACCACAATCAAGTATACTTCTTTTTTCCTTAGAACCTGACAAACCATGCATTCAGTTGTTAATTAGTTGGGAACTATTGGTTTTTAGCAAGTAGTGTGAGTATCTCATTACAAAAAAAAATAATATTATTTTTAAGAGATTCATACTTTGAAGGCATCCTTGTGAGTTCTATAACCTCCAATATATATAGGAAGGATGTTGTTAGAATCATCAACAAGACCCATGTTATAGCAGATGCTCAAGGGCATGGAGGTGGTACAACAGGTGAAAGATCAACAACATTACAAAAGCAGTTTGGCTTAAGCTTATCACAGCCATTATGCAATTGCATAACTCTATGACGACAATTATATTGTATGCAACTATGTAAATTTGCCAAAAAAGCTTTAACAACTTAATCCACATTTTATAACTGTGAGAGGTTGTCGTAGCGCTGACAGTACATCACATGCGACATTATTCACGTGTTTATAGTTATATCAAAATTAGAAATAATCAAAATACAATCAAAACACATGTTGAGCAGCCACATCATCTTTCCCAATATAAAATCTCAACACAGGTCTAATTCTACCCCTATATTAACATCCATACCTTCATGAACTCATGCATAGGTCAAGAAGCTAAATTCCAATCCAACCCTAAAAGGTTTTAATAATACAAGATAAATTTCGTTTCCTTAAGTAGCCAAAAGTTTATTTTAAATAACCCTAGTTATTATAGTTGAAGAGTTAGATTACAATTGTAATAACGTTTTATATTGTAATATTAAGAATTTTAAAAACTCTAAATGTAAGTGTTTTCGGGTTAATCTGACCCAGACCGATATGAACCGTAATAAAAATACCCGTCTCAACTTGACCCATTTTGTTCCGATACTTAATGAGCCCATCTTGCAACCTCCAATAATTTATATATCAAGGTGACCGGGGAAAGTTACCATGCACATGTGATGAGGATGACAAAGAGAACATGTGTGCATCTGTGTGGTGAAATCTAATGTGCCGCAAGCACTCCAAGAATATCCCACGCGTGAGGCTTAAGTACATAAAGAAAGTTGACACTTAACGGTCTCGTACCATGGCTGCTAGTTCCTCTGATGAATAGAACCATGCTCAATATGTGGTATCATTTTACGCCCCAAAACACAAACACTATAACTAATTACATTACCTTTATAGCAGAAATTATGAAATATGTGCTCATGTATCTGTCGTTTATGTTGTTGTAGTCCCACTTCCGGCACACCATTACAATTATGCTCATCCAGGAACGACACCATTACAATTATTATTTTTATAATTTCAACTCAACAACCTGATATTAAAAAATAAATAAATAAATTTAAGACATGCCAAAAAGAAACATAGAGAGACATAAATAGAAAACAGAGACATACCGAAAACATGGCTGGTTGGATTCATGGCAACCTGATCCTTCACAGCATCAATAGCGGTTTTACAATACAAAACATATATATACATGTTGTTGAGATCACAATCATAATTTTCAAATGGTAATTATGGTGTAAATAATCGATGTGGTTTAAATGAATTCTATAAGACTCAAATGTCTTATCCGTACAAAAAATTCATCATCATAGTGCCTAGATCCCACATAAATATTTTCATGGAGTAAGAAGGTGTATGAGCTGGAACCACTATACAAAACAATATATCACTTCGTAATAACTCACATATTGAATTCTCAAGTTACCAGAAGAAAACAGTTCAAGGATAACCAAGACACGAAAAGAATTTCACTTTCAAGATGAGTTATTCATTGTCATGTATATTAGACTGCATAAATATTGAAGATATATCTTTAGAACAGGTCATAGTCGATTACCTGATGATGCAACTCTAAGGCAATCATTATTTCTGACCTTAGATGTCAGAGTATTGCCTTGGATAAAAATGTTTTTCTGGTGCCTCTTGGAGTCTCAGACCGAACAAACATAGGATATACTCTTTCGTTTATGCAAATATGTGATGACGTTCTCATAGAATGATTTCTGGTTCAAGTTCCGCGATCCATAAAGTCGTTGAATTCTGGTCCAACCTCCGGATCCATACCACTGCAATTCAAAGCTACAATGAATGCATGCAAATGTAACTACAAAAAGTATTACTTGATTAAAACACATCATTTACGATCACCTGATTGAACTCTTGAACTCTTGCAATGCGGGAACCTCATCGCTATTAATAACCCGTGTCGACGATGAACTCGATAGGCAAAGCTGGCCAAAAGAATTTACTATATTTGATACAATATATGGATGAGTAAAGTTATCTTCAAGGCATCACAACTTCCTGACTCATCTTCATAAACATCAGCCTATAGAAGAAACACACACATATCACATTAAAGATGATAAACACGAAGAACTCGGGGGCTCGTGATCAAATTCAAGAGTTCAAGATAAAGAAGTACACCATCTTAACAAAAAGAAGGATGGGCATAAGTTTGCAGTATATTATGATCCAAAGCTAGTTATACTATGGTTGACCTATCGGTAATCATGCTTATGATGGCAGGAACCTGAAACAACCAAACCATGATAGAAAATATTAACTCTGAAATCATCCATACATGATAATATCATTTTAAAAAATGAGATATAAAAGCAACTTACTGGCCAGCTCCTTGTGTTTCTTCTTTATCCTTCCTCAGTCTTGAATCCAGATCCATGTTTCATGATGCCCTAATCTACGCAATTACAAATTTGGTTAATCACCTCACGTTACAACCATTGTTGGATCTTTTGAATATATAGCTTTATAAGTTAAAACTATTGTTGGAAGGATAAATATTTGTTACGTCTTATGATTATTTGATTTTTACACCAGAATAATATATACCTCCTTATACGTGTAGCCACAATCAGTCCCTTTTCCAAGTACTTGTTGTTCCAAGACCTTTTCTTCTCCTCCCTTCTTCTCTTCAATGGGATCTACACAACACAACCCGTGTCAACATGCATTTGGGAGAATAAAGATGGAGAAAAACGATAACATTAGAGAAAATTCTAACTATCTATATTTTATCCTCTATTTTCTTTGTCACAATCGAGGAGAACTGTTTGCAGCAATAACAATATATGCATATCATGTTAAGCGAGTCTTGAAATATTAATCCAACACATTCGTAAGTGCATA
>CM067167.1:243631192-243681025 GCA_034093135.1 Erigeron breviscapus | reverse complement strand
ATATACGCTTCCTTGTGCAGCATGTAAGGAATTATGGTTTAATTCCTTAAATGCTCACAACCACATTTGTACGACATTGTCCATGTCATCATGAACTTTGTCTATAAATACAAAGTCTTCTCACAACTTGCAAAATGCTTGAACTATTGCATTGCAACTTGTGAGATATACTCTAAGCAAAACCTACGAGTATTTCCAAGTCATCTTGATCACTTGTATTTCGGGATTGTTTAGATATTTACACTTGGGTGTTTATCTTTGTTCCGCAACAATCCTTGTATTTGTTTATACATCAATAAATCAAATACATTAGAAAACAATGTGTCTCAATGCTACATACTTGATTATATTTATATATATCTTTATATAGTTTCTGCCATTTATTCTTGCATTAATTCATATTGTCATTTGTTCTTGTTATCCATATCTGGATCGTAAACTAAACTTGTCCATCAAGATTAGTTGTACTTGCCAGTCGGGTTTAGTCATTCGTCTTTATATTTTGGGACTCACAGTACATTACAAATAAAAAAGATACAATTAACTTGATATAAAACTTATAGATTGTCAACATTACACATAAACTTGGAGAAAGAAATTTAACCTGCTCAATCAAACAGTGGGCCGTCGCACTAACCAAAGATATGTTCACCACTAATCGACCATTACTAAGTCTGGTATGCTCAACACCATCTTCATTAAAACAAATCACTTGGAATTTGTTTCCTCGTACAAGCTTCAAACATAATCGACTGATTGACCTACTTAGTACAGTAGTCACAAATCTTGCCCACTGCAGACGACACAGTCGAAATTGAGTTGGTTCAGACCTATCAATGGCCACTACAAACAAGTTGTTGTTTGCATCAACCAATTTCACGTTTGTCCAATCACTAGCCAATTTCTGCCTCATGGCATCCGGTATGATCTATATTCAAATCAAATTTACAAAATCACTCATAAAGTAGAAAGCCGATGTTGGAAAATTGTTAGGTCTGAATAACTTACCAAACCATTAGTCTTGAGGTCGTTGTTGTAGTCAATACGGATAAGGACTTGGAAAGGACACAATGGAAGCTAATAACAATATTTGTACATAGAAAAAGCATGAAAAATAACAAAAGTATATAAAAAGGTTATATCTTGAAACTAAAACCATAACAATATATATATGTAGTGTGGCTATATATATTCAGATAAAAAAAACAAACAAAAAACATTATTATACGACATTTCACTATCATCGAAACAGAAAATTTAACAAAAAAAGGTTTCAATCCGATTAAACAATAATTGATGGTCCCAATAACATGATGTCTGTACTAAGTTACCGACAAAAAAAAAACATGAATGGTCCCAATGTCCAAATAAGGAAAAAACCCTAATAAATTATATAATCTAAAGTAACAATAAAAAAATTATATTAACAGATCATCATAAAAATACCACAAATATTATAATAAAAAAGATACCTAATTTATGAAAAATATCCATGAACTCCTAAACACTAATTCAAAATCATATTACTCAATAATCTAAAACATATCCATCAAATGCTAATTAGGAAATACGACTAAATAAAATTTATATTACCTTACGAGCCATTGATCTGTCGATATCTTCTAAGAAACAGTAAAAAAAAATTATCGGTAGGTGAAGTGTGTGTTTCAGAAAGTGGAGATAGATATTTTTATATATACATACGAAATATACATACAGTCATACACTGATATAAAACATGTTTATATATACATACGAAATATACATACACAGTTCTGGGCCAAAGTAATTTATTATGTGTAATATATTGGGCCTTTTTTTATATATTTTTGGGCCAGGACGATCTTGTATAGGAAGTGTATAGGAAGTGTTTAGGTGTAATAAAACAAGTTTTACATAATCAGTTTTATTAAAAAACTTAGTAAATAAGAACTTATTAAAAAACAAATTATGTCAAAATACTTGAGCATATGTTAATTTTGAATTATTGCCAGGTTGAAGCATAACTATTGTGTAATTGCGGTTTTGATGGTTTTTGATTTGTGGTCGCGAAGGAGGTGAGTACTCTTGCATACCTTTATGTATACGTTGGGTCAATTACCATGAGACGTGGATATTCCGAGCATGGTAATTGATTTGGCGTTGAGCCCATGTGGGGCATAGTATTGATGAGGCCTAAGAACCTCCGGGGCCTAAGAACCCCTATAGTTGACATGAAATGAGGCCTAAGAACCTCCGGGGCCTAAGAACCCCGATAGTCATGATTGTTTAGCTTATATGGATCCATATATGTTTGTTTAGCGTGCAAGGTGAGTATTATAGATATGACACGACGGTGTCATAGTCTATATGCAACAGTCCTTGTGCATTGCCCTCCTTCGTATGTATAAACGTATGCAAGATTATTCACTAAGCTTTGCTTACTTTTTAGTTGTTTACCCTTTTTATAGGTTGTCCCGGATGCGGAAGAAAGTTAAGTAATGTAAAGATTGAAGTTAAAGTCGCTTAATGGATATGATTGCTTTAGCTAAATGCGGATAATGGTATTGGTAATAGGACCCATAGCGACCCCTTTGAACTATCGGCTCATCGTACACTTGTTATGTCATTTTAGGTAAAGTAATTATGATGTCTAGTGTTAGATTTGAGTTTTGGTTAATTTAATGGGTCATCTTGTAGTTGAAATGTATTGATTTTGTTTAAACGTGTTTTGGAGAAACTCATAATCCGTAACAGGTTTGGATGACGATTTTACGAACGGGTCATGTCGAAATTTCTAATTTTGTACGTTGTCTTTTGTAAGGTGTCAAATCCTTCTTTGAACTCATAAATGTTGTAATGTGAAGTTTGGTTTTGAGTTGGTTGAGTTGTAAGTTGTTTTAAGTGTCAAAATGGAGTTTTGGAAAGACTGGGCCGCGGGTACCCACTGCGCCGCAGTGGGCAGGTATAGCCCCACTGCGCCGCAGTGGGGAAATTCTGGAAGAAAAAAAAAAAAAAAAAAAATTTCTCTTATTTTTCTAAAATGAGTTTGGGTTCTTTCAGATAACTTGGGGTATAACTACACATATAAAAACAACAATCACCATAAGGTTAAGCAATTGTCAAAATTCCGTTAAAGCATATCAACCATGGTTCTCTAGATACAAATTCTAAATTTCCGAGTGTCATTTTTATCACCTAATCGAAAATAAATATAAAAGTTTATATCAAAAGGCTCGCGTTTTACGCGGGATCTAAATCTAGTATGATCTTAAAAAACCAAAAATCACTCAAAGTTGTTTTAGTTATAAAAAAAGAAAAGAAAAAAGAAGACCATCATGACTCCAATGAATATACTTTTTACACATCTTTTAGGTACATACTTTCTCTTTAGCAAAAGAGCACACACATTTGCAAGTTGAAAAAGATTGACAAAAATAAGAATGAGCAAGAAAAAGACGTTACCCCTCTCCCCCACCTTCACCCACCCCACCCGACCCACAAACATCCAAATTCTCAGACAGACACAACACAACACAACACACCGTATCTCTTTTTCCTTAACCCACGAATCTTTCTTTTCCCTCAGCTAGCTTCATCCATTCAAATCTCCTAAAACATCATCATCACACCACTTTTCAGTTTTTTACCCCTGAGCCCCAAAACTTTCTTTATCTCCATTATCTCTCAATATGAAAAAACCCACACTACATTTTAGTATTTTCATTGCAATATTCTTCATTTCCAATTCTTTCTTTCATGTCACCAAGTCCGGACCGGTCCAACCACCAAACGATGACTCGTCTCCAAACACGGTCCCAGCTTTCCCGGTTCAAACCGAGTCAGAGCTATGCCGTCTAGATTTATCCTCCGAATTATTCGGAGGCGTAAATGCGGCATGTGGTCGTAACCTAGACAGGAGCCGATGTTGTCCGGTGTTGGCGGCGTGGCTGTTTGCAGCACACGCCAGGTCAGCACTTGAAGTCAACGCTTCGGCTCCTGCTTCTAGTTCATCTATTTCTGACGAATTGCCAATAATGCCTGATGATTCTCAAAATTGTGTTAACTCATTGCAAACTTCGTTGCTCAGTAGGAATATACGTATACCTCAACCTAATGCATCATGCGACCCGGTTTTGTGTTTTTGTGGGATCCGGTTGCATCAAATCGGGTCACTTAGTTGTCCCGGTGCTTTTAATATTACAAACTCGTCTAGGACTGCTACTCCCACTGCGGCTGTTAGGAACCTGGAAAAGAATTGCCGGAATTCATCGTACGCCGGTTGTACCAAATGTCTCGGAGCTTTGCAAAAAGTAAGTGTTAATTTATTTAATTGCCATGCTACTTATTTTTAATTTTTGTTATATATGTGAAGTGACCAAATCAACCTTTTTGGAAACATTTTATATGAATACTTGAAATTAATAATCAAATGTTGTACTAGTTCATATTTGGTAAGTATGTCCAAAAGTTATAATAGAGGTTTAGTAAATTAAATAATCGTCACAATTATTGATTCGTGTACATTATGCATGTTCCTATCAACTATGTATATTGTTGATATCTTTCTTCAATTCTTTTGTTCTATATACTTTTTCTTTTTGCTAACAAGGGCAACATGTTGAAATAGTATATTACTCACTCCGTCTCATTTTAGTTGTCCACTGTTGACTTTCAAAGTCTTTTTGCTTCAACTTTGACCGTAAATATTTTTGTTTGTATTATATAATACTTGATGAAAGTTATATCATTGAAAAGTTCGTTTAAAATCAAATTTATTTATATACTTTATATCAAGTGTTATAAAATATAAACAAAAATATTTACGGTCAAAGTTGAGACAAAAAGACTTTAAAAGTCAATAGTGAACGACTAAAATGAGACAGAGGGAGTATATTATAGTAACATGTTTTTTTCACTTGTTTTATTCCACATTTCACTTTTTCTCTTTTATACAAGTGAAAATGATGTTTGATGTCATGTTTAAACAAGTGATGTAAAGAAAGTTAAACCGGTTAAAAGTGTAAGTTCTTTATTTATCTTATTCGGTTTTGAACGAATATAAACTTTATATTTTTGTCAAGTAAAAAAAGAGTCAAATTGTTGATTAAAGAGAGTCCCGTATTCATTTAACATTTTAACTTATGTTTAGTTCATCAGCATGAAAAAAAAAACGAAATGCTTTATTTTTTGGTAAATATAGTATGTCTTGTAACAACGTTTAAAAATTCAGTAAACAAACTAATAAGTAAGAATTACGTTCATTTTCCACATAATTTACTGATAATACCAACTACACTAGATCAAATTGACTATTCCAACAATTGAACTTTCTTTGATATGGATTACTAAGTATATATATTATATTATATATTATATATAACCCTCCAATTATATTATATTTGGTCAAAAGAATTTACCTTTTCACCAAATTATTATTTTATTTAGCAAGTTTGGAGCACATAAAAAACGGTTTCTTCATAACCGGGTTGAAAAAACCAAAACAAAACCCGGTCAAACCTGGGTTTTACCAAAACTAAAATGATTATAACACTACAACAAAAATGTCAATTGCTCACATTTATTTCCTCGCATTTCTAAAAAGTGTGAAAAAATATGTTAATTTGTTCACATTTAAAATTGTATAAAAAAAATTCACACTTAGAAGTGTGAAAAAATTAAAAAAGTCATACTTTTTTCACAAGTATAAATGTATAAACAAAATGTTCACACTTAAAAGTGTGTGAGAGCTAATTTGTCACACTCAAATTCCTCGCACTTCCTCTTGTGTGAGGAAATTTGGTGTCACAAATTACTTCCACACTTTTAAGTGTGAACAATTATATATTTTTACACACTTGAAAATGTGAACTTTTTGTTTCTACATATATAATTGTGAAAAGATTTTGATTCTTTAACTTTATTCACACTTTTAAATGTGAGTTCTTTTCACACATTTATAAGTTTGAACAAATTAACAATTTTTTAAACATTTTCGAAAAGTGCGAAGAAATGAGTGTTAATAAATAACATATTTGTTGTAGTATATTTGTTGTAGTGAGTGTAATTGGGTAGATACCTCAAAATCCAGTCGGGGTCGCTTTTGGACAAAAAAAAAATGAAAAAAGGGTTTCAAACCAGTTCGGGTGGTCAAATCCGGTTTCTAGTCTCATTGACCAAACCCGGTTCAGTTCGGGCGGGTCGAGCCCGACTTTTGTGCGCCGCTATCTTTCTTTATAATAGTTTTTTATAATTATTGATTATTACGCAAAACTCTTTACTTAACATTCGAAACAAAAGTAGTTTGTTTAAATGAGTAAATTGGATGAATGAAACGGTTGCAGTTAAACGGCGATGGCAAGAATGGAACAAGCAGAAAAAGCAGCCATAATCATGAAGGTGGTGGTGGTGACCGAGCAAGTAAGATAATGACACGTGACTGCCAGCTAATGGGGCTGACATGGCTACTCGCAAGAAACAAGACGGCTTACATACCCACTGTATCTGCTGTACTGCGTGCCATCATGTACAGTTCACACCCACCCCATGACTCCAAATGCAGCCCTGATCAAGAAAACATGCCATTAGCCGTTGATTCTTTACAGTTCGATAAATCTATAGCCTCCTCAACATCCATATCCTCCTCACATGTCACTCTTGCTCTAATGACTATCTTGCCCTTGGTTATACGGTTTGTCTAGTCTGGTTTGTCATTTTCATTTGGATGGGAATTACTAATATTTTTTTTTTCTTTTATTGTAAAGTGCATGTTACTTGGCTATGATTTTTCTTATTTTCTTGTCAAAAACAGGATCACGTGAAAGATTAGAGAGGGGATATATTTTTGTATTTTTGTGTTGAGGGTACATCTGTATAATTTTGGGGATTTCTAAGTTTTGGATCCTAGTTAGGAGGGAATTTCAAACTTTTGTGTTTTTTTCTTTTCTTTTCTTTAACCAATGCAATGTTAATTCTACTGACTTTTGTAAGTTTTAGAATTAGAATTCAATTATATATGTTTTATGCTACACATAAAATTTTTTACTATCCTATAAAACAAACTACCTTCTTAAATAATGTACCAATAACACCAAAATATCTTTCTTTTTTATTCACTAATTTAAAGGTGATGATCCGTACACCATCTAATTTTAGCCATACACCACCAAATATGCTTAAGGGTGTTGTACTGTACAATACTGTAAAACATGTTTGGTGGTGTACGATTAAACTAGGTTGTGTACAGATCACCCTAATTTAAATATCTCTACCCAATATACATATATTATCCATATTGAAATTATTTACAACATACATCTCTCAATTCTTAAATAAATAATCACCCATTTTTACATCAGTTCATTTTACATTAAATCACACTACTACCGCCGCCACTGTCACCCGTCATCACCACCTGTTGCCGTCACCGCCGTTATATTGTGTAGGTACCTCTCTAGTATTAATATATTTAGTTTAAATTTTATAATTAAATCATGTTAAATTATCTTCTTTAACTAATAATATAAGGATTTAATTCGTTACCTTCAAGTGAAGTTGTTCAATATATGGACGAAAGTAACAATCAATTCCAATCTGATTATCTCTGAGAATTTGAGTTGCCAAAAATTCTTGACTCACCCCAGTCCAACCAAAGGCCTAATCGCGAGATCTCTAATCTTGTCTTGTGTATAGATAAGTATTAACTGATACGAGAAAAAGGTACCCGCGTTTCGACGGTGATGGAGGTGGCGGCGGCGGTGGTGATGTAATGGCAGCGGCGGTGACGGGTGGTGGTGGCGAGAGACGGTGGTGGCGTCGGAGATTGGTAGTGGTGGCGGTAGTGGCGGCTATGGTGGTGGCGGTGGTGATGGTGGCGGCGATTAATGTAGGTTATTGATATGGTGTACATTGTTGAATGTTGAATGTTGAAAAGTTAAAAATTGAAAAGTAGATTTGCTTTATAATATAAGTATATATAAAGGTTATAATCCATTTTTTCTCTTATGAATTTTAATTTTAAAGGTTAAGGTTTTAAAGAAACTTTACCGACAAAGAATGGACATAATTTTTTTTAGAACACAGAACAAACGATCTACATAATTTGAATATAGTTTTGTTTGGTTAAATCAAATTTACATCAAAACCAAATTATCGTATTTGGCTTGATTTTTTATTTATTTTATTTTTAGAAAACGACATACTATTTTACTTTTAAGTTACACGAATGTATGAGATAGAACCGTGATTCTCGAAAGACCACCTATAATGTTTGATTAATTTTGTATTACTTTTATTAGATTTGATTTTCGATATGAGATTTCAAAATTGTCAAATCAAAGATATCAAAAAAATCGTAAATCAAATCATTAAACACCCATAACTTTCACTTTATTCCTATGTACCTGATCTCTCTTTTAACATATATGTTTAGCCTTATAAAAGGCGCCTGGTGACCGGACCAGTAATCTGGTATTTCGATCAGACTATTTGCAGCGATTATCGCTGCAAATAGTGGTGTTTTGTCCATATCCAACTATTTGCAGCGATTACTGACAGGGGGCCCGTTATTATTCTGCCAGATTTGTCATTACTGGCATGGGGGCCCGCACTATTTGCAGCGACTATCGCTGCAAATAGTAGGTGTGGTCGAGATACCAAAAAACAATGGTCGGGCTACGGGCTGCGTTATAAAATTATTATTTTTTCCAGACATTCGGTTAGGATACGACATCAGTAAAACCTCAATATATAATAGTGAAGTTTTACACGTACTCTAGACAACTAAGTTTAGCCAAACAATATGTATTTATATACAAAATACATTATAGATTTATTATTTATTGGGGGAAGTGAAGGTGGGGTTGTTTCACACCCAACTTGATGAAAAACCCCTCACATTTTGTTTTTTTATTCCATAAAATTCATGGTACCCAATCATTTATTAACTATACAAATAATATTTTAAAAATAGTATGTGAGGAGTTTTTTACCTAAGTTGGGTGTGAGACAACACATTCACTTTTCCCTTATTTATATAGAGGACTTGGTTATGGTTATTGAAAAACAAATATTAAAAGGGAAGCAGGTAGGTTAAGATCTCAACCAATAAATCATCATAAAACTAATGCTTGAAAATTTTCATGACGCACAAGGATTTTCAATTTAAAAATAAATGGCTTGTTTTATTTGTCTTACATTAAGCTTTTTCTTGTTATTTCTTTTAAAATTGACATTTTGATAACCCCAATTTACCTTTATAATTTATGAACAATTCTCGATATTATCAACTTAAAACTCAATATTACCAGTCTATACGTAATACTTTTCTTTCAAATATATTAAAACCCTATTATAAGAAACTCACATATCCTCTTACACATATATCCATACATGTCACCGCCAAAATCATCACCACTATCACTCACCAACGCCACCACTTACTAATGAAGAGGTAGGATGAATGAAACCCTAACTATATAATGGAAACAGAAAAAAAGGAAGGATCCATCGATGCTTAAGAAAGGACAGAGGGTCGAAGCTTTGCTGAAGAAAGCCTGGATGGAAGCTAACTTGGAAATCCCTTGGTGTCTAGGCTTAAGGAAAGACAAGAAGGAAGGAAGTTAGATAAAGTGCATAATTATCTAATAATATATATAATGGATCGAAGTGTAAGGCTAGGAGGAGAGAGAATCGACGCTTAGAAAGAGAGAAAGTCGTCGAGCCTTCACTTGAGAGAAAGAAAGAAGTTCAAGGCTGGAAGTGGGACCTCGTCGAAGTGTAGGATCGGAGGGGGGTCCACGCGAGACCTCAAGGAAAGACAGAAGATAGCGAAGTTTTGGCTCTCTCAACTCTTTTATAATTTAAATCGAGGTTTAATAACACAAATCCTTTATAACACATATATATGGATTCGGAATGTAAGGCCTCCCAAGAGAAAGAGAGTCTTGGGATGACCCTCCCTTTGTCGAAGCTTAGAAAAAGACAAAATAGAGTGAAGCATCGGTGTGGGACCCAGCCGAGGTGAAACATTGGAGTGGGGGCCAGTCATAGAAACAAGGATCTGGCGAAGCTTCAATATATTAGGTCTGACATAAGGAGCAAGGTAGCCTTGAGCCCACTCGACAATTGGCATTGGGCCTGGCCCACCCGACGAAGCTCTACACAAGACGTAAATGTAATGGGGCTTTGGATGAGTTTCGGACGAGTCCTAAGGGTCTCCTTCACCTCTTTTTAACAATAACTTAAATATTATCATATTTATTGTTGTAAGTGGCTGCACAATTTTATTCTTGTATGCTTGAATTCGAGGACGAATTCTTTTTAAGGAGGTAAGATTGTAATACCCCGAATTTTATAATCGAATGATAAATAATAATAATAATAAATAACAAATTTTGTACTTAGAGAAAATAACTAATTATACAAAATAAGTTTGAATATGTTATCTTAAGATTTAAACAAATAGACTTTTGTATTTATAGTAACAAATCACAAATGTATTTAAAATCACCAACTTGTGTGATGTACAAGCTCAGTTGTCTTGCTGATGTCCGTAGTACATTAGTCAATTAGTCACAAATTAGTTTGGTTAAGGATACGGACAATAAAAGCTAATTTGTTGATCTGATATTTACTTAGTAAAAAATAAATAAAGATTTGAATAAAGCTTAAAAATGTCAGTGAACAATGTGATCAAAATGAAAGTTTAATAATACAATTATTAAGATTTAGAACATGAATTTATAATTGTATATTATGTGCAAAGGTTACAAGATTAGGAATTTAATTCGGTAGATTTGATGATGTCATAGATAAAATCAAATCTCGTATTATTCGGTCAAACGAATCGACTCCCCTTCATAGATAAATTCGATCCCACCTTTATAAATTCATTCACCTCTCCCTTCGGTTTGCAACACCAACCGTCGACGTCCCATACATCCTATTCAATCTATAATCTATGATCACAAACTCAAAGCAACCGTAGACATATAAAAAATTATTAACCCATTTGATCAACCTTTCGGGTCGCATGTTAGACATTCACTAATGACTAACGATACAACCTCGCATCACAATATGAATATACGAGAGATCGAAGCCATGGTGACGGTGTTCATCTTTAGAGACCATTAGAAGGGATGACGGTGAAAAGCTTCTAGTTCGCTTGAGATCGTTTCGAGTGGTTTCTAATTCGTTCAATACTTTTCGAATTTTGTTTCGTTTCGTTACAAGGCATGTGTTCGTCTAAGGAGGTATATTTCGATCATCCCATTTGAATATATATCACACGTCCATTTTAGTTTAACTGTTTATAATCATATACACGATTTCCATAATGATGACTTACGCGTCTTATATTAAGTAACGTATTAGCAAAACAATATATACATTTTAATCGATAATAATGTTAAAAAGAGTGTCATGAATCCGTAAGCATAGGCAGTCCGACTTTTGTAAACTGTGCAAAGATTTGAAGATGACACAATTTTGAATATTCATGGCAAATTCTAAAGTTTTATATAATGGTCCTTAAAATATATGTAAAGCTTATATTACAGATTTCAACACTTATTATTAGTCTATCTTTGTTAGAGTTTTTATTAAAAAAATCATCTTGAAAGAAATATAGCTTTGTAATTCAATGATGATAAGCTGTAAATATAACACTTTGTATCAGAACAAATGTCTTTTGTAGCATAAGTTTCCTCTTATATTTTATGTCCTTCATAAGTCTACTAATATTTTAAAGACACGATTATAAAGATATTTTAAGTTATTCAATACTGTCATTTGGTTCGTTCGATAGTTAAAACAAAAAGAAAACTAAATAAGAACAATATTTCGGCCATATTAAGACGAGTATTTGAAGTATTTATACTTAGTTAAATCATTCAATGTAGATGCTTTGAGAATCTTGTGTGGATATCTCGGCTTGTGAAGTTTAGACGCATATTGAGGTACGGATATTCTAGAGGTTATTAGGATCTTTTCGGTACAATCTTTTCTCTCAAAACTTTATTTGTTATATATATATAATAGTACGGATATTCTAGAGGTTATTAGGATCTTTTCGGTACACTCTTTTCTCTCAAAACTTTATTTGTTATATATATATATATATATATATTATTAGGATCTTTATTGTTGCAATTATTTGTTATATATATAATAGTACGGATATTCTAGAGGTTATTAGGATCTTTCCGGTACAATCCTTTCTCTCAAAACTTTATTTGTTATATATATAGTAGTACGGATATTCTAGAGGTTATTAGGATCTTTTCGGTACACTCTTTTCTCTCAAAACTTTATTTGTTATATTATATAATTTTTTTGTTATATATATATAATAGTACGGATATTCTAGAGGTTATTAGGATCTTTTCGGTACATCTTTTCTCTCAAAACTTTATTTGTTATATATATAATTTTTTTATATATATAATAGGTACGGATATTCTAGGTTATTAGGATCTTTCCGGTACAATCCTTTCTCTCAAAACTTTATTTGTTATATATATATATATAAATATTTTATTATATATATATATATATAATAGGTACGGATATTTTAGGTGGTATTAGGATCTTTCCGGTACAATCCTTTCTCTCAAAACTTTATTTGTTATATATATAATAGTACGGATATTCTAGAGGTTATTAGGATCTTTCCGGTACAATCCTTTCTCTCAAAACTTTATTTGTTATATATATAGTAGTACGGATATTCTAGAGGTTATTAGGATCTTTTCGGTACACTCTTTTCTCTCAAAACTTTGTTTGTTATATAATATTTTATATATATATATAATAGTACGGATATTCTAGAGGTTATTAGGAGGTTTTCGGTACAATCCTTTCTCTCAAAACTTTATTTGTATATATATATATATAATAGTACGGATATTTTAGGTGGTTATTAGGATTCCTTTCCGGTAAATCTTTCTCTCAAAACTTCTTTTGATTTGTATGTAAAGTTTTATGGATATAGTATATTATTTGAAATATTATCTGCTTGCTAGACTTTGTATAATATTGTGATTTTCCCATTTTGATGTACTAACGATGTTGCCTTCATGATTGTGAATTGGGAAATCATAATATTTTATTATTTATAGTTGTGTCAAAACCATCTCTTGAAACCCGATTCGAAAACTGTCCCGAAAAAGGTAGGTTTGGTGTGTTACATTTGATGAGATGATTTGTACACTAATATGTCCCTTGAATATTCGCTGGCCGAAAGATAATACAGTCGCATATTATGAATCATATTAATTGGCCACAGTCGCATTTTGTGATTCATGATATGTCCCAGCCGAGGTGAAACATTGGAGTGGGGGCCAGTCATAGAAACAAGGATCTGGCGAAGCTTCAATATATTAGGTCTGACATAAGGAGCAAGGTAGCCTTGAGCCCACTCGACAATTGGCATTGGGCCTGGCCCACCCGCGAAGCTCTACACAAGACGTAAATGTAATGGGGCTTTGGATGAGTTTCAAACGAGCCTTAAGTGCTCCTTCACCTCTTTTTAACAATAACTTAATATTATCATATTTATTATTTTGAATGGCTGCACGCATACGCTCACTAAATTCCTGACACATGTACTCTAGAACATTCTATTTTAAAGATTGTCGTTTTGAGTACTAGGAAAAGGTCCAGTTGTGGCAGGCCCAAAATCCAAGGTTACCCTAATGAGAGGTGTATAAATATCCCTCATCATTGGCTGTCAGATCATTCAATTCAATTCACAATCAAATATACATCATTCAATACAATTCAGATATATTTCACACATCCAGCATATTCAATACATTCATCATCAATCAATCATTCACAAACATAAAATCACATTATATTCATATCCTCCAAAGATCGAAACGTCTCTTTGGGAAAATCATCATCCACCTTAGATTCGTTAAGAATTTATTAGGTTTGCACTACTTTGTAGGAGATCTTGATGATTTTCATGGTTAAACCCCTTCTTTGATTGAGCTTAACATTTTCATGCTCAAACATTGGCGTCATCCGTGAATTTACTGATCACTGGACGGTTCTTTGTTGTTGCAAAACACAAATCATCTTTGTTCTTGTTCATTTGTTGTTTGTTTCTTAGCTTTACATGGCTGAGGAATTTACTCTTGTTTCCCAGGTTATACCTTCTGGGTTGGGGAAGGGTGTTGATGGAGATGATTCTCCAATAATGAATCTGGAAACTTCTGAAATATGTGAGATTCAAAATACCCCAGGAGAAAAATTTCCAGATTTTGGTCCTAGATCTAGTGAAGTGGTAGTTAATGCAACTAATGTTGTTTCTGGTGGTGGATCTAGGTTGCCACCCAGGGTAAGCTTTGCATCTAGCCTTGGGTCTGGTAGTGTTAGTGTGGGACCACTTTTCTCCACACCTTCACCTTCTATATCTCCCTCTGTATCTTTGTTCTCAACACCCCCAACTAGCACATCTCCTATCACTATGCTCTCTTCGGGCCCTAGTCAGTTGAGTTCTCACATAACTAGCTTGACTAGCCCACCCATGACTGGAGGTCAGACATCCTTGCAATCAATGGCCAGCTCCTCTCAATCTGTGACTATCCAGGAGAGCCATTTGTTGGAATTGATAAAGTTAGCTGCCAAGAACACTCAGCAAGTACAAGCTCCACCACCTCCTCCAACCGATTGGTTTTCTCAACTCTCTGCTGCGTTAAGGCCAGCTCCGCCTCAGCCGGCCCCACAACCCGCTCCACAGCCTACAGGCATGGAGTCCATAATGAAGTTGTTGGTGGACGAGATGAAAAAGCAAAAGCCAGTCGAGCCTGCTCCTGAACCAGTTAACCCAGCAAAAGAATTGTTAAAAATGCTAAAAATTGCAGCGGGGGAAGAGGCTGATGAGCAAGCAAGGGTGGCCACAGTTCCAAAGTCTGCAACAAAGTCAAGGTTTTGTGACTGGGTGGCAAATTATGCCTTCCCAGACGGTCAGAAGGTTCCCAGTATCGTTGGCACTTACGATGGTACTAGGGACCCAGAAGATCATCTCGCAATCTATGATCAAGCCGTATTAACTGAAAAGTGGGTGGACCCCGTGGCATGTCACTTGTTCCCAGGCACCTTACAAGGTTATGCCTTAGAGTGGTTCACCAAGCTTCCTGAGAAGAGTATCAAAGACTATGAGGATTTGAAGAAGAAGTTCATAGCTCAGTTTGTCCAGCAGAAGAAGCGTCAGAGAAGTCACTTGGAAGCTCACTTGATTAGACAAAGAGAAAGTGAATCATTGAGAGATTTCATTGCAAGGTATACTAAGGAATGCCAGAAAATACCGAGTCTCCCGGAAAGCCAACAAGTCTCAGGTTTTACTTTGGCATTGCTCCCTGGCGAACTCCAAGACGATCTAAGCAAGAGAATCCCATTGACATTTGGAGAGGCTACTGATAGGGCGTTCGATTTCATTCGCTCCAAGGAAACTGCCCTCCTTGTGAAAGGGGCAGTTAGAAAGGATAGGCCTGGAGGAGGTCCTGGGACGTCAGGAGGCTCGGGTGGTGGAATGTATGATGTTAGAAGGAACGATAGAAGGTTTGATCATAGAGACACTAAAAGAAGAGAAGAAAGAAGAGATGATAGGAGAGATGACAGAAGGGAAAAGAGGAGTGGCCCGTATGACAGAATGATCAACTTGATAAAATCCCCAAGGGAGATCCTCAAGACTGAGCGAGTTGGTGAAAATTTCAAACCTCCCCGACCTATGATACACAGGTCTGGAAAGAAAGACATGTCAAAGTACTGTGAATTCCATGAAGACCATGGTCATGAAACAAATGCTTGCAGAGAACTTAAGATCGAGATAAAAAGGGCTTTAGACAAGGGAAAGTTAGAACACTTGGTCCCAGGTGCAAAGCAAGGAAAAAGAACTACCCAGGCTAAAGAAGACTTATACTTGGAAAAAGCGAGATGGGAGGAACGATCGACCTCCACCTCCAGATGGCCATGTATACATGATAAGAGGAAAAACCAAGTATGAAAAAAGGAAAGCAGAAGTTCTTGAGCCATGGAGGATGGTCTCAATCTCTTTCCCACCAGTTAAGGTTGTTTCCTCCGATCCAGTTGTAATACAAGCTAGGGTGGCAAACTACGAGGTTGGAAAGGTATACTTAGACAATGGAAGTTCATCTGACATCATATATGACCATTGTTTCCTGAAAGTTGCCCCAAAGAATTAAAGATCTTAAGCGACCATCGATGACACAACTTGTTAGTTTCATGGGAGAATCCAATAGGCCAGTGGGGAGATTACTATGGAAGTTATGATGGGGGAATACCCTTTCCACAGAATTGAACTCGTAGACTTCATGATAATAAGGGCCCCATCAGCTTACAATGTCATACTAGGCCGACCTTCAATGCAGAAGTTTGGAGCAATTCCATCAACCATCCATGGAATGGTGAAGTTTCCAACTCCTTCAGGAGTAGCTACCATTAGAGGGCGAATGACTTGGCCAGAGGAGTGTAAGCAAGTCGAGAAAGCTTCGCCAAGGAAGGTTGAAAATTACAAGAAAGCCAAGTGCAAGATGGTCCCGAAGAAAAAGTGATAATCAATAAAAGGTTTCCTGATCAACCAGTGATTATCGGGTCACACCTCCCAAGAAGAACCAAGAAAGAGTTGATTGACTTGTTAAAAAATAATTTGGACATCTTTGCCTGGCAGACATCCGATATGACTGGAGTCCCAAGAGAGTTAGCTGAGCACGCATTAAATGCCAACCCCAACATATCACCAATAAGACAAAAGAAGAGGGGAATGTCTCAAGATAGAAGCAAAGCTGCATGTGAACAAGTTAATGAAATGGTGGAAGCTGGAATTCTTAGAGAAGTCAAGTACCAAACCTGGGTAGCCAACCCAGTCATGGTAAAGAAGCCAGATGGTTCTTGGAGACTTTGTGTAGATTTCAAAGACATCAACAAAGCTTGCCCAAAGGATAACTATCCTCTTCCAGAGATTGACTGGAAGGTGGAATCCCTTGATGGGTTTAGATTAAATGTTTCTATGAAGAAGATGGATGAAGACAAGACAGCCTTCCACACAGACCAAGGAATTTATTGTTTCAAGAAAATGCCTTTCGGTCTAAAAAATGCGGGGGCTACATACCAGCGTTTGATAGACAAAGCATTCAAAGATCAAATTGGAAGGAATGTGGAAGCATACGTGGATGACATTGTGATAAAGAGTCAGGCGGAGGAAATGATGTTAGCAGACGTACAAGAAACCTTTGACACCCTGAGAAGCATCAATATGAAGTTAAACCCATCAAAGTGTAGCTTTGGAATGGAAGAAGGAAAGTTTCTGGGGCACATAGTCACTCCTAAAGGAATCAAAGTAAACCCAAAGTTAATTCAGGCAGTGCTAGATATGCCATCCCCTCGAACTAAGAAACAAGTTCAAAGTCTTAATGGGAAGTTGGCGGCCTTAGCAAGATTTCTGTCCAAGTCTGCTGAAAGATCTTTACCTTTCTTTAGAACACTAAAGGGATGCTTAAGGAAGCAAGACTTCTCTTGGTCAGCAGAAGCAGAAGAGGCATTCAAAGATATGAAGAAATTCCTTGCTGATCTTCCAACTCTCACGGCTCCGATCGCAGGTGAAACACTTACTCTATATCTTGCTGCTTCTAAAGAATGTGTTAGTGCAGTATTACTTGCAGAGAGAAGCAATGGCCAAATGCCAATTTACTTCATAAGCAGAGCCTTAAAAGGCCCAGAAATAAACTATCCATGTTTGGAAAAGTTGGCTCTTGCCTTGGTCCACGCGGCCAGATGCCTAAGGCGATACTTTCAAGGTCACCCGATTCGGGTTCTGACCGACAAACCAATAAGGCAAGTACTAGCCAAACCTGAAGTATCTGGTCGATTAGCTAAGTGGGCTATCGAGCTAGGTGAACACGAAATAAGCTTTCACCCAAGAACATCTATAAAGGGTCAAATCTTGGCTGACTTCTTGGCAGAAACTGACTCCTCCGATGTTTCAGGAAAGGAAGTCCAAGAACCTCACCAAGAAAAAAGCCCAAAGTGGACCCTTTATACAGACGGAGCATTCGAATCAAGATGGATCAGGAGCAGGTCTCATCTTAATCGACCCTGAAGAAAGAGAATACACTTATGCCTTGAGATTCAACTTCCCAGCATCTAACAATGAGGCAGAGTATGAAGCTCTCCTTGCTGGCCTAAGAATGGCAAAACAGATGGGAGTAAAGAAGATACAAGTATTTGTAGACTCCCAGTTAGTGGCAAACCAGATCAATGGGACATTTGAAGCTAACCAAGCATCCATGCAACTTTACCTAGAAGAAACAAGGAAGCTTATTGGAGAGTTTGAGTCCTTTGACATAGAGCAAGTTCGAAGAAGCCAAAATAAGAAAGCAGATGCTTTAAGCAAGTTAGCTTCCTTAACTTTTGCTCACCTCACCAAAGAAGTCTTGGTTGAAGTTTTACAAGAAAAATCAATAACAAAAGGAAGTGAAGTATCTCAAGTAGAAGAAGAAGAAGATTGTTGGATGACACCAATCTACAACTTCATCAAAAATGAAACACTTCCTGAAGACAACCATGAGGCTCAGAAGGTGAGAATGAAGGCACCAATGTATCTTCTCATTGAAGATAAGCTCTTCAGAAAGTCATTTCTAGGTTCACATCTCCGATGTATAGGCCCCTCCCAAGCACAAAGGCTCATCCAAGAAGTACATGGGGGCACATGTGGAATTCATGCTGGACCAAGATCTGTAGCCACAAAGATAATGAGGCTTGGTTATTACTGGCCTTCAATGAACAAAGATGCTAAGGAAGAGATAGAAAAGTGTGAGTCCTGCCAGATACATGCTCCGATATCAAGAATGCCAAAGCAAGATCTCATTCCAGTAAACACTGCTTGGCCATTTTACAAGTGGGGGATCGACATTGTAGGACCATTCCCGCCTGGAGTTGGAAATGTGAAGTTTTTAATAGTGGCCGTCGACTACTTCTCAAAATGGGTTGAAGCTAAACCACTTGCAACAATTACTGGCCAAAGGGTGATCAACTTCCTTTGGGAGTACATAGTCTGCCGGTTTGGAGTGCCTCATGTCTTGGTAAGTGACAATGGAAAACAGTTCGCTGAGAATCCTTTCAAGACTTGGTGTGAAGATATGGATATTAGACAAGTGTTTACCTCCGTTGCCCATCCTCAAGCAAATGGGCAGGTGGAAGTGATGAACAAGGCGATAGTAGGAGGCATTAAGGCAAGGCTTGGCAAATGTAGATCCGGTTGGGTGGATGAACTTTCAGGAGTACTTTGGGCCCACCGGACTACCCCAAGAGGAAGCACAATGGAAACACCATTTAGTCTTGTCTATGGAACTGAGGCAGTCATCCCACCCGAACTAAGCATTCCAAGCCATCGTATTGTAAACTTTAACCCAACCCAAAATGAAGAAGCTTTGAGAGAAAACTTGAATCTCATTGAAGAGAGGAGAGAAGTCTCTCACATCAAGCTGGCTGAAAATAAGCAAAAAATGGCCAAGTATTACAACAAGAGAGTCCACCATGTGTCTTTCAAACCGGGGGACTACGTTTGGCGGAAGAATGAAGCAAGTAGAGTGGAGAACTTGGGAAAGCTTGGACCAAACTGGGAAGGACCATACATGGTTAGCCAAGCAAATGGAGATGGTTCATACATTCTTACTGAGCTTGATGGGTACCCAGTGCCTAGAACATGGAATGGGACTAATTTGAAAAAATGTTATGTTTAAGCAAAGTGACTTAAGGGCAGTTTAATTTCATGGTCTGATCTATAGATCCCATTTGTCTTTCCTTTGATCAATGCAATATATGTCTTTATATTTCAATCAAAAGAATCCTTCTATCTTGTATTCATTTAGTTTATCAATGAAGGAGAGTCTCATTTATGGTCTGATCTAAGTATCCCATATATTCTTATATCTTTTATGTTATTTACATTGCTTGAAACAAGTTACCTTCTTTTAAGAAAAATCATAAAGTTTTATATGAACCTTTGCAATTTGCACTCACAAGTTGAGAACAAAGTCTCGAACATGGAGTCGAGCATGGGAAATGAAAAATGCTAGCTAAATAATTCCCAAAGTCCCAAGGTATACCCTTGGATGTAATTATCTTGTAAGATGTAAAAAGCCAAAGAACAACATAATTTTTTAAGGCTGAACACTTAGATAATTTTTCGTCTTTTTATCTATTGGAGAAAAGGCAAGCACTTCCTATTGGGAAGCGACACTCGCGAGTAACAAGTATACAATAAAGGTTAAAACAACCAAACGACATACATATGTTTTCAACACACATCTTTAAACAAGAAACGATATGAGACAAGGCAAACATGCCAATACAAATGAAAAGTAAGTACAAATACATAGTCTCTAAATGGAAATACCAACTAGTCTTACAAAATATAAAGTCTAAAAGATACATGACAAATATAATCAAATGAACTAAGCTAAATTGGCAGAAGCATCCTCAATAGCTGCTGAAGTATCTGGGACATCCTGGTTAGTAGAATCAATGCAAGCCGTCGAGGTCGAGGCAGAAGTAGCTGGGACAACAGAAGCTCGAGAAGTAGGCACGACAAGAGAACCTGGAGGAGGACCTGGATGAGGAACATCCGACTTAAATGCAGCATCATAAGCTTCTTTGGTCTCGGGAATAACGATGAGCTTAAATACGTCCTCAACAGAAACCTCGGACGTGCTAAGTAGAGAGGCAACCTCATCCAATATAGGAAACTTGCAACCAGTCCAGAATTTACCAATATTTTCCATCTGCTTGCGAGCCTTAGTTGCATTGCCCGTATGGAAAACTAACTTCTTGTAAGCACCATCCCAATGGCCAAAATTAATGGCAGCAAGCATGAAGCGGGCAAAAGTCTCCTTCACGTCTGGATGACTAAGTAGATCCTTAAAAAACTGAGGAAAGGAGCCCAATAAAGATCTCATACGCTCAATATCACTAGCCTGGACCTCCAACTTAGAGTGTGAATCCTCACTCTCCTTCCTAAGCTCCTGAAGCTCCTTCTCCTTATGAGCCATGCCAACCTCTAGAATATTAGTCTTACCCTCCAACTGAGAAACTCTCTCTGCCATCTTCTCATTCTCTTGAGTTAGAGACTCAAGAGTACCCCTCACTGACTGAAGCTCAGACTCAGTCTTCTCCTTCCCCTCCCTAAGACTGGTACTGATGACATACCCCTCCAGCGGTACGCAGACCCTGACATAGTAACGTTGTGATACGAAGGTCCGTTCGTTACGAAGGCTTCCACAGATAGATAAAAAGGATAAGAATTGCTCCCCTAAAAGATCGGGATTTCCCCTTATCATTTCCAAACTGATAATTACGGAAATTATATCCCTGGCCTAAAACTTAGGAAACCCTAAGCGGCCTACTTGTTCTCCAAGAACACTTCCCCCTATAAAAGGAGGATCGTAAGACCCTCAAAAGGGCATTCAATTTCAACTAAATAGACGATCACACATAGATCGCATAAGAACTCAATTGGCGTAAAGAGATCAACTCTACCTTTTGGGAATCGCCAACACAACCAAAATCACCCCCTACCTCACATTATTCTAACCTCGGTTCGGTGCACAAACATTTGGCGCCATCCGTGGGACCCCATACTCAGATCCCATAACCACTCTAAAACCTGTTTTTTGTATCGAATTAGAAAAAATGGCCGACGTTCCACCAGGATTCGGGCAAAGCTCCCAGCAGATGACCGGGAACGAGCCCAGTGGAAACTCTCCACCCAGATCTGGGCCAGCGACTGAAGCGCCGATCAGTGGCGATCAACAAACGAATCGTCGAACTGGTGAAGACACTGAGCGCCCAGCCCAGACACCGGGGGGACAAGGTGGGTTCACTCGGGGATCCCCATCCAGGGCCCCGCAATTATTTGATCCAGACTATATTATTCGAAACTATGGTCACATCCAGCACACCATAAGGCATCTCCGAAGGGTCGGAGCACTTGATGGCATCACCAGGGTATTAAACTTTGATGATGAAACGGAGGATGACTATGATGCGGAGACACCCCCAAGGGGACTCCGGCGATACCCGCGGATCCCGAGATCCAGGGTCAGAAGCGATTATGGCTTCGGACTGAATAGTGAAGGCCTCCGGCCCCGAACACCTCCGCATCAGACACAACCGGAAGATACCGAAGCCTCAAGGCCAGAGAACGCCGCCTCTGGAGCGGGTGCTCAGGCTAATGCTCCCCCAGGATCCGCAGGACCTAGGGGTCAGCAGTCCGACACACCCCAGGCAGGATCTGTCCCCGGACGAGGTACCCAGTATGCTGATAATGCCACTCCGGCGCACAGTACTCCTGCCGGCTACAATGTTCCGTCCAGAGGCTATCAAGGACCTTCGGGCCAGGGCTATCAAGGACCTTCGGGCCAGGGCTATCAAGGACCTTCGGGCCAGGGCTATCAAGGACCTTCGGGCCAGGGCTATCAAGGACCTTCGGGCCAGGGCTATCAAGGACCTTCGGGCCAGGGCTATCAAGGACCTTCGGGCCAGGGCTATCAAGGACCTTCGGGCCAGGGCTATCAAGGACCTTCGGGCCAGGGCTATCAAGGACCTTCGGGCCAGGGCTATCAAGGACCTTCGGGCCAGGGCTATCAAGGACCTTCGGGCCAGGGCTATCAAGGACCTTCGGGCCAGGGCTATCAAGGACCTTCGGGCCAGGGCTATCAAGGACCTTCGGGCCAGGGCTATCAAGGACCTTCGGGCCAGGGCTATCAAGGACCTTCGGGCCAGGGCTATCAAGGACCTTCGGGCCAGGGCTATCAAGGACCTTCGGGCCAGGGCTATCAAGGACCTTCGGGCCAGGGCTATCAAGGACCTTCGGGCCAGGGCTATCAAGGACCTTCGGGCCAGGGCTATCAAGGACCTTCGGGCCAGGGCTATCAAGGACCTTCGGGCCAGGGCTATCAAGGACCTTCGGGCCAGGGCTATCAAGGACCTTCGGGCCAGGGCTATCAAGGACCTTCGGGCCAGGGCTATCAAGGACCTTCGGGCCAGGGCTATCAAGGACCTTCGGGCCAGGGCTATCAAGGACCTTCGGGCCAGGGCTATCAAGGACCTTCGGGCCAGGGCTATCAAGGACCTTCGGGCCAGGGCTATCAAGGACCTTCGGGCCAGGGCTATCAAGGACCTTCGGGCCAGGGCTATCAAGGACCTTCGGGCCAGGGCTATCAAGGACCTTCGGGCCAGGGCTATCAAGGACCTTCGGGCCAGGGCTATCAAGGACCTTCGGGCCAGGGCTATCAAGGACCTTCGGGCCAGGGCTATCAAGGACCTTCGGGCCAGGGCTATCAAGGACCTTCGGGCCAGGGCTATCAAGGACCTTCGGGCCAGGGCTATCAAGGACCTTCGGGCCAGGGCTATCAAGGACCTTCGGGCCAGGGCTATCAAGGACCTTCGGGCCAGGGCTATCAAGGACCTTCGGGCCAGGGCTATCAAGGACCTTCGGGCCAGGGCTATCAAGGACCTTCGGGCCAGGGCTATCAAGGACCTTCGGGCCAGGGCTATCAAGGACCTTCGGGCCAGGGCTATCAAGGACCTTCGGGCCAGGGCTATCAAGGACCTTCGGGCCAGGGCTATCAAGGACCTTCGGGCCAGGGCTATCAAGGACCTTCGGGCCAGGGCTATCAAGGACCTTCGGGCCAGGGCTATCAAGGACCTTCGGGCCAGGGCTATCAAGGACCTTCGGGCCAGGGCTATCAAGGACCTTCGGGCCAGGGCTATCAAGGACCTTCGGGCCAGGGCTATCAAGGACCTTCGGGCCAGGGCTATCAAGGACCTTCGGGCCAGGGCTATCAAGGACCTTCGGGCCAGGGCTATCAAGGACCTTCGGGCCAGGGCTATCAAGGACCTTCGGGCCAGGGCTATCAAGGACCTTCGGGCCAGGGCTATCAAGGACCTTCGGGCCAGGGCTATCAAGGACCTTCGGGCCAGGGCTATCAAGGACCTTCGGGCCAGGGCTATCAAGGACCTTCGGGCCAGGGCTATCAAGGACCTTCGGGCCAGGGCTATCAAGGACCTTCGGGCCAGGGCTATCAAGGACCTTCGGGCCAGGGCTATCAAGGACCTTCGGGCCAGGGCTATCAAGGACCTTCGGGCCAGGGCTATCAAGGACCTTCGGGCCAGGGCTATCAAGGACCTTCGGGCCAGGGCTATCAAGGACCTTCGGGCCAGGGCTATCAAGGACCTTCGGGCCAGGGCTATCAAGGACCTTCGGGCCAGGGCTATCAAGGACCTTCGGGCCAGGGCTATCAAGGACCTTCGGGCCAGGGCTATCAAGGACCTTCGGGCCAGGGCTATCAAGGACCTTCGGGCCAGGGCTATCAAGGACCTTCGGGCCAGGGCTATCAAGGACCTTCGGGCCAGGGCTATCAAGGACCTGGGGGCTCCAGTATACCAAAACGCGCTGGAATTGCAAATCGTCGGGGGAAGCGTCGAGAGTTCACCGTTCGTCGCCTGGATACAGAACTATCCTCTCCCGAAGGACCTGAAATATCCCTCTCACTTAGGGACATACAAGGGAAAGAGCGACCCAGATGACTTCTTGGAAGCATTTGAAGGAGCAGCGGAAATGAAGGTATGGAACGTGCCAGTTGCGTGCCGAATGTTCAGATATGCACTCGAAGGAGACGCCAGGGAATGGCTAAAGAGTGTAGCGAAAGGATCCATCACCAGTTTCGATGACCTCAAAGAAAAGTTTAGAGCCCGTTTCAGCCAGCAAAAGAAACACAAGAAGATCCACGTGGCGGCCCATGGAATAAAACAAAGGGACACGGAGGGTTGCAGGGCATTTATTGACCGATTCACCACCGAAACAGAGGATATCATGGACCTTCCTGAGTCACAAAGGATATCCGGACTGTTACATGGCCTCCGGAGCAGAGGGCTAGTTGAGTTCCTATACAGAGACCTTCCGAAGACATATGAAGCAGTTCAGAAGAGAGCTCATGTATACCTAGATGCTAGGGATACCGCCTCAAAGGGAGACACCAGTCCCCACGAGAGAAGGAGGCCCAGGTAAGTAGAAAAGGGAAATGGAGCAACGAAAAAGAAAAAAACAAGATATAGCCCGTATCTCAAAGATGACAAAGGGTACCTCAAAATTAACCTCCCGGAGCTACACAAAAGCCCAAAAGAAATACTGCTCACCGAAAGTATCGCAAAAACTTTCCCCACTCCACCCAGGTTGAGCGGTAAAAATAGGAAAGACCCAGAGAAGTACTGTGAGTTCCATAGAGATCATGGCCATGATACGAATGCGTGTTGGCAACTCCGAAAAGCAATAGAAGAAGCGATTAACGAAGGGAAGCTGTCACATTTGGTGAAAAGCGTCAGACAGCAACAGAGTGCTAAAAAGGAGGATGACATGGATGAGAGGAAGAAAGGCCCCGAGAAAACTATTTATACCATCATAAAAAGCAAACCGGGGATAGGACGTTCGCTCCCGAAGACCTACAGGGGAGATATGACGAGGATTACATTTCCTCGACCTATAAGGCCTTCAGAGACCCTTGGTGATTTCGGCACTCTTGGAAATATCAAAAGTCAAGCAAATTGTTATAGATACGGGAAGCGAATGCAATGTCCTATACGAAAAGGCATTCTGGATGTTACATCCTGTGTCACGAATGAACTTCAGGAAGACAGAAGCTTCGGTACAAGGGTACTCCGGGAATACTGCTACACCAATGGGAAAATTGTCGGTAAAAATGACAATTGGAAGAGGACGCTGGGAGCGGAAAGAGAAGGTTACTTTCTTAGTGGTCAGCGGAACATCACCCTTCCAAGCAATCCTAGGGAGACCTGGAATCCAGAAGTTTGAAATGATTCCGTCTGTAGTACATGGCATGATCAAGTACGAATCTGACGGAGGAGTAGGGACCTTGGTGACAAAGGCAAAGAAGCTATCTGAAGAAGGCCAGGACGGCCCCCATTGGCTCTCATGGAGCGAAGGACCCTACTACGGGCGCTTAGATGGATGATGATCCGTCCAAAAGCAAGCCCCATTCACAAGACCTATTAGTCTTTTATTATTTAAAGCCTAGAGGATATGGTATGTAACCTCACTTATATTACTAAATAAAGGCTTCTTATTTCTTTCAATTAATTTTCTATTGAAAAAAAAAGAAAAAAAGAAGAAAGACGCAAATATGCGCAAAAAATAAACAAAATGCTATATGCATTAAAATGAAGACGCCTCATATACTCAAACTCTGGAGGTTAAAAGGACCTATAGTCCAAACGAGACAACTAAAAGCAGTCATAACTGCTCCAAAAGACAGCTCTTAAGCTGCAAAAGCAACTGCTAAAGTTGCATATCATTTACAAAGCAGCAAAATAAGACTGCAACTACGAGACAACTCCCAAACTGCAATTAAAAAGACAGCTCTTAAGCTGCAAAATATTAAAACAAATGCTAAATTGCATATAGTATTCACAAAGCAGCTTACTAGGCTGCAATCATAAAAAGTTACCAAACTACAGTTAGCAAACTGCAGTTCAAAATACCCACAGACAGCTATAAGCTGCAAACATAAAAGTAAATTGTTCAAAACACATCATAGGCTGTTACCAAAAGATGAATTGTTTAAAAGTGGCACAGACGCCATATCAGAGGCACGCAGGCCATGAGAATGTCACTGAGGGTTGGCAGCATCTTCAGGTTGGATTACATCAGGAACAATCTTGAGCAGGTCATCAACGGCAGCATTGGGATCAACCACAACTTTGTCCAGGTAAGGAAAGACTGCTTCTCTCCACTTCTGGTCGGCAATTTCAAGGTCATGGGAGGCATTTGCAATAAAATCTGCCCGGCATTGCAAATCACACTTGCCCTCTGCAGAAAATTCCTCCAAAACAGTAGACCTTTCTTCTGCCCTTTCAGCTGTAGTTACATCCCCCAAAAGCTGCCCAACTTCATCACTGTATAGCAAGGACCTGCTCACATGAGGAACTACCTCCGTAATCAATCTAACCCGATCCTGCTCAAACACATCAACCTGCTTACGCATAAGCTTGCTACCCTCACATTCTGCATCAAACTCCTGCTGCAACTTCAAGACAGCTTCATCATGAACGACTGCGTCCGCTTTCAACATATTTATCTGTTGCTTCAAATCTTGAACAATATCAGATGACTCGACGGTGGTAACAAACCTAGCCTCCCTAGCCTTAAGATCTTCAACAGTGGCTACCAAAGACTGCACCTCTAAACTCTTAGACCTAAGATCAACAGACATTCGGGAAAAATGCCTAGCAACAACAGCATCAAGATAAGTATGAAATTGGCGATCCTTCTTGAAGACCCGAAGGAATGTCTCGTTATCCATGTTGTCTATTTTTCTGACATCCTCAGCATTCATATCCTCACCTTCCAACCAGGAGAGAATCTCCTGGTCATGAGCATCTGCAATAGATGAATGCTACATAATATTTTGTGAAAAAGAAAAACATCAAGAATATATGAAAAGAGAAAGAAATTGAACCTGTCTTCGGGGCAGAAGGTTTGCGGAACTCAGCAGCTTTGGAATCATCACCAACTTTTCTTCTCTTCACAACACGGCCTGCAACAGATTGAGGGATGTTAGAACCAGGGACCTCCTTCTTTTTTCTCCCTCTACTAGCAGCAGAGGCTCCAATAACTTCAACTTCAGATGTATCCACATTTAGCACAGGAGGATTAACAGCACTTTTCTCCATTTAGCACAGGAGGATTAACAACACTTGACACCTCTGGATTTTCGTTTTGAACACCAGAAGAACCAGCATCAGCAACAAGGCTCCCCTGCCCCTCAATACGAGGTACTTCAGTCACCTCCTTCACACCTTCTTAACAAATTTCCTGAAAGTCATATCTGCAAAGGCAAATGTCAACAACAAAGTCGATACAAAGGCGAAAATACAACAGATAAAATACACAGCTAGTTCTTACCATCAATGTCTACACCACCAGGCAAGACACTTATCACTCTTGCTTTATACAACACAACATCAGGGTACAAGACAACCTTAATGGGATTAGACCGAATCTCCTGACACAAATCACCAATAACATATTCAGGAAAGGGATTCTCGTACTTCTTATGAATACACAATAACTTCCTATTGGTTACTGACTCATAACCATCAGGGATCAGAGAAGCTTTCATAAAAACAAAGTCTCTCTTCATTCACGGATATCCAGACCACCCCTTCTAAAGCACCCAGCTTTTGAACGGTTACCCACTGTAACCCAATCACCAGAAGGACAGGTTTGAACAAAATACCGAAACAGATCTAACGACGGTTCACCGCCATATGCCCTACACATAACCTCGAAGGCAACTATTCTTGATAAACCAAGTGGTGTGACAGTGGAAATATGGACGTCAAAATAATCAAGGACGCTAAGCATAAAAGATGAAAAAGGGTATCTAACATTACCCTCAGTCATGGATTTGATATAAAAACCGACATACCCATCCGGGGGAGTCAGAACAGTGTCACCGTCGGAAGGGATTTCAAAAGACGATATTTTTCCAGGAAAATACTTATCTACAAACTTATTTAACTTCGACCAAATAACGGTCGATTCGGTAGTTTCAATGCCTCCCTTCGACATCAGAAATCACAAATCGAAAGACAAAATAGAAGAAACAGGAAAGAAATCGCGTACCTAATGGTATGATCGGAGGATATGAGGAGCAGAAACCCTAAGAAGAAAAGGGGATTATTTTTGGAGAGATATAATAAAAAGAAAAAAGGACGGAAAAAGGATTTATATACCCGGCTGCATGAAGATCACACCCGTCCATAAGTCGCCTAGAGATACGCGCCCATCTACCACCCTTAATTACCTTTCAAATCAATTTAATTAAGGCGGTTTAGAGAATTTACAAGAAATGCCCCTGGAGATTATAGAGAAGCCAGTAATAGTCCAACGTAATGCTTGTTTAGCAAAAATCATCACCTTGGACTGGGGGGCTTGATGACATACCCCTCCAGCGGTACGCAAACCCTGACATAGTAACGTTGTGATACGAAGGTCCGTTCGTTATGAAGGTTTCCACAGATAGATAAAAAGGATAAGAATTGCTCCCCTAAAAGATCGGGATTTCCCCTTATCATTTCCAAACTGATAATTACGGAAATTATATCCCTGGCCTAAAACTTAGGAAACCCTAAGCGGCCTACTTGTTCTCCAAGAACACTTCCCCCCTATAAAAGGATGATCGTAAGACCCTCAAAAGGGCATTCAATTTTAACTAAATAGACGATCACACATAGATTGCATAAGAACTCAATTGGCGTAAAGAGATCAACTCTACCTTTTGGGAATCGCCAACACACAACCAAAATCACCCCCTACCTCACATTATTCTAACCTCGGTTCGGTGCACAAACAGGTACAAACAAGCTTCTCTTCCTCTAAGTCCTTAGAGAGGGAAGCAAGCCTAGTATCACGAGAAGACAACTCTCCCTGGAGCCTCTCAACCTCAAGAGTCAATGAATCAATCTTACCCAAGGCAGCATTCTGAAATGCCACACCACTAGCAACACAATTAAGAGTGTGAACATACTGAAGACGGGAGAGCTCGGGGATGTCTCTAAAGCGAGCCTCAGCAGAAAGAATGGGAGGAATCATGGCCTCCAAAAGCTTCTTCGCATGCTCAGGATTCTGACCATCATCTTTAACTTTAATCGATGTCGGAGGAGCATAATAGAGGTTCCCAATGGACCTATTGAGATCGCCAGCTTCTGTGGGAAGAAGTGTAGACCCCGCCCGCGAAGGCTGAAAGGGGGCAACAGGAGAGCTAGCTTTAACCCTAGCCTCAGCAAGACGATCTATGGCATACACATGCTCAGGAGAAAAAGGATCAATGCGAAGAGATGACCCAGAACCAGAGAAATAGCAACTCTCCACAATACGGTCAGCGAAGATAGGAAAGCTAGGACCGGGAGTAGCACCAAGTAAGAGGGAAGAAGAAGAAGGTGCTGAAGTAGTCTCGGTAGATGAAGAAGTAAGAAACATCAAAGGAGCTGAAGTAATCTGAGCCTGAGTGTACCCTCCTTGGTTATAGGGGGTAAAGCCTCCAGCACTCCCATAAGACGCAAAGGTAGGCTGGGAAGTCTTCTGAAGCTTGGAGGGAGGACCAAAAAGCTCATCTCCTGACCTCTTTGCATGAGGGTCAGGATAAGAATCACCATCTTCATCATCCTCAACATCTTCAACCGTGACAAGCTGCTCTCTATCTGAGTGATCACCTACAAGAAAAGTAAAGAATTTTAAGTCATACATACATATATATACATTTTCATTATCTATTAGTTAGAACAAAAATCCTAGCCACAAGCAAAGTACATCAGACATGGTCATATCAAGGTATGAGCATATCAACGACTTAGAGCAATATCCATGCTTGCATATATGAATTTGTTATTTAAATATATGCATAGACGAAGAAGATAAACTTTTCCTTTCTTTATGTCGATAATTGTGTCAAGAAAAAATAAAGGAAAGGTGTATTTGGCAAAAAGTTTATACCTAACTCGATTCAAAGGCAAGAATGAATGATTATGTTTTCTCTATTTAAATATATGCATAGACGAAGAAGATAAACTTTTCCTTTCTTTATGTCGATAATTGTGTCAAGAAAAAATAAAGGAAAGGTGTATTTGGCAAAAAGTTTATACCTAACTCGATTCAAAGGCAAGAATGAATGATATATGAATTTGTTATTTAAATATATGACAAATGAAAGCACATGGATTCAAAGGCAAGGATGAATGATTATGTTTTCTCTATTTAAATATATGCATAGACGAAGAAGATAAACTTTTCCTTTCTTTATGTCGATAATTGTGTCAAGAAAAAATAAAGGAAAGGTGTATTTGGCAAAAAGTTTATACCTAACTCGATTCAAAGGCAAGAATGAATGATTATGTTTTCTCTATTTAAATATATGCATAGACGAAGAAGATAAACTTTTCCTTTCTTTATGTCGATAATTGTGTCAAGAAAAAATAAAGGAAAGGTGTATTTGGCAAAAAGTTTATACCTAACTCGATTCAAAGGCAAGAATGAATGATTATGTTTTCTCTATTTAAATATATGCATAGACGAAGAAGATAAACTTTTCCTTTCTTTATGTCGATAATTGTGTCAAGAAAAAATAAAGGAAAGGTGTATTTGGCAAAAAGTTTATACCTAACTCGATTCAAAGGCAAGAATGAATGATTATGTTTTCTCTATTTAAATATATGCATAGACGAAGAAGATAAACTTTTCCTTTCTTTATGTCGATAATTGTGTCAAGAAAAAATAAAGGAAAGGTGTATTTGGCAAAAAGTTTATACCTAACTCGATTCAAAGGCAAGAATGAATGATTATGTTTTCTCTATTTAAATATATGCATAGACGAAGAAGATAAACTTTTCCTTTCTTTATGTCGATAATTGTGTCAAGAAAAAATAAAGGAAAGGTGTATTTGGCAAAAAGTTTATACCTAACTCGATTCAAAGGCAAGAATGAATGATTATGTTTTCTCTATTTAAATATATGCATAGACGAAGAAGATAAACTTTTCCTTTCTTTATGTCGATAATTGTGTCAAGAAAAAATAAAGGTAGTCCTTATAAAAAGCAACCTTCCCAGACGGTGGAAGGTTCACCCTGTCTGTATCCTCAGGAACAATGGGGTTATACTTGGCAAGACAAGGATAGGTCTCAACCAAGTTTGCTAGGCTATCACTAGTCACAGAAGAACAACAATTCCTGGCTAAGGTAGGAGGTTTCCTAATTTTGCTAGTCTTAGCCCGGGACCTACTACTTCCTTCAACATTCTCATTACTAGCCTCAGACATGGTGTTCACCTAAATCAATACTTCTAGCCTTTCAAATTTTGGATGGAGCAGAAGCAAGAGCAACACCTGTGGCAAACAAAATCCTAAGTGAGGATCTAGCATCAAAAATTCACCTATACACTATGAGAATGTTTTGAACAACATAGATTCATGAAGCATATTTTGTCAGATTCTTATGCAAACAAGCTTCGATGTTCAACAATACGTATACAGTAACAAGAATGGCATATAATCCCAATAAGAAACATAGTGTACATCCAAACATGAGTCTGGATGTAAGGCAAAAGGATTCTCGATGAAATATGTCAATACATATATATACATTTTCATTATCTATTAGTTAGAACAAAAATCCTAGCCACAAGCAAAGTACATCAGACATGGTCATATCAAGGTATGAGCATATCAACGACTTAGAGCAATATCCATGCTTGCATATATGAATTTGTTATTTAAATATATGACAAATGAAAGCACATGGATTCAAAGGCAAGGATGAATGATTATGTTTTCTCTATTTAAATATATGCATAGACGAAGAAGATAAACTTTTCCTTTCTTTATGTCGATAATTGTGTCAAGAAAAAATAAAGGAAAGGTGTATTTGGCAAAAAGTTTATACCTAACTCGATTCAAAGGCAAGAATGAATGATTATGCTTCACCACCAACAACCTTCACTTCCTGGTAATGTAGGATTCAAGAAAAGAAAAATTAAGGAAGCAAATCAAAAGGGAAAGGAATAAATTGAAAAATATATATATACATACGAATAAAAAGAAAAATGGATATCTCTTACCTTGTCTCTCTATCAAACCTCCAACCTGATGGTTTAGTTTTCCCCTGAATCGAATCACCCTGATAATTGATAAAAACATAGGGGAATTTCAAATTAGTTCTTTTCAAATCAATTAATATGCAATAACAAAGGTATAACAAAATACCTTTTGAATGTTCTTCCTGTCGCGGCCGAGTAACAAAAGAAGACCCCTTTTATCTTTTTCTCTTGGTTGCCGATCAAAAAGAAAAGCGAAACTCCTTTTTCTGATCAAGTAGATGGAAACCAAGATAAGAAATAAAGATAGAAAGATTTATACTTTTTTTAAGAGAAACAACAATACAGAAATCGAAAAAAGGAAGAATAGATCGAGAGAAATAAGTAAGAAAGTCTTATCCTTCTATTGTACCTTTCTTTTCTCCTCACCTTACGGCTGTTCAAAAGAAAGAGATTTATGTGAAAAAATTGAAAGAATAAGAAGAATTTAAGTTTGAAACCAAGTATTTTAAGAAAACTTACCCTCAAACTTGGGGGACTTGAAGAGGTAGGATGAATGAAACCCTAACTATATAATGGAAACAGAAAAAAAGGAAGGATCCATCGATGCTTAAGAAAGGACAGAGGGTCGAAGCTTTGCTGAAGAAAGCCTGGATGGAAGTCTAAATCCCTTGGTGTCTAGGCTTAAGGAAAGACAAGAAGGAAGGAAGTTAGTTTAAATGGATCAATTATTAATAATATATACATATATATATATATATAATGGATCGAAGTGTAAGGCTAGGAGGAGAGAGAATCGACGCTTAGAAAGAGAGAAAGTCGTCGAGCCTTCACTTGAGAGAAAGGAAGAAGTTCAAGGCTGGAAGTGGGACCCACGCGAGACCTCAAGGAAAGACAGAAGATAGCGAAGTTTTGGCTCTCTCAACTCTTTTATAATTTAAATCGAGGTTTAATAACACAAATCCTTTATAACACATATATATGGATTCGGAATGTAAGGCCTCCCAAGAGAAAGAGAGTCTTGGGATGACCCTCCCTTTGTCGAAGCTTAGAAAAAGACAAAATAGAGTGAAGCATCGGTGTGGGACCCAGCCGAGGTGAAACATTGGAGTGGGGGCCAGTCATAGAAACAAGGATCTGGCGAAGCTTCAATATATTAGGTCTGACATAAGGAGCAAGGTAGCCTTGAGCCCACTCGACAATTGGCATTGGGCCTGGCCCACCCGACGAAGCTCTACACAACACGTAAATGTAATGGGGCTTTGGATGAGTTTCAAACGAGCCTTAAGTGCTCCTTCACCTCTTTTTAACAATAACTTAATATTATCATATTTATTATTTTGAATGGCTGCACGCATACGCTCACTAAATTCCTGACACATGTACTCTAGAACATTCTATTTTAAAGATTGTCGTTTTGAGTACTAGGAAAAGGTCCAGTTGTGGCAGGCCCAAAATCCAAGGTTACCCTAATGAGAGGTGTATAAATATCCCTCATCATTGGCTGTCAGATCATTCAATTCAATTCACAATCAAATATACATCATTCAATACAATTCAGATATATTTCACACATCCAGCATATTCAGTACATTCATCATCAATCAATCATTCACAAACATAAAATCACATTATATTCATATTCTCCAAAGATCGAAACGTCTCTTTGGAAAAATCATCATCCACCTTAGATTCGTTAAGAATTTATTAGGTTTGCACTACTTTGTAGGAGATCTTGATGATTTTCATGGTTAAACCCCTTCTTTGATTGAGGCTAACATTTTCATGCTCAAACAACTAACATAAATAATCGTTGTCAAACCATTTCACGTGCTGCAAATTATCGTTGCTGCAATATGCGGATATCATGATAGTGATAAGTTAAGTTGCGCTAAGAAACAATATTGAAACAATGTTGTTCGGTTTTATTCTCTCTCTCTCTAACAAACATTATTATCAGAAATAAAAATCATTTAAATTATATGATGAATTGGATGTAATCAATGAATAAAAGGTGTTACTATATATTACTAAAAATCCCTCAAATTGTTAGTATAGTATACGTACTACTAATAATACCACTAATTAATAAAGTGTTGTTCACTACTGGTCTACTGATAAATAAAAAACAAAAAGGAATCAATATCAAAAGAGGATACCCATAATATTCAATAAAATGATAAGAAGAAGAAAACATACATGGTTCTCTCAATTTGACTACCAGATGGCTATAACTTTTTAAAAGCATTGGCGACTTGCCGTTTTTTTTTTTATTTAAAAAGTTTTATTTTTTACTTTTAACGGCTAAAATGTATCAACTATGGTAACAAACAATATAAAAGAAATTAAAACTTCACAATAGTAGTTGTAGGAACTCTCAAAGTTCAAATAGTAGTCGAATTCAGTAAATTAACTAACATTGACCGTTGGTGATTATATATGTGGTGGGTACGTAGGATAACTCATACGAGATTAGAAGACAAAAGTAGTGCTAATTCAGAAATTCAGTCCAAACACCCTTCATCCAAAGCCCATCCCAAAATTAAGTCTGGCATGTTGTTCGATCAGCCCCTTAAAGCCTGGCATGTCTCGTTAATCGCCAGTCCGAGGAAGCACTACGTATTAATACTCTAACAAAGTACAATGGATAAAACGAATCGCTGCGAAAAACATAATACACTTGAGAGGCCGGTTAAGATACCGTACAAAAGATTTAAGGAAAAATGTTACTTCTAAGTCTGCTTTTGGTTCTTTTCATAATATAACAATGAATCATTATATAGTACTACATACAATTGGATAACTAAACATGGAACAGTTAAGCAGGATAGCAAATGCCAAAGAAGAATAATAAGAAGAAATTATAACTATGATATAGTTAAATCCGACCATCATCGAAAAGGAAGGTAGAATGGTATCTAATAAAAACAATTAAAAATGGCTACATTATGGTAGACATTGATTGAGTGGGGTCTTTATTTGTTTGTAAAAGATGTTATGATCGATCATTTGGATTTTGGAAGGGACCAGATCAATTACAAAACATGGTCTGAATTCTTTATTTGTTCTATTTGATATTGAGCTGTTTGAAGGGGGAAATATGTATCGAAAAAATTGTATAGAGTAGATACTTAATTTCGACAAAGCTTTGGACAAACAATCAGTATTAGCAAAATCCAACCTTTGTTTATCATCATATGATATGATCTGAATACTTTTGATGTGTTCGTGAAAGTTGTTTAATTTTCGTTTAAACTTGCCAGCAGTACACCTTGTCCTCGTATTATTTAATTATGAGTTTCAAAACTGACAGTCATCTATTGACAAATTATAACTTTGGACATCTTGTAAAGCTTTTTCATGGTTTATATCAACAAATTTATTGTTCAAACAAATTTTTATTTGTATGAAACAAAACTTTTTCATGGTTTTAGGTCAACAAATTAATATTTATTGTACGGAAAAAACTTACAAATCTTTTGATCTTTTTTACAAGTAATATTCGAATATAAACAAAACTTTTCACTGTCAAATGGTGGGATACTAACTCGAATAAAATAACCGGTTGTCTAAATCGGATTCTGTCACCACGAGCCGAGCAACAGTACCAAAAGAAAAACCCCTTTAGGTTCTCTCTAACAATTGAAGATTAATAATATAGTATGAATCCACACTTGACATTTCGCCACATAAGTAAACTTTGATGTCTCACCACTTGAACAATGCGTTATTGACTTCAAAACGTTCATTTTAATGTAAAGCATATATAAGCCAGGATCAAGTTTTCGGGTGGACATAAGAAGTCCATCTATGAGGGGCTTGACTTGGGTATACCCAGGTTCAAGTCTGAGGGGCAGGGTTTACCCCTATTAATCGTCGTGTCTTCGGGCGGATTAGTAGGGGGTTTTCCCCCCATCGGGTATTTGAAATATGCATTTTTTTTCCGAAAGAGCTCTCTAGCGCGGACCCAGTTAAGACAACGTATGCTAGACCTCTCAGCTGTCGAATCACGACATAAAATTTCAAGCCAAATATACCTTTCAAAAAAAAATAAGCCATTATATTTAATCTATAACTAAAACTCCACTAATGTAAAAAAAAAAAAAAAAACTCCACGAAAATAGTAACGTGAATTCCTCATATTTGATATATCTTTCATCTCATTTAGTTTATTAAGATTCAACAATGCTAAGTATAATTTGAAAAAGAAAAAGAATTTTGCATTTTTGACGTCTAATATATTATATGATCTAATTAAGTGCAAAAAAGGTCGTACTTGATTTTTAATTAATTAATAACTAGAAATGTACACCCGCTCCGTTTTTTAAGCGCAACATCATATCAAAAGTATTTGTAATGAAGAGCAATATGATAACGAAAACCACTCAATCATAAAATCGGTCATATCAAATTTATATGCATTTAAGAGCAATACAACAATCTCTTAAAAAAAGCTTGTAATATGAAATTTATCATATCAAATTTATATGTATACAACAAATATATCAAAAAGTTTGTCATCTTTACTTTTTTACTACATTATAAAAACTATACCATCTTGTTGAAAAGTTAGATTAAAAAGAGTTTAGAAATGACCAATTTACCCTTAATGAACCTTCCTTCTTTACTACTTATAAGAAATTACCTAATTGCCATTAATGAATTAATTTTACACCTTAAACTCTTATCTTTTAAAATATTTTCACTACCACCTTTACATTAATTACATTTACATCACCCCTGTACCATTTAACGACGCCACCACCGTCGTCGCCATCGCTACCAGTCGCCGCCATCATCAAATAGTCGTTGCTGACGCCGCCACCGTATTGCACGAATTTCGTGTTAGTTTTTGACAATCCACGATTTGCACACTTATGATATAATTAATCTAGATAAGAAAGAATAAATAGAGAGTAAAGAACAAGAACAAGAATAAGTTCAAATGCAAGAAACTATGCAAGTCTAATCATATGTATCATTGATTAAACGATGAATACATGGTCGATATTACAACTTGTCTTACAAGAATACAAATGAACTAAATAATTGCTAAGTCTAGACACACTAAAAACTTAAGCAATTACAAGAGAAAATAAAGTGACACACACTTTGTGGTGAAAAAACACAAAGTGTAAATGATGCGGCTGTGTTGCTTTATATAGGGGAGGAATTAGGGCAACACAGCCTTACAATGATCGTGATAGAATGGTGGTTGTCGACTTCTCATAGGCTAGAAGTACTTGGATCCAGGAGCCTTTGTCTTCTTTACCAAAACGGGTATGAAAGAGAAAACCCTTGTTTTGGTCCCAACTTTACCTTTGCCATATAAGGTAATATTCAGTTGGAAGAACCACCATGTGACTCTTGTCTTTACTTGATTTGAATTCTTCCCGCCTTGACTCAACAATCTCCCCTATTCGCTGAGAAGACTTGCTGAGTAGACTTAGACTTTGATAAGAATAAAGGGATGATAGAAAGATGTCTTATATTTCAATATGACTATTACATGCTGATACATCAAGCATTTCTATTATAAGACATTTTCAAGATTTGCAGCTTCAATTTCCCAAGCATCTTCTTGAGTTTTTCCATCAGCAGTCAAGGCAAGAATATCTATCGCTTGATGTTGATGGCCTGCTGAGGTTTGGATAGGAAGTTGAGCAGCAGGGAGAGAAGATGGAGAAGCGATCACTTGTTCTGCTGGAAGAACGGTGGGAGGTTTCTTGAAGAATCCAGACTCAGTGAGCTGTCTTCGACGATCATCAGAGAGAGGAGTAATTTCAGCATTTCCCATGAAGCGTTTGTGAAAAATTGGAAGCATTTCCTTTGATCTATCTCTTTCCATTTCTCTAGCAAAACCAGCTTCCCATGTTGCTTTGATCACTTCGGGGTCAAACTCCTCCCCTATATCATCAAAGGCTTCAATGTGCCCCTCATCAACAGCAGCAGGGGGTACATTAGTATTATCTATCTGTTGCTCCCCCTCAACACCAGCTGGGGGAACTTCAACACTTACAATTTCTTTTCCAGTAGACTCCCCCTCAACACCAGCTGGGGGAACTTCAACACTTACAATTTCTTTTCCAGTAGACTCCCCCTCAACACCAGCAGGGGGAACTTCAATATTAAAGTTTCTTTTCCAGTAGACTCCCCCTCAACACCAGCAGTGTAAACTTCAACCACTCAGAGGCACCCAAGGTGGTTGGTTTGACTCCTTAAAGTTTGATAGGCTTGTGAGCACCTTCTCTTAATATTTTCAAGTTGGTCTTGCGACCCATTTCAGCTTTGAAGGCCTCAGCAGCAACAATCTTTTGAGGCCTCTTTCTGTCCTCCATAAGCTTCAACCATTTAGCCTTTTCTTCTTCGAACTTAGCTCTTTTCCCGCTGAGCTGCTTCTCAACTTCTGTATGCTTCTGCCTGTATAACGCTTCAGCACCATCCGTTTTCAGCAGCATCCTTTGCTCACCATCCAGCTGATCTTTTTCAAGGAGAGGTAGCTGCTTGATATACTCAAGATTCTTCCTTTCATTCTCTTGATTTTCTTTGATCCTATCCAGCTCCTTGATAGCTTCTTCTTGAGTTTTTCCATCAGCAGTCAAGGCAAGAATATCTATCGCTTGATGTTGATGGCCTGCTGAGGTTTGGATAGGAAGTTGAGCAGCAGGGAGAGAAGATGGAGAAGCGATCACTTGTTCTGCTGGAAGAACGGTGGGAGGTTTCTTGAAGAATCCAGACTCAGTGAGCTGTCTTCGACGATCATCAGAGAGAGGAGTAATTTCAGCATTTCCCATGAAGCGTTTGTGAAAAATTGGAAGCATTTCCTTGGATCTGTCAGTGGCCATCTCTACAGCAAATCTGGCCTTCCATGCTGTTTCGAGTTCTTTGGGGTCAAACTGCTCCCCTATATCATCAAATACTTCAATGTGCCTCTCATCAACAGCAGCAGGGGGTACATTAGTATTATCTATCTATTGCTCCCCCTCAACACCAGCTGGGGGAACTTCAACACTTACAATTTCTTTTCCAGTAGACTCCCCCTCAACACCAGCAGGGGGAACTTCACTTTCTTTTTCATTTTCTGTTGCCATTTCATCATTGGTTTCCAGCACTTTTTCAGCAGATTCATCATAGATTTGTTGCACAGCTTTGTGAACTGCTTCACTGACAATATCCAAAACAGCAGCATCAATTTTCTCCCCCTTGGAAGTTGCATTGTTAATGACAACTTCCACAGTGGCTGGCTGTTTTGATTGCTGAGTCACCAGTTTGGTAAGCAGATTTTTGATATCACCCACTTCTTTTTCCAACTTTACTTGCCTCTGGCGATCTTCCTCAGTGAAAGAAGCTTGAGGAGTAGGAAGATCAGCCATTTGTTTTTCCAAGGCTTTGATTGCCTTGGTGTTGGTTTCGATCTGAGTTGTTAGAGGGGTGATGAGATCACTTAGCTTTTTGACTTCAGTAGCAGCGGAAAGACTGGTAGAGGCTGCTTTCTTTGCTGAGTAGCTGGTGGAGTTTGCACATTTGATCAGCGATATGGCACCAGACTTGAGGATCTGCTGATCACGTTTGATAATAGAAGTTGTGGCACTAATTTTGCTTTGAGCAGCAGCCATTGAACTTGTGTTGTCTTTCAGTGTGCTTATCGCTGTGCTATTTTCATTCTGTTTGTTGTACCAGCTGGTCAATGTAGACACCAGCCTGTCAGACTCTTTATCTTTCAACTTAATTGCAAGAGTGGCAGCCTTGGTGAGATCATTTAACTGATGCTCTACCCTTTCCAACCTATCAGCAGAGTAGGTGGAGTAAGAAATACCCAAATCCTTAACAGCAAGAGACTCGACTTCAACTGGCAAGTGAGAAGAACAACCAGGAACAGCTTGGAAGGAGGAAGGCATGCCCAGAGATAGCATGGTGTTCACTGGTTGTACTGGTGGAGTTGCAGGTCTTGCAATTGAAGCCACTGATACACTTTCAGTGTCAACATTTTCTGGTTCAGCAACTGTAACATTTTCAGAGACCATGTCATCAGTGTGTACCACATCTACATCATCTTCCTCAACTTCCATATCACTAGCTTCTTTCTCATCAGCATGACTGTAAGAATCAAGCTGAAAATCGTCAGCAACAAAATCACCCAACTCAAAATCACTTTCATCATTAACACCATCATCTTCAACTATTTCAACAGCAGACACATCACCAAGATCAACATTGCTTCTTTCAGCATCTTCCATCACTGTTTCACTACCACCAGCACCTTCATTTGCTTCAGTATTTTCACCATCTCCTTCAACACTTTCTACACTCCCACCAGCAGTTTCAACTGTTTCAAGATTAACACTAGCACCTTCAATAATTTCAGTATGAACACCAACACCAATATCACCAGCACCACTTTCTACAACTCTTTCTTCAATATTTTCAACTACTATATCACCAGCACCATCACCTTCAGTAACATCATACCCAGCACTTTCAATTAAGGTAACACCCCCAGCAACTTGTGTTTCAGAGTTATCAGCTACAGAGAAGCTGATAGGGGTGGGGGATTGAAGAGCTTCTGTTTCAGTTTGTTGCTGCTCTATGTTTTCAATAGCAGCAGGGGTTTCCTCCTCATCAATGAGAGACAGCTGAGAGGATTCCAACCCCTTAATCATCACACTTTTTGCTGCTTTCTTCTTTCTTTTTGGAGCATCGGCAGCGGATGAGGATGGAGCAGATGAAGTTTTGGAAGACTTGGTTCTTACCTTCTTTGGTGTGTTTGCACTAGTGTCAGCGATCACAAAGGAGGATGGTGCAGTCTCACTGCCACCAACCTTTTTATACATAGAAGGGTAAGCAGAGAATAGAACTTCTTTCATTTGAGGAGTGAGAGTGGCAAACTTGCTGTCAAAAAGATTACTATCACAAGCTGGCTGTTTGTAGACAGAGGGACCAATTCTTGGTGCTTTGTAGACAGTAGCACCAAATTGATTGTACTTTTCTTTCAACTCTTGTTTGAATATTAGAGAGAAAAATCTTGTGAATGGAATTGTGTAGGAACGATTGCTTGCTTGGACTTTAGCCTTCATGTCTTCAAAAATGACTGAGGCAAAATCAATAAACCTTCCAGTGGCTAATGCATGTATAATTTGCATATTTGCTGCTGTGGCTTGATCATGAGATCCAGAATTGCCTCCCAAGCATTGAATAACATGAGAAAAAAGTAATCTCCATACACCAGGGAGATTTTTCTTGGTGGGGTTGCTGGGACCAAATTCTTCGAACTGCTCTTGGTCTCCCTGACCAGACAAAAGAAAAACCTTTTGTAAATCCGGCAACATTTTAGGTGTTATTGATATGCGTACCTGCTTCTTTTTAACGGTGCCAGAAATAGCACCGATACTTACGTGATAATCACATGTCCACCAGAATTCTCGAAGAAGATAGACATACATATCTTCTGGGTCAGCATAAATAGCACTACTTGCAGGACATGCCTTTATAAAGTCCAGCATTTGTTGATATCCAGTGATACCAGAGGGAACTTCAATAGACCCCAAATAATTATTAGGTTTGATGGAGATTGTATGGGCTTGGAATTTAGCTTTGGACGAGGGAACAATTTTTTCAGGATCAAATGTTTTCGAATGCATGTAGAGGGGAACATGTTTAAGAGCCTTTTGAGTTGCCAGATCATCAGGCAACTCAACATGAGTTGGAGATTTAGGTTGATTTTTCGATGAAGGGTTTTGAATTTTTGATGGTTGTTGTTGTTCCGATGAAAAAGCCATTTTAGATTAAGATTTAGAAATGGGAAGAGGAAGATGAACAGTGAGAGGAGATAGAGAGGATTTTGAGAAGTTTGAGAGATTTGGAGAATAAGAAAAAGAGAAGGAGAATTATGAGAGTATGAAGAATGGTGATTGAAAAAGATTTGAATATATATAGCATGGATATGGGCCCCATAACTATGATAGTGAACCGTCACCAATACTCTCTTTCATACGTAATATATACATATATATATACGTATTTGAGTAACGTATAAAAAACATTGATATTATATATATATATAAGTGTACATATATATATATATATATATATATATATATATATATATATATATATATATATATATATATATATATATATATATATATATATATATATATATATATATATATATATATATATATATATATATATATATATATATATATATATATATATATATATATATATATATATATATATATATATATATATATATATATATATATATATATATATATATATATATATATATATATATATATATATATATATATATATATATATATATATATATATATATATATATATATATATATATATATATATATATATATATATATATATATATATATATATATATATATATATATATATATATATATATATATATATATATATATATATATATATATATATATATATATATATATATATATATATATATATATATATATATATATATATATATATATATATATATATATATATATATATATATATATATATATATATATATATATATATATATATATATATATATATATATATATATATATATATATATATATATATATATATATATATATATATATATATATATATATATATATATATATATATATATATATATATATATATATATATATATATATATATATATATATATATATATATATATATATATATATATATATATATATATATATATATATATATATATATATATATATATATATATATATATATATATATATATATATATATATATATATATATATATATATATATATATATATATATATATATATATATATATATATATATATATATATATATATATATATATATATATATATATATATATATATATATATATATATATATATATATATATATATATATATATATATATATATATATATATATATATATATATATATATATATATATATATATATATATATATATATATATATATATATATATATATATATATATATATATATATATATATATATATATATATATATATATATATATATATATATATATATATATATATATATATATATATATATATATATATATATATATATATATATATATATATATATATATATATATATATATATATATATATATATATATATATATATATATATATATATATATATATATATATATATATATATATATATATATATATATATATATATATATATATATATATATATATATATATATATATATATATATATATATATATATATATATATATATATATATATATATATATATATATATATATATATATATATATATATATATATATATATATATATATATATATATATATATATATATATATATATATATATATATATATATATATATATATATATATATATATATATATATATATATATATATATATATATATATATATATATATATATATATATATATATATATATATATATATATATATATATATATATATATATATATATATATATATATATATATATATATATATATATATATATATATATATATATATATATATATATATATATATATATATATATATATATATATATATATATATATATATATATATATATATATATATATATATATATATATATATATATATATATATATATATATATATATATATATATATATATATATATATATATATATATATATATATATATATATATATATATATATATATATATATATATATATATATATATATATATATATATATATATATATATATATATATATATATATATATATATATATATATATATATATATATATATATATATATATATATATATATATATATATATATATATAACTTGCTGACCAGATATTTAAATCTGGTTTCATCTAATGGTTTAGTGAAAATATCAGCAAGTTGGTCATCAGTGGGAATGAAGTAGATTTCAACATCCCCTTTCATGACATGGTCACGAATGAAATGGTACCTAATGTCTATGTGTTTGGTCTTAGAATGCTGAACAGGATTGTGTGTGATAGCAATTGCACTTGTATTGTCACACATTATGGGAATCTTAGAGAATTCTAAGTCATAGTCAGCGAGTTGGTTTTTCATCCAGAGGACTTGTGCACAACAACTCGCTGCTGATACATATTCAGCTTCAGCAGTGGAGATGGACACTGTATGCTGTTTCTTACTAGACCAACTAGTCAGCTTCCCCCCCAACAGTTGACATCCACCACTGGTGCTTTTCCTATCTAACATGCATCCAACATAGTCAAAGTCAGAATATGCAACTAGGTCAAAACTGGAGTCTTTGGGATACCAGAGACCCAGTGTGGGGGTACCTTTTAGATACTTGAAGATTCGCTTGACAGCGAGAAGATGAGACTCCCTAGGAGAGGCTTGATATCTTGCACATAAGCAAGTAGCAAACATGATGTCAGGATGACTCGCTGTGAGATACATCAGCGAGCCAATCATTCCCCTATAGAGAGTGGGATTCACATGCTTACCATCAGGATCAGCATGGAGATTATTAGGAGGAGACATAGGAGTGGCTTTAGTGGTCACATTGGACAAGTCGAATTTAGCCAGCATGTCTCGAATGTACTTCTCCTGATTAATGAAAATCCCATTTGGGAGTTGGCGAATTTGTAGACCAAGAAAGAAAGTCAACTCACCCATCATGCTCATCTCAAAATGAGAAGACATCAGTGAGCTGAACTTAGAACAAAGTTTCTTGCTGGAGGATCCAAAGATGATGTCATCCACATATATCTGGACATAAAGAACATCAGCACCCTTTCTATAGATAAACAGGGTGCTGTCAATGGATCCTCGCTGAAACTTGTTAGAGAGAAGAAATTCAGAAAGAGTGTCATACCAAGCTCTGGGAGCTTGTTTAAGACCATATAGAGCCTTATAAAGACGATAGACATGGTGTGGCTTGGCTGGATCTTCAAAACCAGGTGGCTGCTTAACATAAACTTCCTCATCGAGTTTTCCATTTAGGAAAGCACTCTTAACATCCATCTGATATACTGTGAAGTTTCTGTAAGCAACATGTGCCAAGAATAAGCGAATTGCTTCTAATCGGGCCACTGGTGCAAAGGTTTCATCGTAATCAACACCTTCTTCTTGAAGGTATCCTTGTGCAACCAGCCTAGCCTTGTTACGAGTAACTACACCATCTTCATCCATTTTATTCCTATAAACCCATTTTGTGCCAATGGGTTCTTTGTCAGCAGGTAGAGGGACAAGAAACCAGACATGCTGTCGTTTGAACTGGGTAAGTTCTTCTTGCATAGCCTCTACCCAAGAAGTATCAGCCATTGCTTCTCCTATATTCTCAGGGGTGATCATCGATAAGAAATTCACATAGAGACATGTGTTTCTAGTCGCTGATCGAGTGACAACCCCTTGAGAAGGATCACCAATCACTTGGTGAGCTGGATGACTAGAAGTCCATTTAAGTGCAGGAACACTCGATGAACCTAGTCGAGTATCAGCGGAAGACTGAGAGATGGGTCCAGCAGAGGGATTATTATAAGAAGAGAAGTCAATGGTAAGAATGGGTTCAGATAGATCAGTAGAGCCATTCGACTGATTTGAGTTATCATTGATGTCGGAGTCATCAGCTGACTCCATATCATCAGCAGAAGCTGATGCATCAAGAAACTCTTTTTCAGTAGAGTCATCAGCATACACGTCATCAGCCAGTGATCTAGGTTTGGCTGATGCTGCATGGATTGATCTTAAAATAGGCTCAACTGGCTCAATCGAGTAGATATGAGCAGCAACTTGCTCTGGTTCAGCATCTGCTGAACTATCCTGTTTGTCATGCTGATTATTATCAGGCAGCGAGCAAGATGCATCAACAAATGAGTCAGCTTCTCAGTGAGAGGATCAACGAGCTCATTGAAAATGACTTCTGATGAAGTGGTTTGGATGTCCTTAAGAGCAGATGAACTTTCATCAAAGGTAACATGAATAGATTCATCCACCTTCTGAAGGCGAGTATTGAATACTCTGAAAGCTTTGCTGATGGAAGAATAGCCAAGAAAGTAGCCATCATCAGCTTTAGGATCAAATTTACCTAGGTGATCCTTGTTATTTAAGATAAAGACAGGACATCCAAAGACATGGAAGTATTTAATTTGAGGTTTCTTACCTTTCAAAACCTCATAAGTTGTCTTGTCATGTCTTTTGACAATAAGACATCTGTTTTGAGTATGACAGGCAGTGCTGACAGCTTCTGCCTAGAACTTACTAGGCAAGGAAGACTCGCTGAGCATAGTACGTGCTGCCTCAATTAGAGTTCTGTTTCTCCTTTCAGCAACACCATTTTGCTCAGGAGTTCTGGTGAAAGAAAAGTTTTGTGAGATCCCTTGATCAGCACAAAAGGATTCAAGAGTGTGGTTTCTGAACTCAGTACCATGATCGCTTCTGAGTTCTTTAACCCTTATGCTGTTGAGATTTTCCATTTTCTTGATGAAATTGATAATCTCTTCAGCAGCATCACTCTTAGATCGAAGAAAAATGGTCCAAGTATATCGTGAATATTCATCCACAATTACTAAAGTGTATTTGCTACCCTTTAGACTTTGGACATTTACAGGACCAAAAAGGTCCATGTGAAGAAGATGAAAGCAGCCAGAGATAGAATTGGCCTGCTTTGTTTTGAAAGTGGCTCTGTGGCTTTTACCTTTTTCACAAGCACCACAGAGTCTATCCTTTTCAAAAGAGAGATGAGGAAGGCCACGAACAAGGTTCTTTTTGGCCAGAGAGTTGATGGTTTTGAAATTCACATGCGACATACGCTTGTGCCATAACCAATTGAGTTCGGCTGCTGACTTAGCAAAGAAACAAGTCTCACTATCAGTTTTGATAGGAGTGAAGTCCACCAGATATACATCTCGTTTTCTTGGAGCGACCAAGACGACTTCCTTATTTATATTTACAACAGTGCCTTGATTTATCAAGAATCACTTTGTAGTCAGCATCACAAAGTTGGCTTATGCTGATAAGATTATGTTTCAAACCATTTACATAAGCAACCTTGGTGAACTTGATGAGACCATTAGAGAGAAGACCATATCCTTCAGTTTGTCCAGTGGAGTTATCACCAAACACTACAGTAGGGCCAGTAGCCTCTACGTAGTTATCCAGCAGGGTCTTAGTGCCAGTCATGTGTTTTGAACAGCCACTGTCCAAGTACCACACACCTTTTCCTAGCGAGCCTTGCATGGATATAACAGAAGGATTTAGATTGGTTCACTGTTAAACTCACTGACAGCCATGTCAGCGGGATTAAAGCTTTGAGCTTCAGAGGATTCCTCTCTACTAATAGTGTCATTAGTAGAGTGAGGAAGAGGAGCACTTGGGTCAGTATTCTCATCTCTTGGGAAGTTATCAACAAGTTGATGAGCAGGAAGCATGTCACGATCAACCACATAGGTGAAGTATTGATCAGCAGAGGTGACAGTGGTTCCAGTATCTAGAACAGTCAAGTTGCTGACTTGATTGTTGTTCCCATACTCCACCAGAATGCTACCATGACCATTAGAAATGATCTCTTGAGACAGGGGAAAGGAAATTCGCTGAGCAGCAATGAATTCAGCAATGTTTTCCTCAGAGAGAACAGTTGTATCTCCTATACTATTTTCAAGTTCAGCGGAAGAAGATCTTTCGCTGACCATAGTGGAGGAGGAAGCAACCGTTGAAGAAGGAGGATTGGGTTGAATGTCTACCTTAGGAGCATCCCTGGAGTTGTCACACTCGGAAGCAACATGACCTCTGCTGCCACATATGTAGCATTTTTTAACAGAGGTGCTCCCTTTTTGATTTCGAAGGAAAAATTCCTTCAGTTGAGACGAGAGATCATTAACTTGCTGAGCTAGCTCGTTAATTTTAGGGTCAGAGGAGGAAGATGCCCTTTTCTTTTGCTTTGACTTTTGCTTATGCTTAAGTGTAAGCTGAGGCATCTTAGGAGCAGGACCCAAAATAGACTTTCCTTTTGGATCCTCAGATTGAGAAGTAGAGGGATTTTGTGATCCCTTGACTACACTCCAGGCTTGTTTAACAGCAGGGTGAGAAGAAGAAGGAGTACCCTGCTGAGATGGATGCAATCTTTTAGGAGTGATCGATCTGGGTTGCTGATTAGGAATAGCTGACCTCATTTGCCTATGAGGTAGGTACTGCCTGTTAGGAGTAGTAGCTCTCACTTGCTGATGAGGCAAGTGTCCTCTTTGAGGAGTGATAGGTCTTTCTTGCTGATGGGGCAAGTATCCTCTTTGAGGAGTGATAGGATCTATTTTGTGCATGAGGCATTCTTTCCTCTTGAGGAGTTTTATGCCTCATATTGGAAGGAATAGGCAGGGATTGAAATGCCTGCTGATGGACTTGTCTATCAGCAGGTCTGACCTGAGAAGGTCCTACTTGCTGATATCTGGCGTCACCGAACCTGACGCGTCTTTTCATAAGACGATCATGCTGAACAGATTTACTGTCAGCACGTGCAGGTGCTTGATGAGAGTTTGAGGAAGAAGGGGTTTGAGAAGCAACTTGTTGTGGTTGCTGACTGACTGAGCTAGCATGCTGAGGCGTGCTGTAGTCATAAGGTACAACAACTATGCTTCTCTTAAAAGGTTCAGCAGCTTGAAGAGTAAGTTGCTGAGGAACGACTGGTTTAAAACCATCGCTGCCAATATCTCCCTCAAAAGATTCCCCAGAAGAGTATTGAACTCTTCCTTCATTAGGCATCATGCCAATAATGGGAAGATTAGGATAAGGATTGCTAGTGCTTGCTGAGGAGCTAGCACCATTTTCCTCGGCAGGAGTAGATGGGTCGCTAGTGGTGGTAGGAGTAGAACCAGCTTCCATTTCATTATGGTAATCATTTCGACCCCTAACAAAATACCATTTTCTCATTTCTTCAGGAGAAATGACAGCAGAAGGAGGAATGGAGATTTCAGGTTTCACGTCGTCATTAAACAAGTCAGAGAGAGTGGCAGCGACTTCAAAGTTACCGCCAATGACTGCCTGAACTTGGGCAGGGACTTGTTCATTTAGACACTGATGATGAAACCTGGAAGCTTTTGACCAGGAG
>CM067167.1:243598692-243626192 GCA_034093135.1 Erigeron breviscapus | reverse complement strand
ATCAATCAATCAATCAATCAATCAATCAATCAATCAATCAATCAATCAATCAATCAATCAATCAATTTAATCAAATCCAATTTAACCAATCAAACGAAAGGAAACAATCAAAACAACAATAACAATCAATCAATCAATAATCAATAATAATGAATTTGACTTACCAAAACTTCTTCTAGAGCTCAAACCCGAATTTGGTCAAAATGGGTGAAAGTCTTGTTCTATGAACTTCAAGCTTATGATTCAATGAAGATTATAAGATGACAATGATGATGATTCTTGTATTTAAGCAGTTCCAAAACACCAAATGGATGCAAGAGAATGAGAGATATGAGATGGATAGTCTTGCTTTTACTTAGAGAGAAAGATAGAAGAGAAAGGAAATGTGTGGTGAAATGGAGGGATAAGGGAGGGAATATGGGTCATATGGGCTGATGGGTCGCGGGTATGGGTCGACCCGTTTCCATTACAAGCTAATTTACACATCGTCTTACATTTATTCCCCGATTAAATCATACAATCGACCCTACAAATATACCACATTGTCATTTAATCATAAGACGACCCAAATATTTCATTAACTTGAATTGTTAGTCAAATTACACATAAAGTCAACGGGTCAAAACTCACGGATGTTACATTATTCCCCCGTTGAAAGAATTTTGTCCCGAAATTCAACAAAACACTCATTACTAAATAAATGCGGATACTTAGACTTCATATGATCCTCTCGCTCCCAAGTGTACTCGGCTCCACGTCTAGCATTCCATCTAACCTTAACAATCGTGTAGCGTTTATTCTTGAGTTTCTTGTCTTGACGGTCCAAGATCTCTACCGGCTCTTCTACAAAGTTAAGCTTCGAATCAACCCTAATTTCGTCCATGGGCACATGATGCGTAGGGTCCGCCAAACACTTGCGTAAATTGCAAATGTGAAACACATCATGCACACCGCTAAGTTCTCGTGGTAATTCTAACCTATAAGCAACTTTTCCAACCTGTTCAAGAATCTTGAAAGGAGCAATGTACCTCGGCCCGAGTTTGCCTCGTTTCATGAATCGGATGACGCCTTTCCACGGTGATACTTTCAAAAGCACAAAGTCACCCACTTTAAACTCTAGTGGTCACCGCCTCACATCGGCATACTTCTTTTGGTGTTCACGGGCCAATTGCAACTTCTCTTTAATTTGAGATATTACCTTAGTCGTTTCAACCACAATTTCCGGCCCGATAAGTTGACTCTCCCCAATTTCTGCCCAAACTAGAGGAGATCGACATACTCTACCATATAATGCTCTAAAGGGCGCCATTTGAATGGTAGCATGGTAACTATTGTTGTACGAAAATTCAACTAGTGGCAAATGATCTTCCCAACTTCCACCAAAATCGATTGCACATGCCTTAACATATCTTCAAGTGTCTGAATGGTTCTCTCGGTTTGTCCATCCGTTTGAGGGTGAAACGTCGTGTTCATGTCAAGACGAGTACCCATTGCTTTTTGAAAAGATTCCCAGAAGTTTGATTTGAAACGTGTATCTCTATCTGAAATGATAGAAATCGGCACCCCATGCTTAGATATTACTTCCTTGATGTACAAACGAGCCAATGTGTCAAATTTATCGGTTTCACGAATGGCTAAAAAGTGAGCCGACTTCGTTAACCGATCTACTATCACCCAAATCGTGTCACGACCACTCCTCGTCTTCGGTAGTTTAGTAATGAAGTCCATTGAAATATGTTCCCACTTCCATTCGGGCATCACCGGTTGTACCAACAATCCGGGTGGCTTCTTGTGATCGGCTTTGACTTGTAAGCAAGTAAGACACTCACTCACATACTTAGCCACATCACGCTTCATGCCCGGCCACCAATACAAGTTTTTCAAATCAAAGTACATCTTATCCGACCCGGGATGGACCGAATAAGGCGATTGATGAGCTTCATTCATAATAAGTGTTCTTAAGTCACCGAAAATAGGAACCCGAAGTCTTTCAACCAAGTATAGCCCATTATCACTCTTTCGGTCAAATTGTTGTTCCATGCCATCTAGGTTCTCGTTTCCAAAGTTTTCCGGTAGGGTGGCTTGAATTTGGGCTTCAATGATCCGGTCACGAATATTTGGCCCCACCGTGAGGCTCATAGCTCTAACCCGTCTTGGTTTCACTCTCTCCTTTCTACTCAAGGCATCGGCTACTACATTTGCTTTGCCCGGATGATAACGGATGTCACAATCATAATCACTAAATAGTTCAAGCCAACGCCTTTGCCTCATATTCAATTCACTTTGGTTAAAGATGTGTTGAAGACTTTTGTGATCGGTATAAATCACACATTTGGTGCCGTAGAGATAATGTCTCCAACACTTCAAAGCAAACACAACCGCTCCCAATTCCAAATCATGTGTCGGGTAGTTCTTCTCATGCACCTTCAATAGACGAGAGGCATAAGCAATGACCTTACCCCTTTGCATAAGAACACAACCCAAACCTTGTCCCGAGGCATCACAATAAACAACAAAATCCTCAATTCCATCCGGTAGCGTCAAAATAGGAGCGTCACATAGCATATCTTTAAGAGCTTGGAAGGCGTTTTCTTGTTTTTCGCCTCATTCAAAGCTTCTCTCCTTTTGAGTCAAGAGAGTGAGTGGTTGTGCAATACGGAGAAATTTTCAATAAATCTTCTATAGTAACCCGCCAATCCAAGGAATTGACGGATCTCGGATGGCGTTTCGGGTCTTCTCCAATTCTTTACCGCTTCAAACTTGCTTGGGTCCACATGAATACCATCCTTGCTCACTACGTGACCAAGAAAGTGGACCTCTTCCGACCAAAACTCACACTTGGAGAATTTGGCATACAACTTCTCCTTCCTTAGTAGTTCAAGCACCTCACGCAAGTGCTCAACATGCTCTTCCTTTGTCTTCGAGTATACAAGTATGTCATCAATGAACACAATGACAGGCTTGTCTAAGTATGGTTGACACACCCGGTTCATCAAGTCCATGAACACCGCCGGTGCATTAGTCAACCCGAAGGGCATCACGGTGAATTCAAAATGACCATACCTTGTGCGAAAAGCCGTCTTGGGGATATCATCTTCATGTACTCGGAGTTGATGATAACCCGAGCGAAGATCGATTTTAGAGAAGTGCTTAGCACCTTGAAGTTGATCAAATAAGTCATCGATTCTAGGGAGGGGATACCGGTTCTTCACTGTGAGCTTGTTTAATTCCCGGTAGTCGATACACATTCTAAAGGACCCGTCTTTCTATTTGACGAAGAGAACAGGAGCACCCTCAAGGAGATTGACTAGGGCGAATGAAACCCTTCTCTTGGAGTTCCTTGAGTTGAGTTTGTAGCTCTTGCATTTCGGTTAGAGCTAGTCTATAAGGAGCTTTTGCTACGGGCGCGGCTTCGGGAATAAGATTAATGCGAAAGTCAAGTTCACGAGTTGGAGGTAATCCCGGTAAGTCATCCGGAAAAAACATCAGGGAATTCACAAACAATTAGGAACAGTCTTCAATTCTACCTTTGTGATGGTAGCACTAAAGACCTTAAATTTAGAGGAATCAGAGATTTCCTTGAAAGGTTAATCAGAAAGTAGCTTTGCAAGACTGATGACAGCACCATGCAATTCACAAATTGTTGATTTGTATGAATTCATGTACTAGACAAGACAAGAAAAATATGGAACATCATATTTTCAGAGTTAAGAAAGAGCAATTGTCATAGTTTCGAACAAGTATGTAAGCCCAAAAAGACGATCGTATTTCATTGGGGTCCAAAATTCACATAGTCTAACAGGTACGATTCAAAACATGTGGGAACTAAATCCACAACGATAGACTACATAGTCAGAGTAATACGACTTAAAGACATGTGGGAACTACATCCACAATAGGTAGACTACAACTCAAAGTACAAAAGTACGAGTTGTTATAAGTTCTAGGGTTACAATACATAACTACTACAAGATTTACATTTTGAAAAGAACAACCAAGGTCACCACAACTAACAGCATGCAGATCAACGTCCTAACAGTCTCCTTCCCTTCCTTAGCAACCGTCATAGCATCAGAAGCCTGAAGATAAGCTCCAGTCAACGCTTGAGCTTGATTCTCTATAGCCTCTCTAGTACGGATGAGAGAGTTGTTCATCCTTGACATTTGTCGGAGATAATATTCCGACCTATCAGTTTCATCAGCAACTGGCATCACTTCAGCAGCATTGGGATTGTAAACAGGCACTCTGGAGGGACCCGCAGCATACGGATCGCCCAGAAGAAATGAAGGACCAAATCCACAGTTGTCCTGAACTGGTGCAGATGGACCAGGAGCATTAGGGTCTCGAGGAGCATAAGGCAGACGAGATCCCTCGGTAGTTCTCCTCTGATATGGAGCTACCGGTGACTGAGATGGTTGAACATGAATAGATACATGTTCACTTCCAGACTCACTGGATATTGATACTAGATTGATAGGGCGAGATTCATTGCTCGATTCCTCTATTGGTTCCTCTTCAGAAGAGTGAGGAACACGAGGAATGGGGTTTGCTACAACTGGAACTTGAGGAGTACCAGGAACAACAGCATAAGAGTTAGCCCCGTAAGACATGACAAATTCTGAAAAGATAGTCAAAGAATCCATATAAGTCTGATGGATAAGACTATTCGAGTCAATCGAATGAGACAGTACGCAACATGAGTTTCAAAGAGATCTTTGTCTAGATTATACACATTCGGTTTGGGTTTCTATTACCAACATATTTTCAATGCTTTCATACCGATACCACATACTCATTTCATATCATTATGCTAAGGCAAGAGTGCTGGAATCCTATGGGATTGTTACTTAGCATATCATCATGTCAAATTCATTACAATTGTCTATCATTAACTCAAGTAATCATGTTCAATACATCATGCAATCAAACAACTAACACGAATGATTCAAAGTATAATCCGAATTCGATATGCTCTCTAGTTATTGACCGGGTATGTATACAGGCTGTACCAATGGCTAACCCTCCACCTAATCAACTTTCATTAAGCATATCGGTTCCTTATTATACTTTAAGCCACATGTGCGCAATCCACGATGTCATTAACTTGTTATAATGTTGGGTAACCATAAAAGAGTTGATCGGGTTCTTTTAGGGTTGCCACAATATTATACTAAGTTAATGGCATAACTTCATTTTGCTCTAAATCATCAAGTTAGCTTCAACTAATAACAACAATAAACCATATTAACCGCATTCCGCATTCATCACATTGAATTCAAGCTATCATACAAGTGGTCTTAACTACGAACTCACACGGGGATTCACATAATTCACATTGCACACGAATTTCCTAACCATGCATGCTATATGAAGAGTTTTAACTTAAGCCGTAGTCTAGGTCAAACCGCCTAATTCTCTACGACCACGCATAGGCCACCATTCTGTAACGCCCCAAGCCAAGGCTCGAAATATTAAGGAAATCATATAGCGCAAGGTGGAATTACAATAGAACAAGAGCTAAATGCAAATAAAGATTCAGTGAATCCAATACAATACGAAACAAGTACCAAAATAAATAAGGAGCAAATAACCATCAAAGTTTACAAAAGAACATCCAGAAGATGGCAAATCGATCCTAAGTATAATGCAAAATAGAAGGTCGATGAATCCTTGATTCATAAGGTCCAATGCCCGGGTTTAATAGCAAGCAAGCAACTAAACTCCACGTCCGGGAATAACCTGATTACCTGAAAAGTGTACTAAGCATAGTCAACACAAGGTTGGTGAGTCCGTAGTAATGTTCCATAAGGAACCATCGTCAATAATCACAATATACGAGTAGAGGCTAGACATGACTTACAGCGAGCCTCTAAGTAACACAATAACGTCCAACAACAAGATTACACAATTATCAGTAAATGTGTAATAAGTATGCACAAATGATGTAAATATCAATGTAAGTGCTGAATGCATAAATAAGCCAACATGCCTATCTTATGCGTGAACTCAAGTCACCTATGCAACGATACCCGCCTGCCAACACAATGAACAAGGCTGTATCTCAAAATCATCGAGATATATATGTCTATATACTCGGATGGCAGGTCACCAACATCTCACAGATTAAGTGTATACATCTATACACTTGGATGTTTGAGTCCTCAACCGAGGGATTATGTAACTACGTATGCATGCTTACAATCAATCGTATATGCATCAATCACAAATCGTCTGTCATAAACCAACAATCAATATTCTTCAATCATAAACCAATAATCACAATTCAAACCAACTATACGTACATACACTTAAGAGGATTATCCATTCCTCGAGTCCCAGATGCTTATATATAGGGTCACCCGCAGCCTTCCCACCACATCTAAAACTCAATGAAGGCATAACCGACTTCCATGTATGTACGTCTATCCTAATATTAATGAAATACTTAACAAAACATAAACCAAGTCAATCAAACGTGATAAATTGTCTCATCAATCCAACATTTAATCCAATCAATCAATCAATCAATCAACAACGTAAGTAAACACGCAAGTTTTACACTTTTCAGTCCGAATCTCAAAGGAGTAGGGAGTTACGAAACTCACCTCGATTGGCTATGAAAAGCTAAGATTGATATAAAGTCAAGTTACTGTCGTTCAATGTTCACTTCACGTCCAACACCTAAATATCGATCATATACATACACTTAAGAGGATTATCCATTCCTCGAGTCCCAGATGCTTATATATAGGGTCACCCGCAGCCTTCCCACCACATCTAAAACTCAATGAAGGCATAACCGACTTCCATGTATGTAAGTCTATCCTAATATTAACAAAACATAAACCAAGTCAATCAAACGTGATAAATTGTCTCATCAATCCAACATTTAATCCAATCAATCAATCAATCAACAACGTAAGTAAACACGCAAGTTTTACACTTTTCAGTCCGAATCTCAAAGGAGTAGGGAGTTACGAAACTCACCTCGATTGGCTATGAAAAGCTAAGATTGATATAAAGTCAAGTTACTGTCGTTCAATGTTCACTTCACGTCCAACACCTAAATATCGATCATATACATACACATTAACATACATAAACACGTATACATAACTTATCAATTTCTCGACAAAACCCTAATTGAACCCTAAATGCATTTTGACCCGATTTAAGACTTGTAATTACTTCAAATTGACCAACAACAAGTAACTAAACATGAATAGGTAAATATGGGATGAATTTGACTTACCAAAACTTCTTCTAGAGCTCAAACCCGAATTTGGTCAAAATGGGTGAAAGTCTTGTTCTATGAACTTCAAGCTTATGATTCAATGAAGATTATAAGATGACAATGATGATGATTCTTGTATTTAAGTAGTTCCAAAACACCAAATGGATGCAAGAGAATGAGAGATATGAGATGGATAGTCTTGCTTTTACTTAGAGAGAAAGATAGAAGAGAAAGGAAATGTGTGGTGAAATGGAGGGATAAGGGAGGGAATATGGGTCATATGGGCTGATGGGTCGTGGGTATGGGTCGACCCGTTTCCATTACAAGCTAATTTACACATCGTCTTACATTTATTCCCCGATTAAATCATACAATCGACCCTACAAATATACCACATTGTCATTTAATCATAAGACGACCCAAATATTTCATTAACTTGAATTGTTAGTCAAATTACACATAAAGTCAATGGGTCAAAACTCACGGATGTTACATTATATGGTCCCGCACTTGTTCCATTACAAGCTAATTTACACATCGTCTTACATTTATTCCCCGATTAAATCATACAATCGACCCTACAAATATACCACATTGTCATTTAATCATAAGACGACCCAAATATTTCATTAACTTGAATTGTTAGTCAAATTACACATAAAGTCAATGGGTCAAAACTCACGGATGTTACATTATTGGGTCCCGCCGTTTTCCATTACAAGCTAATTTACACATCGTCTTACATTTATTCCCCGATTAAATCATACAATCGACCCTACAAATATACCACATTGTCATTTAATCATAAGACGACCCAAATATTTCATTAACTTGAATTGTTAGTCAAATTACACATAACCCATAACAAATTTCCATTCCAAAACCTCAAGAACACTTCCAAATCATCCAACCCATACCAAAACCCTAATTGAACCCTAAATGCATTTTGACCCGATTTAAGACTTGTAATTACTTCAAATTGACCAACAACAAGTAACTAAACATGAATAGGTAAATATGGGATGAATTTGACTTACCAAAACTTCTTCTAGAGCTCAAACCCGAATTTGGTCAAAATGGGTGAAAGTCTTGTTCTATGAACTTCAAGCTTATGATTCAATGAAGATTATAAGATGACAATGATGATGATTCTTGTATTTAAGTAGTTCCAAAACACCAAATGGATGCAAGAGAATGAGAGATATGAGATGGATAGTCTTGCTTTTACTTAGAGAGAAAGATAGAAGAGAAAGGAAATGTGTGGTGAAATGGAGGGATAAGGGAGGGAATATGGGTCATATGGGCTGATGGGTCGTGGGTATGGGTCGACCCGTTTCCATTACAAGCTAATTTACACATCGTCTTACATTTATTCCCCGATTAAATCATACAATCGACCCTACAAATATACCACATTGTCATTTAATCATAAGACGACCCAAATATTTCATTAACTTGAATTGTTAGTCAAATTACACATAAAGTCAATGGGTCAAAACTCACGGATGTTACATTATATGGAGCAACCGACTTACGGTTGTTCCATTTACGTGAGTACCTCTTGCCAGCGACCAGGGCAAAATCCATAAAGTCGCTGAACATCTCTTGTTTCTCATCAGAGTCGAGATCATTAACAAGAGATTGAATAGGAGGTGGGAGATGGGAGAAGCTGGCACCATTATTAAGATTAATGGGCTCAGTAGAGACAAGGGCAAGGGGGTCAAGAACAGAATAAGCAGAAGAAGAGGTAGAAGAGGAGGGACCAGCACTATGTTGTGCGTCAGCAGCAGCTCTTAAAGTTTGAGCAAGAGCTCTCTCTTCAAACTGAAGCATGCCAAAGAGAGACTCAAGGTCAAGACCATTGAGTCGCTCAGTGGTCCTAAGGATTTGTCTCAATCCTTGCCACTTGATAGGAAGACTATCAATGAATTTGTGGCACACCTCAAAGTTGTCATGGATGATACCAACATTGGTCATGTCATTTAGCAACCCTTTAAATCGGGTATAAGTGCCATTGAGACCTTCAAAAGGGAGAGAAAAGAATTTTTCATAGGCTCTTTTAAGGTCAATCTTTTTAGTGGCGATTGTAGCAGCAGAGCCCTCATACATGCTACATAATCTATCCCAAACTTCTTTAGAAGTGGGATATTTGATGATGAGCTTCATGATGTTAGTAGGAAGGGTGGAGACAATCATGTTTTTGAGCCTGGAATCAAGATTTACCAGTCTACGCTCATCATCGGTCCATTGTACCTCTGGTTTGACAATGTCAATCACAATCTTAGGAGCATCAGCAGTTGCTCCTGGTGTTCTTTGTACCAGAGTAGGTACGTATGGACCTTTGGTCATTATTGTTATTAGGTAGGGTTCTACACCAACTATGTGAAGAAGCATTCTTTCCTTCCAAGATCCGAAGTCTTCAGGCTCAAATCTTGGGGGAACAGACACGTAACCAAAGTCACGTGTGTTCACAAGAGTTGGTACAGTAGACATGTTCTTGTACTTAAGAAAGAAATAAGTATGCAAACAGATCTTTGTTTCAATGATTTAGAAACAGTGGCTCTGATACCACTTGACAGTCCACGATTTGCACACTTATGATATAATTAATCTAGACAAGAAAGAATAAATAGAGAGTAAAGAACAAGAACAAGAATAAGTTCAAATGCAAGAAACTATGCAAGTCTAATCATATGTATCATTGATTAAACGATGAATACATGGTCGATATTACAACTTGTCTTACAAGAATACAAATGAACTAAATAATTGCTGAGTCTAGACACACTAAAAACTTAAGCAATTACAAGAGAAAATAAAGTGACACACACTTTGTGGTGAAAAAACACAAAGTGTAAATGATGCGGCTGTGTTGCTTTATATAGGGGAGGAATTAGGGCAACACAACCTTACAATGATCGTGATAGAATGGTGGTTGTCGACTTCTCATAGGCTCGAAGTACTTGAATCCAGGAGCCTTTGTCTTCTTTACCAAAACGGGTATGAAAGAGAAAACCCTTGTTTTGGTCCCAACTTTACCTTTGCCATATAAGGTAATATTCAGTTGGAAGAACCACCATGTGACTCTTGTCTTTACTTGATTTGAATTCTTCCCGCCTTGACTCACAATTAAGAAAGAAACCACCCGCTGACGAGAGTCATGATAGAATGGTGGTTGTCGACTTCTCATAGGCTCGAAGTACTTGGATCCAGGAGCCTTTGTCTTCTTTACCAAAACGGGTATGAAAGAGAAAACCCTTGTTTTGGTCCCAACTTTACCTTTGCCATATAAGGTAATATTCAGTTGGAAGAACCACCATGTGACTCTTGTCTTTACTTGATTTGAATTCTTCCCGCCTTGACTCACAATTAAGAAAGAAACCACCCGCTGACGAGAGTCACTGACTTCGCTGATGACTCGCTGACGACACACGTCAGCGACCAAGTCTGGTCAGCGAATCCTTGACTCAACAATTTTAAACTAATACAAATTATTTATATATATGTAAAGTTGTATAAGATGCAATAAAGTTAGTACAAACAAAAAAGTATGCATGGTTGTACAACATGCATTGAGGACTTGTAAAAAAGTAGTTAGTTTTTAGTATACTATAAAAGTGTTTACTTTGTTATCAGAATACCGATTTATAATATTATCTTGAATAATTTAAAGAAAAGTTTGATATATTTGTAGCGGACATCACAATACGAACTTGACAGAGTTTTCATTTGTTTACATTAAAATTTAATGTTTTGTAAGTTTTTACATCAAGTGCACGTTTTGAAAATTTATACAGACGATAAAAAACTGAACAAAGTAGATTATATTCCCAGGCCTTTAATTATAAGAGATGTGATACACGGATGATTGACTCCAACTAGTAATTTGCGATTGAATTCGTTAGTGATTGATAAAAAAAGTAATATATAAAAAAAAAAATGAGCAATGTTTCTTCCCGTTACCCGGTAAGTTGTACTTTTGGGTATTTCCTGTGAGGAATAAAGATTAAAGGTCAAAAATAAAATTGAATTAAGTGAGAGAAAAGAAATGAACATAAAGAAAATAAAAATTGAATATTGGGTTCAAGAAATTGAAGTGACTTAAGTAGGAGGGGATTAAAAAGAACATATAAGTTAGAGTACACAGTGGACACTTTATAAGTGAAGGTGAAAAAAAGGTAAGAAACTGCATGTTTTGGGGTTAAAGTTGATAAATTGTGGGTGTTTATTTAAACAGTAAAATAAATTATTTTACTGTTTAATTTTGGGGTGCACAAAAAGTAAACCAACAACGAAAAGACTCATTAAACCCAAAAATTATCGGATCATAAAAATTGAAATAAAAAACCAACAGTTTTTAGTTATTAAAACCAAAAGGTTTGGTTCGATTTGGTTTTGTATGAAAAAACGAACCATTAAAAACTGAACCGAACCAAAAATATATGTTTACTTTATTTTATATTTATATCATTTTATTAGATATATTAATATATTTTCTTTTGAGTGTATAAAACAAATTCAATTATATATATTTAGGTGAATATATATAGTTATGTAAAATCAATTGTATATTGAGTTTCTTTACTATATAACCTGTTTAACAATTTATGCATATTGAGTTTCTTTACTATATAACGAGTAATGATATATCAACCTAAAGATTAACCTAATAATCAACCTAAAGCTTTTATCACATGACATGTGTAATCCACTCATTATCTCTCAATCTCTTCCTTTGATTATGCCAAGTGTCATCATCATGTTGTTAGGTTGATTATTAGGTTGTTTTGGTTAGGTTGATTAATCATTTTCCTAAGTCCTAACTTGGTCAGCTCATGGTAGTAGTGTAATCAATGGGCATAAAATTTTAACTTTTTTAGCCGAAGTGGCCAGTCTAAGTGAACAAGTGTTTAAATCCAACTAATAAAAACCGAACCAATATAGGTCCAAACGGAAAAACCGACCATTTAAAATCATATCCAATTGTTTTTGTTATCAAAAAGTGATTAGTTTCCGTTTATTTTTCGGTTTGAGCTAAAAAGCCGACCCAAACCGGAATATAGTCATCAACCCAAATTTTAGTCATGGTTCGTAGAATAGGGTCAATTATAAAAAAGCAACTTAATTTTTTATAGTTGTGTGTAACTCACACTTATGTTTGTTTAAATAGAAAACTATTCTGTTAATATTAGTTATGCATGGTAGATGATGGCTTTCTATTTATTTTTATTTTTCGGTTGTTTAACACAGCCTAATTTTGGTTTCTTATGTTCTTTTTTATTGTTCGTTTGAATGCTTTTCATTTTTCCTCATGTGTTCCCCCCTTAATAAAATATGTATATGTTGCCTTCACTTTTTAAAACAATATTTTAAAAGAAAGCAAATCAAAGGTCACTTCGTAAGATTAACATCTTGTTAATTAAGTTCAAAATGAAATAAGTTATTATATTGAACTTTTGTTAGAAAAGATATATTAATAAATGAAAAATAAACCAATGAATACTCCACATATCTTTTGTTCTTACAAGAATCTAAATCTCAACATGACCTATGATCATGTTTAATATGAATTTATAAGAGGCTTTCCAGTACCAAGACTCATCCCAGAAGGACTAGCTAGTTCCAGTCAGTGTCACATCAACAAAAAACACTCCAAGGACTAATCCCCCAAAACATACCCAATGCAAATGACTAGTCTTGGACCCACCTTTTATACCATTAATCTCTTAAACACCACACACACTATTTATATTGGACTCGTCCCTGAAAGGATTAATCCCCCAAGAACGAGTCAAGGGACGATTCCCACCCAACGGTGTGGACTCGTTCGTCCCTTGTGGACGAGTGGAGACGAGTGAGGGACTAATTGCATTGGGGAGCCTCTTAGAATCCCAATCCCATTTCATACATGATGCATATATCCTTATATAGATATGTTATCGTACATGACATGTGAAGTACCCCATGATATCAATACCTTAGACAACTATATATATTATTACTATAATACTCCCTCCGTTCCATCATATGTGTCCTACTTTAAATTTTCAAAGTCTTCGTTTTATAACTTTTACCATAAATATTTTTAATTGTGTTTACATAATATTCAATAAAAGTTATATCAATGGAAGCACATCTAAAATTCAATCAATTCATATAACTTTCATTAAATATCATATAACACAAACAAATATATTTAAGGTCAAAGTTGCATAAAAAAGACTTTGAAAATTCAAAACTGGACACTTCTAGTGAGACGGAGGGAGTACAATTTTTGAAACTAACTTATAGTTTATTCACACAGAAAATAACGTACTTTAATTTTTATATCTTAATTTATAAAAGTTTAAATTCTATAAAACAAGCTATTAATATATGACGCGCGATTATTCGTTGCTATATGCCTACAGTAAATTCAAATTAAGAGTATGAATTATATAGGGCTATAGGCAGCAAAAAATTTGCGAGTTGCTGTGATGACTTGTGACTTGTGAGAGACTGAAAGAGTGAAATGGATGGTGGGCTGAGCAAGTTATCAAAGTATATATATGACATCTTTAGTGTGGGATATATTAGTTTTATAAATATTTCATATGCACGCACATGGGTTCTTACTTAAATATTATGATTTCATATACATATGTATAAGTATAATATGTTATATATTTGATTCCAGTAACTAATGAATGACTTAGTTATAAATATTATGATTTTGTTACTAATTTAAAGTCTCATTTGTCAAAAAATTGCATATATATTTGAATTCCTTAAGAGCTAGGGACATATTTTTTCCGACTCGGCCTGGATACTGAATTTTAAGGACCGCCACTAATACGTTTGTTGAGAATTTTGATATATACGTGAACTTTTATTTTATATATATACATATTATATAATGAAAATTTTAGTTAATTATTGTATAATTGAACAAATTGGTTCATATATGGACGGATCATATTATATTAAATACTCCGTATTAGATATGTTCATACCCTATATATATATAATATAAATATAAAAGTATGTATAAAGTTCACCAACAATATACTGTAGTAATTAAATTAAGTCTCCATGCGTTTAGTAGCTAGACTTATTAAGAGTTATATATTGCATGGATGGTGACTCGGAAGAGAATCTTAATTAGTGCATGAATATATAGGTTCAAACTAACCCATATATAATATGTATAATAAACCAAATATATAAAATTGAGATTTTGGTTGTGAAAACTATATATTCTACACGTAAAAAAGATGGAAGAGATTTAATGAGTAGTTGTAACAAATACATTTCGGAGTCGTCGATCTCATAAGTTACACCCTCTTCTGGCAACTAGCTACATACTCTATAACAACGTACATTTTATTATAACATGAGTGATCGATCGATGAGCAATTAATTAATTAGTCTAGATATTTAATTATATTAATTAATGAACTGGTAGTCATTGAAATCAATATATGAATCCAAGGAAGACCCTAAAAACTCATCGGCCATGGTCGTCATATCTTGATAAGCAGCTTGGTAGGCGGCTAAATCGGAAGGTAAAAACAAGTTATGGTCACTTGACAGGATGCTATCACTGTCTGATAAGAAAGGCTCGTTCCAAAAATTGTCGATTGGGGCGCAATCAGCCAATTGTGGTGTATGATCATCACTACTTGATCCTGCGGGATCAAAGCCATTGAACCAATAATTACACGATGACGATAAGTTTGAACTTGCAGTAGATGAGTACAATGGTGACTCTGCCAGTAACATTTCAAAGTCTTTCTGGAGCTCTAAATCATCTGAGTTTTGGACCACATTTTCTTTATTATTAATAATAATGTTATTAGCAGCTTGATGATCAGGTTCATGGGTTCCAATATGTTCATTTTCAAACGCCTCGGTGTTTTCTTTTTGAGCTCGTTTTTTTAAATGTGTGTGCCAACGATTTTTAATTTCATTGTCACTTCTCCCCGGCAAATAAGCAGACATTTCTGACCATCTACACATATACATAAAAAAATACTTATATTATAAAACTAGTTAAGCAACACTATAGTTACTAATGAAAAAAGGTAACCAAAACAAATAAACTTACTTGTTACCAAGCTTTTTATGTAACTCGAGAATGATATCTTCTTCTTCTTTTGTAAAATTCCCATGTTTTATGTTCGGACGAAGATAATTCACCCATCGTAGCCTACAACTCTTGCCACTTCTCGACAAACCTACACAAGAGAAATCAATAATTAAACAACAATCAATCAATAAAAGCTAATTAACATCCAATTCTAGCTCGTTAAAATTTTCAAATTTTATTTTAACTGGCTACATATAAATAATAAGGATCCCCTATACATACCGGCAAACTTGGGAAGTAAACGCCAGTTCCAATGGCCATATCTTTGAATGTAGGCTCTTAGCTTGTGGTCTTCATCTTCACTCCATGCACCTTTCTTCACGCCATTTTTGTCAAAACTTGGCGTCTTCACCATTTTTTCCCTCTTTCAACTCTCTCTAAATATCTATATATGTTATTGGAAAGGAATGTATGTGAAGCAAGCGAGTCACCAAGTTTATAGACCCAACTACACTCTTATTTATAATACGAGAGCTTAGAATTCCAAACGTGTTCCATTAGAATATTATAACTTTCCATGGAAATTAAAATAAATAAAATGGGTCCGTAACTATAATCAAGTGGAATTAAATCATTTGGTTATTTTATATACCGATGAAGGACCCAAGTAGCTTGGTCCGTCGCCACCTTTTTATTAAACTATGTATGAAAGGGACCACCAAATACGTTTTATGTTGCAGCTTTATTTAAAGTATTACTCTATAGTGTTCAATTCCCAATAGAATGATTGGAATTGATTAATCGAAATACAAAACTTTGAGTTAATTGTGAGGATGGTCGATCTTGGTTCAAGATTACAGACAGGGGAATATTTCATAACGAGTTTCTTCTGATATGAATAGGTAACTTACTTAACCCAAATTTATCGTTTAAAAAGAATTAAAATCTATAAGGATGCTGATTGAAATCTTATTTACTCGGTAATTATTAATGCTGGTGGTCCTTTCTTTATATTTATTAAGCTAATTGCACGAATGGTCCTTGTGATTTTATCATGATAGCTAGTTTTTTAATTATAAAAAAAGACTATTATTTTCAGGTAGAAGGCATGTGAGAATATTTTAACGAAAACAACAGACAGATACAACAACAAGACCACCAATGATAGTTTACTTTATATGAAGGATCATAAATGACATTTCAAAACTAAAAGGACAACCAATGAGTATTTGGTAATACCACAAAGACCAATGGTACAATTATGTGAGTTGGGTTAATAGGAGAATTATGAGAGTTATTCTTGTTTATTGGATTAACTAAATCAAAAGGTTAAAATAACTTGGTTGCATTTATGTAGTTAATGTGAATAGAAACTGATTTCTAAATATAGGAATATGAATATAAAAAAAAAACAGGCAAGAACTAGAATATTGGATCTTCATCTTTTGAAAATTGTCAATCGTTTTAAATTAATCAACTAATGAGAAACTCTATAGTATGTCTATAATAGTAAATACGTTCACGTATATTTACCAGAAATAGGAATTTCAGTTATCGTCATGTATCATATCACAAATGATAAACGATCAGTGAAGATCACATTTAACATGGTTCCAACAGTTTCCTAGACTAGCGACCAACTTAGGCCTTAGATGGTTTGAAGCGTGTCCCTATCCTCCTGTTCATCTGTCCGATACTTAGTGTGTATTCAACCAAAAAGTTAAAGCTACATGCTATTAATTAGCTAGTTAACATACTTAATTATATATATTCAAACGGGATTTTAGGTAATCTGGAGGAACGGAACGAAGCCTTGCTTTCGACCGTATATATACTTGAGTTATCTTTGATGATATCATCCTAGCTCCTTTTCTACAATTGGGTCACCAACAGGGGAAAAAATGTAAATTCAAATGGATTGACGGGATATTTGAAGTAACATTAATTGTCATATGTTTTTTCGTAAAGGCGAATTAGATGCATTCAAGAAACTATTGTAACATTTAAACGGCTTGTATACATATCTCGAACCCATGCTTCACATGCTACACTCGTTTCCATCCTAAGGAAGACACTCGGGGTTACCGCGAGGAGGAAATTTCCTGGAGTAAGATTTGATCAAACCCAAGACTTCAATAAGAACAAAAAACCCCACCGTCACCTCATCTGAAAGTTGATGGCAACATTGTGATATGTTATTAAAAAAATTTCCAAGTATGTTTCTTTTTTAGTGTTGTTGTTTTATGTGTTCTTAGCAAGGGTTAACAAAGTTTGTTTTGTGATATAATTGTAGTAATATTATAATTATTCATATTTTTAGTTAACATGAACAAATTATAAAAATTTGTCACATTTTGAGGTAATATGTCCTATTTAAAATCAGACTTTTTATTGAATTTAAATCTAATTGATCAAGAGTATGTTTGTTTATTAATATTTGCATATAAAAACATCAAATAAGATGACTGATCAAATGAAACGTTTAAACAATTAGTTGATTGAGTATCATTTGCCCAGTAGCAAATTACCAACTCCACAGTTAGCTAACAAGTTTTAAATATACCCAGTGAATAGTGTAAAATATTCAAAGGCATCAAATCAAAACGAATCTATTGTATCTTTTTTATATTAATTGGGTAAAGTGCATCTTATATTCAACATTTAATTGTGAATACTTACAAACAATGATTCTACTCACTCATGTTTTCGATCACAAATATGTCAAGCAATGAGAAGTAATTGAATACATTTTAATTCCCACATGTTGTTATCTTATAGACGATGATGATGACATATCATCATACCAGTTTTATAATAATAATAATAATGATAATATAATATAATATACTAATACTCTATAGGTATTGGATTTTTATGTCCACCACAATATTCTGTCTCGGATATACTCTATTATTTGGTAGTAGCTAGCTAGACAACCCAAACAGAATAATTGGGTGGCAAAACAATTGGAATGATATATATAATTAGTTTGAAGTTTTGTATACTTCTGAACTTTTAAGCAACTGATTAGGGTCATCTTTGTACGTATCGTGCAACATATTTATTTACCCATACCTCATAATAATATTTTATTTGTCATTGTTGATTAGAATTTTAGTATGACGTACAAACTTTGGAAAATAGCACTTTATTAGCTTTTAACGTTTGATTGAATTCTAACTTCAATCACCCACTTTGTTATGCTTAAAAAAATCCACCAAGTTATAACTGAAATGAAAGATCGAATTATTGAAAACATTTTTCATGTACATATATCTGTTTACTTCTAATTCTAATTAATGAGAACACTCTTTAATATATTCATGATGCAAATGCAAATGCAAATGCAAATGCAAATGCAAATGCAATGCAAATGCAAATGCAAATGCAAATGCAAATGCAAATGCAAATGCAAATGCAAATGCAAATGCAAATGCAAATGCAAATGCAAATGCAAATGCAAATGCAAATGCAAATGCAAATGCAAATGCAAATGCAAATGCAAATGCAAATGCAAATGCAAATGCAAATGCAAATGCAAATGCAAATGCAAATGCAAATGCAAATGCAAATGCAAATGCAAATGCAAATGCAAATGCAAATGCAAATGCAAATGCAAATGCAAATGCAAATGCAAATGCAAATGCAAATGCAAATGCAAATGCAAATGCAAATGCAAATGCAAATGCAAATGCAAATGCAAATGCAAATGCAAATGCAAATGCAAATGCAAATGCAAATGCAAATGCAAATGCAAATGCAAATGCAAATGCAAATGCAAATGCAAATGCAAATGCAAATGCAAATGCAAATGCAAATGCAAATGCAAATGCAAATGCAAATGCAAATGCAAATGCAAATGCAAATGCAAATGCAAATGCAAATGCAAATGCAAATGCAAATGCAAATGCAAATGCAAATGCAAATGCAAATGCAAATGCAAATGCAAATGCAAATGCAAATGCAAATGCAAATGCAAATGCAAATGCAAATGCAAATGCAAATGCAAATGCAAATGCAAATGCAAATGCAAATGCAAATGCAAATGCAAATGCAAATGCAAATGCAAATGCAAATGCAAATGCAAATGCAAATGCAAATGCAAATGCAAATGCAAATGCAAATGCAAATGCAAATGCAAATGCAAATGCAAATGCAAATGCAAATGCAAATGCAAATGCAAATGCAAATGCAAATGCAAATGCAAATGCAAATGCAAATGCAAATGCAAATGCAAATGCAAATGCAAATGCAAATGCAAATGCAAATGCAAATGCAAATGCAAATGCAAATGCAAATGCAAATGCAAATGCAAATGCAAATGCAAATGCAAATGCAAATGCAAATGCAAATGCAAATGCAAATGCAAATGCAAATGCAAATGCAAATGCAAATGCAAATGCAAATGCAAATGCAAATGCAAATGCAAATGCAAATGCAAATGCAAATGCAAATGCAAATGCAAATGCAAATGCAAATGCAAATGCAAATGCAAATGCAAATGCAAATGCAAATGCAAATGCAAATGCAAATGCAAATGCAAATGCAAATGCAAATGCAAATGCAAATGCAAATGCAAATGCAAATGCAAATGCAAATGCAAATGCAAATGCAAATGCAAATGCAAATGCAAATGCAAATGCAAATGCAAATGCAAATGCAAATGCAAATGCAAATGCAAATGCAAATGCAAATGCAAATGCAAATGCAAATGCAAATGCAAATGCAAATGCAAATGCAAATGCAAATGCAAATGCAAATGCAAATGCAAATGCAAATGCAAATGCAAATGCAAATGCAAATGCAAATGCAAATGCAAATGCAAATGCAAATGCAAATGCAAATGCAAATGCAAATGCAAATGCAAATGCAAATGCAAATGCAAATGCAAATGCAAATGCAAATGCAAATGCAAATGCAAATGCAAATGCAAATGCAAATGCAAATGCAAATGCAAATGCAAATGCAAATGCAAATGCAAATGCAAATGCAAATGCAAATGCAAATGCAAATGCAAATGCAAATGCAAATGCAAATGCAAATGCAAATGCAAATGCAAATGCAAATGCAAATGCAAATGCAAATGCAAATGCAAATGCAAATGCAAATGCAAATGCAAATGCAATGCAATGCAAATGCAAATGCAAACTAAAACAATTACAAGAAATAATAAGTGACACACACTTGTGGTGACAAACACGAAGTGTAAATGATGCGGCTGTGTTGCTTTATATAGGGGAGGAATTAGGGCAACACAGCCTTACAATGATAGTGATAGAATGGTGGTTGTCGACTTCTCATTGGCTCGAAGTACTTGGATCTAGGAGCCTTTGTCTTCTTTACCAAAACGGGTATGAAAGAGAAAACCCTTGTTTTGGTTCCAACTGTACCTTTGCCATATAAGGTAATATCCAGTTGGAAGAACCACCATGTGACTCTTGTCTTTACTTGATTTGAATTCTTCCCGCCTTACAATTTGGAAAGAAACCACCCGCTGACGAGAGTCACTGACGACACACGTCAGCGACCAAGTCTGGTCAGCGAATCCTTGACTCAACAATCTCCCCCTATTCGCTGAGAAGACTTGCAGAGTAAAAACTAGACTTCAAGAAAATAAGAAAGATAGAAAGATGTCTTATATTTCATCTTTAAACATTACATGCTGATACTTCAAGCATTTACATTATAAGACATCTAAAGATTGGCAGCTTCAATCTCATAAGCATCTTCTTGCTTAGCGATTCTCAATACTGGGTCATTTCTTCTGTGAGGCTTCAGCAACTCTTCATCTATCTTGCTGATGACCCATCTGGCATGACTAGTCTTAGCAAATCTTTTCCTTATGCTGATAAGGAATCCAGTGGAAGCCTTTTCAATTTCTGCTAGACGAAAGAACAGCTGGTCATTCTGAAAGTTGGTGAAGAATATACCAGCAGGAGTCTCCAGTACTCTCCCTTCTTCGAAAAAGCTTCTGGGAGGGAGTCTGAGATTGAGCGCAGCATCACCAGAGATGGAATGAAGATCATCAGATAAGGTTCTATATGCTTCTTTCCTTTTTCTTTGAATCCTCTTGCCTGCTGAAGTTGTGATGGCTCCTGGAGTACCAAAGACTTGCCTTAACATAGGCAAGTCAGCCTTGAACTTGGTTTCATATTCTCTGGCCTTCTCAAAATATTCCTTGAGCATCCTTTGGAGTTGGTCATAGCTGACAGCCTTCTTGTCTTTCACCAACATGTAAACTTCAAACCACTCAGAGGCACCCAGAGTGGAGGGTTTGACCCCTTCAAGTTTGATTGGCTTGTCAGCACCTTCTCTTAAGATCTTCAAGTTGGTCTTAAGACCCATTTCAGCTTTGAAGGCCTCAGCAGCAACTATCCTTTGAGGCCTCTTTCTGTCCTTCATATACTTTAACCATTTAGCCTTTTCTTCTTCAAAAACTTTTCTCTTTTCACTCATTTGTTTTTCTACTTCAGCATATAAAGCTTCAGCACCACCAGTTTTCAAGAGCATTCGCTGCTCACCATCCAATTGATCTTTTTCCAGAAAAGGCAGCTGCTTGATGTACTCAAGATTTTTCCTTTCATTTTCTTGATTTTCTTTGATTCTATCCATCTTCTTGATAGCTTCTTCTTGAGTCTTGCCTTCAGCAGTAAATGCCAAAATATCAATCATTTGGTGTTGATGACCTGCTGAAGATTGGATGGATAGCTGAGCAGCTGAAAGAGAGGATGAAGTAGCAATCACTTGTTCTGTTGGAAGAGCGGTGGGAGGTTTCTTGAAGAATCCAGAATCAGAGAGCTGTTTTCGACGAGTATCAGAAAGAGGAGTAATTTCAGCATTGGCCAGATATCGTCTATGAAAAACTGGAAGCAATTCCTTTGACCTATTTGTTTCCATTTCTCTAGCAAAACCAGCTTCCCATGTTGCTTTGATCACTTTGGGGTCAAACTGCTCCCCTACACCTTCAAAAACTTCAATGTAACCCGCATCAGCAGCAGGGCGAGGTACATTGAACATCACAATTTGTTGCTCCCCCTCACCACCAGCTGGGGGAGCTTCAATATTAAAGTTTTCCTTTTCAATCTCCCCCTCAACACCAGCAGGGGGAACTTCAATATTAAAGTTTTCTTTTTCATGCTCCCCCTCAACACCAGTAGGGGGAACTTCAACATTTACTTCTTCTTTTTCATGCTCCCCCTCAACACCAGCAGGGGGAACTTCAATATTAAAGTTTTCTTTTTCATGCTCCCCCTCAACACCAGTAGGGGGAACTTCAACATTTACTTCTTCTTTTTCATGCTCCCCCTCAACGCCAGCAGGGGGAACTTCAATATTCACATCTTTTTCATTACTAACAGCCACAATCGCCATTTCATCGGCTTTGGTGGTGTTAGTAGTAGCATCATCAGTTTCCAAAACCTCTTCAGCAGATTCTTCATATATTTTCTCAAGGGCTTTGTTCACTGCTTCACCAACCAAGTCTAGAACAGCAGCGTCAACTTTCTCCCCCTTGGAAGTTGTATTGTTAATAACAACTTCCACAGTCGCTGGCTGTTTAGATTGTTGATTTACCAGCTGGGCCAACAGATTTTTAATTTCAACTACCTCCTTCTCCAAGTTGATTTGCCTCTGACGATTTTCCTCAGTAAAAGCAACTGAAGGAACAGGAAGATCAGCAACTTGCTTTTCTAAGGCTTGGATAGCCTTGGTGTTGTTCTCAACTTGTGTTGTCAGAGGGGAGATGAGATTATGCAGCTTCTTAATATCATCAGCAGCAGATTTGCTCGTGAAGGCTGCCTTCTTGGCTGAGTAGCTGGTGGAGTTGGCACATTTGAGCAGCGACAAGGCACTAGATCGAAGGATCTGCTGATCACGCTTGATAACTTTGGTTGATTCACAAATTTTGTGTTGATCATCTGCCATGGAGACAATTTCTTCTTTCAGCGTGTTTACTTCCTTGCTGTTTTCGTTTTGCTTGTCGTACCAGCTGGTCAAGGTAGAGACCAGCCTGCTAGACTCTTTGTCTTTCCATTCAATAGCAAGATTGGCAGCCTTTGTGAGATCATTTAATTGATACTCCACCCTTTCTAGTCTATCAGCAGTGTATGTGGAGTAGGAAATGCCCAAAGCTTTAGCAACAAGGGGCTCGACTTCTTTTGGCAATTTAGAAGAACAACCAGGAACAGCTTGGAAAGAGGAAGGCATGCCCAGAGATAGCATGGTGTTCACTGGTTGTACTGGTGGAGTTTTGGGTCTTGCAGTGAGAACTGCTGGCTCAATATCGGCTTCAGTAGATGTGGTCTCAGCAGCAGATGTGGTCTCAGCAATTTGAATTTCTTGAGAGACATTTCCACCAGTTGGCTCAACATTCTCTTCATCTTCTCCCACTTCCATGTCACTGGCTTCCTTTTCATCAGCATGATTGTAGGAATCCAGCTGAAAGTCATCAGCAACAATATCGCCCAAATCTAAATCACTTTCATCATCTACACCCTCCTCCATAAGGACATCAGACTCTTCATTTTCACCAACATTAACAATAGTGGTCTCTACTTCATTTCTACCTTTAACAACATCATCACCAGCACCTTCAATTATATCAACACTTCCACCATCTCCTTCAATATTTCTATCAGCATCCATTTCAGTCAAACCAGCACCTTCAACATTTTCTACATTCCTTCCTTCAACATTTTCAACCATAGTTTCTCCAACACCAGAACCTTCAACAATATTATCATTAGCAACTTGCGCATCAGTTTCATCAGCAGTGGCTGCTTCTCTTTCAGCGATAGAGAAGTTGAGAGGGGTAGGAGACAGGCGTGCTTCTGTTTCATCATGATGCTGCTCTAAGTTTTCTTCAGCAGTGGGGTTTTCTTCCTCATCAATGAGAGACAGCTGAGAGGATTCCAACCCCTTAATGTTGTCACATCTGCTATTGCTTCAGTCACCCAACCACTTACTGAAATGCCACCACCACCAGAATCCATTTCTGCACCACCACCACCACCTTCAATTCCACAAACCACTCCATATTTCAATCCTCCCACAATTCAAATTTCACAAACTCAACCACCACCAATTGAAACTCCAATTAACTTTCCTGAACACCGTGTGCTGGACTCGATTGTTGTAACATCTGAAAGATCCACTGAAGAGGTCCAGACACAAGTACCGTTGGTAACCAGAATGACTTCCACTCTTGATCCTCCTAGTGTTCCCTCCTCTTCTTCTTCAGCCGAGGTCCAAGACCTTTTAAGTAAGGTGGCGGACCTGGAGAGATCACTCCAGTCTTCATCGCAGGTTGTTTCTGATTTCAAATCTCTTTTATCAAATAACCTTGCATCAGAAATGAATATCTTTGCTGGGAATGAGAAGCTGGTATTTGAAAAGCTGGATGAACTGGTACTGGTAAAACACTGAAAATCTCAAAGTGGCAGTCCAGGGATTAGAAACAAGGTTGGTTAGTTCTGTTCAGACTGCAGTGAAAGGTGAACTTGTTCAACCACTGGCAGGTCTGACAGATGAGGTTCAGAGGTTGACAACCAGGATTAGTAGTTTGGAAAGTAGGCCAACTCTTGATCAGAATGTTATTGTTAGCACCATCAGTGATGAGTGTGCTAAAAAGTTCAGACATGGTATGTTAAAGGAAATTACTGAAGATATTTCTGGGTGGGGTCTGTTCTTAGAACAATTCAAGATGGGTTGTTGCCACAAGTTGTGAAGATGATAGAAAATGAAATGCCAAAGCACTTGTCTTCAGAAATTGAATTTATCAAGAAGGAAGTGACTAAGCTAAGGCACACTGTGAACATCACAACTCCAGTGGCTGGAAGAACTTTTGGTGAGACAGACAGATATATGCTTGAACAATTATGGAATGCCCACAAGTCTCAAACTGGTGGACATTCCAAGGGGGAAAAGTCGTCTGTTGCCACTGAGTCTGTTCCAGAAGGATTGGTGAGGAAAAAGAAAGAGGTTGTCGCCAGTGCTATTGAAAAGGCCTTTGCTACTGAAAGCATCGTGCAACAAGAACAAGTGACTGGTACTGATGCCAGTGCACAAGAAGCACAGAAGGCACTTGGCACTGAAGCCATTGTGCAGGTTGAAGAGGCTACTGGTACTGATGCCAGTGAGCCCCAATTCGAAGCATTCCCAGATATCATAACTACTCAAGAGTCAGTAAAAAGAAAGAAACATGTGATATCTGGAGGTGAAACTGAAACTGCTGAAGGTTCATCAGAACTCCCTACTACTGATGAAGACACCTCGAAGAGACTGGAGCAAGAATGCATATTGATAGAAATATTCAAGAAAAATCAAAAGGATGAATTGCTGGCCCACAAAAGGGAGATGGCAACTATGGGGACCCTTGATTTTTACAATGCTGGAAGGTTAGGCATACATATTGATGTGTATAAAAGAATGAAGGAAGACCCCAGAATTCATCAATGTCTGGATGCATTAGATGATGTCTACATTCGCTCCAGGTACTCTGAAGACGAACAAACTTATGATGTTGTAACTTATGGTGTCAGTGTAACTGAACTGATAAGACAAAGGACGGAGGAGCTGGTGAACCTCCAGAAAAAGATAAGGAAGAATGCTGGTGCTCTGGAGATAGAGTACAGAAAGAAGTTGAAAGGTTTACCCAAACTGACTGCCAAACAGTTAAAAGAAATCAGAGATGCTGATCTAAGCACATTTATTCCTTTGGATACTTCACAAAGAATTAATCGTGAAGCATTCCAGTCTGTCATCGAACAGCAGAAAGTGTTCAAGGAAACCGAATATATGATCCAGATGGCTAAGCAAAGAGCCAAATATGAAGAAATGTTGAATTACAGGGCTGATGCCAGAAGGATCATTGGTGCAGAGATTAAATTAGCTGAAAATCATGAAGGTATGTCCAGGTTTGAAATAAAGTTGACCAGGGAAGGTAACTTTACTAATGAAAGAAAGAGTGCTTCAGTCCAAGCGTTTGGATGGAGTGAACTAAAGGAGATTGCCTTAACATTCAGGGGGAAGACAGATTTGTCGACTGATGTTAAAGCATTTTTGAAGAGGGTTGAGAAGGTATGGAGGAGAAAGCAACAGATGGAAGTTGCAATTGGCATGAAACCGCCAGAGTCTGTACCATCCTCTCCATCTCCAAAGAGGAAGGCTACTGAAGACGCTCCAGGACAGACGTCAAAAAGAAGGGCCTGATTCTTTTTTATCATTTACTTGTAATTGTATTTAATTTTCACAAAATTGTAACTTATTTTCTGTTGATGGCTGTAAATATAGTTGCATATTTTGATTCATAAAGTAAATGATCAGATTTAGTCTAAGTTAGAACTAAAAGATGAAACTGAAAACACTGATGATCTATAAAGTGTTTTCCAGTAACTTAAATTTTTTAGACTAAGTCAAAACAAGTGTTTTTCAAGCATATAAAGTTGTATAGATATAAGCTTGAAAAACCTTGCATTATTTCTAAACAAATAGGGAGAATTTGTTAGGTCCAGATTTACTGGACTCGCTCCAGACTCGACTACTGGAGCCTTACTGAAGATCTGTCCAGAAATGATATTTACTGGACCTACTCCATACTTGGAAACTGGAGTCCCTTGAAGATTTGTTCAGAAATAATGGAAGACCAGTGAGCAAATACTTGTATAGGAATCTGGAGACATCCTCCAGATTAGCTCACTGGACTTCACCCCAGTCCAGATCTATTCTACTGAAGACATTCTCACTGAAGTCAAAGACTGAAGTTAGATTAAAGAAGACTGACAAATGGCGGAGTCCACTAGAAGTCTTACCAGATCTGAACACTGGAGGTTTGTCAGTGTTCTAGACCTTACAAGTCTGAACACTGACTACGAGGAATTGACTTTTTGCCTTTACACACTTTCCAAAGAACATTCCACTTGTTCTTTACTAAAGCATCTACGTGTGTAAAGGTGGTTGGTTAAAAGAATAAAGTCATATTGATGTGACTTTATCCTTGTACCTTAACCAATGCATTTAATGACCTTGTCGGTTCATTAAATGCATGCAACCATATTTGTACGGCACAAATTCACTGGTGAATTTGTTTGCCTATAAATACAAAGTCATTTCTATTACTTTTAGCATTAAATGTGAATTTGTCTAAATACTCTCGATCTTAAACAGGGATACTTCACAACTTTAAGTATCTCGATCCAAAGT
>CM067167.1:243562040-243597692 GCA_034093135.1 Erigeron breviscapus | reverse complement strand
ATGAACTTCAGGCCCACAAAATGGAAATGGCAAAGATGGGGACTCTTGATTCTTATAATGCTGGCAGGTTGGGCATTCATATTGATGTATACAAAAGATGAAGGAAGACCCCAGAGTTCATCAATGTCTGGATGCATTGGATGATGTCATATTCGCTCCAGGTACTCTTTGGAAGAAGAACAAACTTATGATGCAGTAACTTATGGTGTCAGTGTAATTGAACTGATCAGACAAAGGAAGGAGGAACTGGTGAACCTCCAGAAGAAGATCAGAAAGAATGCTAGTGCTCTGGAGATAGAGTACAGAAGGAAGATAAAAGGCTTGCCCAAACTCACTGCCAAACAGTTAAAAGAAATAAGGGATGCAGATCTGAGCACTTTCATTCCCTTGGATACTTCACAAAGAATAAATCGTGAAGAAATCCAGACTGCCTTGGAACAAAGAAGGTATCCAGGGAAACTGAAGCATTGATCCAGGCTGCCAAATTGAAAGATAAATATAATGAACTGATGATTCAGGGCTGATACCAGAAGGATCATAAGTGCAGAGATTAAACTCACTGAAAATCATGAAGGCATGACCACGTTTATTATAAAGTTGACCAGAGAGGGTAACTTTACTGATGAAAGGAAGAATGCATCAGTCCAAGCTTTTGGATGGACTGAACTGAAGGAGATAGGCTTGACTTTCAGGGGGAAAACTGATTTAACTCCTGATGTCAAAGCATTTATGAAGAGGATTGAGAAGGTCTGGAAGAGAATACAACAAATGGAAGCTGCTCTGGGTATGCGACCACCAGTTTCTGTACCATCCTCACCATCACCCAAGAGAAAGGCCACTAAAGATGCTCAATGACAGACATCAAAGAGAAGGGCCTGACTCTTTTATCATTTACTTGTAATTGTATTTATTTCCCAAAATTGTAACTTATTTTCTGTTGATGGCTGTAAATATAGTTACATATTTTGATTCACAAGTAAGTGATCAGATTTAGTCTAATAAGAATTAAAAGATGAAACTGGAACACTGATGATCTAATTTTTAGACTAAGTCAAAATAAGTGTTTTTCAAGCATACAAAGTTGTATAGATATAAGCTTGAAAAAACCTTGCATTATTTCTAAACAAATAGGGGGAATTTGTTAGGTCCAGATTTACTGGACTCGCTCCAGACTTGACGACTGGAGCGACACTGAAGATTTGTCCAGAAATAATGGAAGACCAGTGAGCAAAATACTTGTATAGGAAATCTGGAATCCTCCAGATTAGCTCACTGGACTTCACCCCAGTCCAGATCTATTCTACTGAAGACATTCTCACTGAAGTCAAAACTGAAGTTAGAATAAAGAAGACTGACAAATGGCGGAGTCCACTGGAAGTCTTACCAGATCTACGACTGGAGCTTTGTCAGTGTTCTAGACCTTACAAGTCTGAACACTGATTACGAGGAATTGACTTTTTGTCTTTACACACTTTTCAAAGAACATTCCACTTGTCTTTACAAAAGTACTTACGTGTGTAAAGGTGGTTGGTTAAAAGGATAATTAGTCATATTGATGTGACTTTATCCTTGTACTTTAACCAATGCATTTAATGACCTTGTCGGTTCATTAAATACATGCAACCATATTTGTACGGCACAAATTCACTGGTGAATTTGTTTGCCTATAAATACAAAGTCATTTCCTTGTTAAAATTACTTTTTAGCAATTAGGTGAATTTGTCTAAATACTCTCGATCGTAACAGGGATACTTCACAACTTTAAGTATTTTGATCTAAAGAGTTTATTTAGCAAATATAGATCATTTGTAATTCATAGGTTGTTAGGATACTTACATATTTGTATTATCTTGATTCCGCACAACCTTGTATTTTATTTAACATCATAAATAAAATACACTTGAAAAATTACATTGTGTTCCACCTTTACTTTATTACTTTAAGTCTTGTATTACTTTGTTTATATACTTGCATTTATATTCAAGTAATACTAGTCCAATCTAGTGCATATTAGACTTGTTGTATTTTACACTATTGGGTTAAACCATCAAGTGAGGGACTCCACACTTTTCTCTTCAGTTTCCTCGCTTGGGAGACACCATTGGCGTGACTTCTTCAATCAGCCTCTTCGGTTTGTTTTGTTCGGTTAATTAAGCAACGAGGCAACTGAAGAAAAGGTTGGGTCCAAATTAAGGCGAATATGCGTGTGTATACGTGTGTGTAAAATAATTAATTGATGAAAGGATGGTCGGTTTTGTTGGCAGGGGTGTTATAAATGTTGATGTGGTGCTGAGGTGACATGAGTAACGAAGGAAGTCAAGAGGCCGGGTAATGTTTGGAGTAGCCTTATCAACTCTCGCTAACCAAGCAAGTATGCTCCTGATGAGATAGTCCCTAACTAATCAACAAGTGCTAATTAATCTGCTTACTAAGGACACATATATAGTATGTGATTAGAGTACTGATGATGATATTGTTGGAAATTTTATGTTAAAAATATTATTTCATGTGTTGAAATAACTTACATAAAATATTCAAGTGAATAGATCGATATCTTAAAATGAAATTGGAAAGAGTATTTATAAGGAGGAGTGTTAGTAGAATAATGATTCCTTATAAGGGGTCACACCCCAAGTTGGTTAGGAGGGTGCGAAGCACCCGACACGCCCGGGGTCGTGGGCGATAAGGCGTAATGTGACGTTTTAGTGGCGCTCGACGTTTTAGCTTGACACCTATTGCAACAGGTGTTACAAGTTGTTGCTAACTACTTCAATTCTCTTCATTTCGTTCAGTTCTTAAAGGTATAATTCTGGGTGCTTGGTTACTGTTGCGGCTGTTGTACCCTAGGAACATACGGGTTCACTTGGGTGGCCGAAATATGTTTTAACGGCCCTTTGTCAAACAGAATCATCTGCTAGTGCCTTTTATTTTGTTCTTGCTTTTATTTTTTGAATAGTGTAATCATAGTTTTGTACTGGTTTTCTAGTTATGTTTATTCTGTAATTTTAGTTACTTTCTTTTTATGTAATTCGAATATTTTTATCAATAAAATCTTGTTTTTATGAATGGTATTCCTACAAATATATCAACAATCTCACTGAGTGAGTGAGAACCATTAAATACACTCGCTGATTTCAATGGTTCCAAAACGGGTTTGGGTTAGGCAGGACGGTGAAAGTTGTGTTGTTGTAGTTGTTTCAAAGTGCTCTTTAGATGGGCGCTTTCTTTTGACTTAACTGGACGGTGTAGTGACCACGAGGGGCATTTCCCTAGACCCCGCCAGGATGGTTACGTACCCTTAGAAGCCCGAAAGGGGCACAACTGCCTTGTCCAACTTTGGGCCCAGAATTATTTTCCTATATATGTGTATTTTGTACTAACTACTTAATTGTACTACATCCAACTCATTTTCATGTCTAAATATGGCCATCGATTACGCCAGATTAGTAACACTCGCTAAAAATGACGTGGCGTTCAAAGCTAGGGAAAGTGGGTTTACGTGCAAGATGATTTGGCAAATTGGAGGTGCTGATGCTTATGTGGATGATGAGCATCTATACATACACATGGAGGCATACATGTTTTAACTCATGTTGCAGGTTATTGATCAAGTGATATATTGCGTTCACTACAACAAATTAGTCAATTCTACACACTTTATTCTACACAATATCGAAAAGTGCGTAAAATTATGTTAAATCGTTCGCACTTAAAAATGTGTACAAATAGTTTACATTAAAAAGTGCGAAGAAAGCTACAAGATCCACATTTAAAAGTGTGAAGAAAAAATGCTCACACTAATAAGTGTGTACAAATGTTATACTTTATACACTTATAAGTGTGAAGATCATTTCTTCGCGAGTGATTTCTACGCACTTGGGTAGAGATAACCCGCGAAGAAATGATTTTTCAGTGCGTAGAAATCACCCGCGAAGAAAACGATTTATACATTTAAAAGCGCGTACAAATCTAATATTGTATACACTTATTAGTGTGTAAACATTTTTCTTCACACTTTTAATTGTGAAATTTATAACTTTTTTCGCACTTTTTAATGTAGACTAATTGTACGCATTTCTAATTGCGAACAACTAAACAAAATTTTACGCATTTTTAATGAGTGCGTAGAAAAAGTGCGTACAAATGAAAAATTTGTTGTAGTGGTTGTTTTTTTTAAGAGTTCTTAAACAACCCTTCCACTACAAAAAATTTGTCGTTTGTACGCACCACTTTTTAAAAATGCGTACAAATTTGCTAAGTTGTTCGCACTTATAAATGTGTACAAATAGTCTACATTAAAAAGTGCGAAAAAAGTTACAAGTTTCACATTTAAAAGTGTGAAGAAAATTTTTACACACTAATATATGTGTACAATATTAGATTTGTACGCGCTTTTGAATGTAAAGATCATTTCTTCAAGGGTGATTTCTACGCACTGTAAAAATCATATCTTCGCGGGTGATTTCTACGTACTGTAAAAATCATATCTTTCCGGGTGATTTTTACACAAGTGCGTAGAAATCACATGCGAAAATGATCTTCACACTTATAAGTGCATAAAATATGAAATTTGTACACACTTATTAATGTGAACATTTTTCTTCACACTTTTAAATATGAAACTTTTAAATTTGTACGCACTGATTGATGTAGACATTTTGTACACATTTATAAGTGCGAATTATCCAACAATATTTTACGCATTTTTCAAAATTGCGTAGAATAAAGTGTGTAAAATTGACTAATTTGTTGTAGTGTTCATATATTGTAAGCAATGCTAGATTATGAAATAAGGTTATATGTGTGTGAGAGAGAAAGAGAAAAATTGGGAAAATGGGAAATTATATTATGAAGGCTTAGAAATTACAAAGGGTGGTGGAGAGGTATTTATACATAAACTTAATTACACTAAGGTCCTTCCTTAATTACATTAAAACCCCTCCACACTTAATTAAAGGACTTAATTATTACAAAAGTACAAAACATGCACTAATTCTATTTAAATCTAACATGCAATCTCCCCCTTTAGTGCTGTTTTGTGGAAGTTTATCGTCCAGCTTTCTTCTTCTTCTTTTGCCTTCGGTTCCTTTTCTTTGTTGATGATTCGGGTTTGGTTTGATTAGTAGATTGATCTTTGAAGGCTCTTTTCTTGTACTCACTGTACTTCTCTTTCCAGTATCGTTTGGGAATGAAATAGAATTTTGGATCAGATGGTCGGTTGGGTGGTTCAACAATGTTGTCGGCAAAGTTGACAGGTGGAATGTTATGCGGCCCGAACTCATGATTGGGAGAATATCTCACCCAAGTGCCCTCTGGAATATGTATTACTCCAGGTCGTTCTTTTGGTAATCGTGCCTTCATTATTTGTCTTGTTCTCTGTCTATGGTTGATCTTTGCTCTGATCTTCTCAATCACCTTCATCAATCTTTTCTTTTCCTTTTCTGACTCTTCGAACTCATAAAGACTTTCAAACACATTCTGGCATTGCAACAACGTACCATCAGAATATTTGGAGAGTTCGTCGAGTCTAATGAAGATCTTGTGACCTTGATCACTTACAAACACAAACCCTCGGGGATATTCAAAAATGGCACCAGTGTTGAAATTGTCTAGATTCACCCCTTTGATATTCTGATTGGGCACAGTGAGGTTGATCTTCTTTCTTTTCTTCTCGATCCCAAGTTGGAAGTCTTTCTGAGTTTGGCTGAGTATGAGACTATCTAAGTATCTCTTAATCACATAATATGCTTCTTGACTCTCGGGATCTAGTTGGATGAGTTTGTTGGCGAAGTGATTTGAGAAGGAAAATTAGATCATCAACTGAAAGGAGATTGAATCTGGCTTCACTGACCACATACTTTCGATTATCTTCCCTTTTTACAACAAGCCACATCAAACCCGGTTTTCTAGCAAAACCTGCATCACGCCATTCTTTGAAGTGAAAACTGACAACTTCAATAATCTTCAGTTTAAACTGATCTTTCCATGCCTTAGGGATCTTTTGACTTCTTGCTTCAATGAGATCTTTCAAGTACTTTTCTCTCTGATGATCATGATCATAAGCACGTCTTGCCCTTATTTCGTCAATATCAATCTTGATCAGATCTTGTTTTTCAGAAAAGATCCCGTAAGCCTTTTCTTCAAGGAATTTAGTGGATTTGAAGAGTCTTGATGGTATTTTAAGATAATCAATACACTTTTCAACATTCCTTTTGAAGCAACCATCATTGACTTGAACATTAGAAGGTCTGTTGTTATGGTGAAGATGAGGGTTTTCAAGGTGATGGATTAGGTTGTCGAAGTTTATTCGGTTAAGAGCGGGAATTGGTTGCTGAACATCTGGATAGGTGTCAAAGCCCGGAAAGTCATCATCATCATCAGAAGAACCATTATCATCATTTGGAGCAACATTAGGAAAATCAATATCATCAAAGTCTTCTCCAATAATCGATGGATCAAGAGGTAAGCCTTGAGACTGAGCATCATCACGAATATCAGAGTCTTGAACAACTTCTGTAGCAATACTAGCTCGAACTTCAGTCTCATCTACATTAATTTCTTTAGTGTGTTCAACTTCTTCAACATCTTGTGGAGGATCTTGTGATTGAGCACCGTCTCTAACATCTGTGTCTCCAATCACTTCAGTATCAGCACTGGCTCTAACTGCAGCCTCATCTTCATCCATGTTCTCCCCCTCGCGTTGATCCTGATCATCTGGATCATCACGTCTTTGATTGAGTGCAGCAGCTTGACGACAAGTGGCTTTAAGTTCTGTGATTATTTTTTGAGCCGCTTCAAGCTGTGCATCTGCAAGGAATTTGTCTTGTGCTGCCTGTTGTTTTAATACATTGATTTTATTTTGATGATCGAACCGAGCATGGAGAGATGCAAGAATGGCTTTATCAAACGAATCAGTTTGGTTTTCAAGAGACAGAAGTGTGCCATAAAGTTCATTGTATAGTTCTTCAAGCCTCAGTGGTTTTTGTGCGGGAGAGTTGCGAATGGAAGCATTGTCAGAATTATTGTCAGATGAGGAAGATGAAGAAGATAAGTGAGAAGGTGAAGGTGATTTGTGAGCAGTGATTGGAGGTGGTTGGGGTACAGGGATTTGTGAAGAAGTTGTGGTAAGAAGGTTTGCAGCATGTAGTTCCATTATTGTTTGACGTTCGATAGGATCATATTTCAGGGCAAGACGTTCAGTGGCTGCATGAGGGCTATCGCTTTGAGGAGAATCAGAAGTAGCTTGGGCTTTGCATTTTTTCTTACGGAGCTCTTCGGATTGTGAATTAGGCGATGAATGAATTGGGGAAGGTAGTAAGACCGACGTAGATGTCGGTGTCGTATCTGTAGGCTCCGTTGGGTTTACAGTGCGGCCTGAAGGTATTTGACCAGGAGGACTTCCTGATGGTTGACGAAGCAAGGCTTCAACATCAGTTGTTGCGTAACGTATTGGTTTTGCACGAATGCATAACACAATGTTACGGTTGGTGGGACTTCCGGGTTCTTCTAGATTTCCCGTTGGACTGGAAGCTGAGCTCAGAGGAAGTAAGGTTTCCCTATATTCCTCAAAGCGTTGCTCCACAGCCCTTGGTGTAAGTACTTGCCTGATGTTGGTACTTCCAGGTCTTCCAGACGATCCTTGAGAAGCTGGAATATCCAACAACTCTACGTCTGTTCTGGCAACATCGAAAGGATGTGCGTGCAAAATTTTAAGTGACCTAGGAGGGGAGCTAGACTCAATTGTGTCAGGAAATGAAGTTGGGAGAGGGGCAGATGTCTCCTCGATTTCAATATCGTTATCCTCCGAATGAGGGAACGATAGTGGATGCGGTTGGTGCCCGTGCAAAAATGAAACTGGATCCTGTAGAGAGGATCCAGAGTGGCGTACGGAGGTTTCATCTTGCGAGGGTGGGGAGGCCTCGACTTCTAACCTGGGGTTGTCATCCCGGCGAATTATGGTTTCATCTATCGAAGGGCCAACGTTTTCTTTATGCCCTATACCTAGCCCAGGTCGCTCAACCTCTCCATAATGTTTTTCAACCCCTCCCTCAGAATCACCTTGTATCTCCGGAATATCCATGACATCATCATGATGTTCAGGTTGAACATCTTCAGTAACTTCTTCAGGAATTGGTTGAAGAGAAGTTTGAACATGAATACTTTTTGTTTTCTTCAATTTTTGTTTGACAATGAGTGGTGAAAACGAAGAAGATGGAGAAGCAATTGTTTCAGAAGAAGTGGATGGAGGAATTTGTGAAGAAGACGATGGTTGAGAAGATGATTTTGATTTGGATTTTGATTTTGAGTGATGGCGGGATTTGTGTTTCTTTCTCGGTGGTTCGAAAGTAGATGAAGATGGTGCAGATGAAGAGCCCGGCGCCTCTTGTTCTCCTTCTAACCCCTCAGATCTTTTTCTCCTAGACCTATGACCCTCACCAGGCGACCTATGCGGGGCAGCGGCAGGAAGCTGTCGGTTTGCAGCTCCCATAGCCCTCTCTATAAACACTCTATAATTCCTAAAGTCTTCATCGTCATGAGGCACCGGGCGAAGAAGTGAATCTGGAGTTGGCATAGGAATTACATTATCAGAGCCGGAGTTGGCGTATACAGCTCCATATCTTGGAATATGAATTCTCGATGAGCGAGGGAATCGTCGAATATTCTGATGAGTGTTCAGAGTATGTTGGAGAATGAGTGTCAGGAATCTGATGAAAGGAATATACTTCTTTGTAGCATTAAACTTCCCTCTGACATTTAGCACCAAGTGCTCCCAAGTAGTAGCTGCATAATCAAGATGAAGATCACGAGAGATGCCATATAAGTACGTCAACGTATGAGAAGTGATGGCCTCTTGTCCTTTTCTGGACGGTGATAAGCAGTAGTTAATGATGGAAGATAGAGTGTTCCATAAACTGTGCAAATTCTTCTTTCTGAAGTCTTTGAGAGCATCCAATTGGCCGACATATCCAAGCTCTCTTACCCCTTGAAGCATAACTTGGGTAGAAGGGGTTGGTTCAAACTCTGTGACGCCTTCATGGGAATCAGCCTCTGGAAATCCAGTTATGGATCGGAAATTATTGAGAGTGAAGGTGACAGTGAGTGGAGTATCAGTGGTTGTTTGGAGTTCGAATTGAAAAAATGGCGATTGGTTTCTTCCCCATGGGTTAACATACTGAATTGTGCGCCATAGTTGAAATAAGAGTTCCTCTTCTATACCAGTTGTTGTGTTTGTGAAAACGGGAAACATTGGGTGATATGAAAGTAAGACGGGAATGATATTATGTTGACAGAGGAAAGGAATCATAAGTTCGTAGTTGTTTGGCATATCGTCGGTACACCGTCTCTGAGAAAATCCATTCTGTAATTAACAAGAAGAAAAATTGGAAACATTGTTCCAGGGTTAATTTACTCAAAGAGTTTAATCTTACACCGTTTTTCACAGAAGATGCGAAGGCAGTACAACAAGGTGTTCGATACCTTGCTTCTTAGGGAAAACCGATGTAGGATCATGAAAAACAGATTTAAGTTATTTAAGAAAAATAAACAGTGATCTAACAATCATTTTCCAAAGGACTGCAAAGGTAGTACATCAAGGCGTTCGATACCTTGCATCCTAAGGAAACTGAGAGTTAGAAACCGAGCAATTTAGCATAAAAAGTTAACTTTGAAATTCTAACAAGTATTTTTCAAGAGACTACACAGGTAGTACATCAAGGCGTTCGATACCGTGCATCTCAAGGAAACTAAGTGTTAGAAACAAAGTAAGATTGAGCAGGAAGACAGTTTGCATAAGATTTTGCAAAGTGTTTCATATGAGACTACACAAGCAGTACATCAAGGCGTTCAATGTCGTGCATCTCACTGAAATTACTTTGCAATAAACATAATGAACAAATGAAACGATGAAAGCATACAATTGATAGCTAAAAGGAACGATTGTATGTGTTATAGAATAAGTTAATGAACATTGTATTTGTTCAAGAACGAGGAATTCCGATGGACACAAAATTTTGGTATTAGAAAACTTTTATCAAGAACAAACCACTTAAGAGTGAATGGAAAAAAAAAAAGTTTGACAAAATAAAAATAAAGGAAAAATTTTTCTAAGTGTTTGCTTAAGTAATACCGGTTTTCAAGAAAATGTGAAGGAAAACCGGTTTTCAGCAAAAGAATTAATTAGAGAAGGAATACCGGTTTTCAGATAAGGAAAAATAAGTTTTGGAAAACCGGTATTAGTTAAGGAAAAAATTTGGCATGGTGCCTTTTTATAAAAGGAAGGTATAATAAACTAATACCGGTTTTTGAAAACCGGTATTACAAAGCATCAAGATACTTGGTGTGAAACCAGGTATCGATGCACTTGTATAACATGTAAAGATAACTTTTTAAGCACATACAAACACAGTGTCAACATACAAGCAATCCAATCACAATCATAAATGAATCATACAAGATCGTATATTAAGCAAAGCATAGAAAAACAAATGAATCAAGGAAGCATAATGAATGAGAAATGGACGCAATGTAAATTGAGATTTATACCTGCTATGAAGATAAAATAATGGAAATGGAAGCAAATAAACGAAGTATAAATCACTCCTGAAGTGAAAAGATTGAAAAACATAAAAGATATTAAGGAAAGGGAAACCGGTAAATATGAAGAAAATAATGAAAACCGGTATTAGTAAAGGATACCTGAAAGCCGATAGATGAAAGCCGGTAAATGAAGAATATATATACTAATGCCGGTTTTGGTTTGAAGATGAAAGCCGGTAAGGAAGAAAAAGTGAAAGCCGGTAATTTTTGAGAGAAAACCGGTATTTGTTAAGAAAATGGATTATTTGAAAAACTTAAACGGGTAAACAAATATCGTTTTTGGGGGGTATTTATAGTGGTCAAAACCGGTTTTTGAAACCCGTTTTTTTTTTTTGGGAAAAAGTATTTTAAGGGAAAGGTTTTAAAGGAACAAGTTTTTAAGAAAAAATTTAGGACTTAGAAAAATTTAGTACAAAATTAAGGAAAAACAAGATATGAACAAACTCCCCCTAGGAACATGCAGACTTAGAAAAATTCTACAAATTTCCCCTATAAGCATGCATTCTACCCTTGTTCTCCCCCTCAAACATTGCATGTAAAAGCACATAAGCACACATCAATTGTTTGACCAAGAAAATAAACATAGAATACATGGCAAATAAGCAATCAAGTTTGTAGATCAAGCATACCCAACTTGGTTTTCAGAAAATTAAACATTTGTTCATCCAAAGGTTTTGTAAAGAGGTCTGCAAGTTGGTAGTCAGTTGGGACAAAGTAAAGTTCGATGTTACTTTTTCAACATGATCTTTGATGAAGTGGTACCTTACATCGATGTGCTTTATCTTGGTATGCTGAAGAAGATTGCAAGAGATTGCAATGGCACTTTTGGAGTCGCAGTAAATGGGAATTCTGTCATACTTAAATCCATAGGTTGAGTCTTCATCCACAGCACTTGAGAGCAACAACTAGCAGCTGCTACATATTCAGCTTCTGCTGTGGACGTGGAAACACAATTTTGTTTCTTTGAAGACCAACCAACTAACTTATCTCCAGGGAACTGCACACTTCCGGAAGTACTTTTGTGATCTAACTTACAACCTGCATGGTCTGCATCTGAGTAGGCAGTTAGTTCGAAACCGGTATCTTTCGGATACCATAAACCAAGGTTTATAGTGCCCTTGAGATACCAAAAAATTCTCTTAACTGCTTGAGCATGACTTTCCATAGGGTTAGCTTGAAATCTAGCACACATGCATGTAGCAAACATAATGTCCGGGCGACTAGCACTCAAATACATAAGAGATCCTATCATATTGCGGTAAAGTTTCTGATTGTATGGTTTTCCATTAAGATCAGCATGGATTTTGGTTCGAGTTTCCATGGGTGTACCAATGGGCTGACAATTAAGCATATCAAACTTTTTCAACATGTCAAGAATGTATTTATTTTGACATATAAAAATACCATTTGACAATTGTTTGACTTGTAAACCTAGGAAAAAGTTTAATTCACCCATCATACTCATTTCAAAGTTTTGAACCATTAAAGCAGAGAAGTTTTTGCAGTATTAGGATTAGTTGACCCGAAAATTATGTCGTCTACATAGATTTGGATTAAAATGATGTCACTACCTTGTCGTTTAATGAACAAGGTAGTGTCAATGGCACCTTTACTGAATCCAAATTTCAAAAGATAGGCAGTGAGAGCATCATACCATGCACGAGGTGCTTGTTTAAGACCATATAACGCCTTATCTAACCTGTAGACATAATCCGGACGTTTAGGATCTACAAAGCCTTCTGGTTGATCAACATAAACCTCTTCTTTCAGCACATCATTCAAAAAAGCAGACTTGACATCCATTTGATAAACAGTGAAGTTCTTGAATGCCACATAAGCAAGAAAAATACGAATGGCCTCGATACGAGCAACTGGAGCAAATGTCTCATCATAATCAACACCATCTTGCTGAGAATATCCTTTAGCAACCAACCTAGCCTTGTTTTGAACGACAATCCCATTCTCATCCTTTTTATTCTTGAAAATCCATTTAGTCTTAATCGGCTCTTTATGCTTGTATGGATTAGGAACTAATTTCCACACTTCAAGACGCTCAAACTGAGAAAGTTCTTCTTGCATGGCCTTTACCCAATCAGAATCACGAAGAGCCTCATTGACATTTTTGGGCTCAACCATGCTTAAGAAGTTGACAAACAAGCATTCATTAGCAGAAGCAGCGCGAGTCAAAATACCAGAGTTTGGATCTCCAATAATTTGTGTGGGAGGATGAGGAAGCATAGAGCGAGACCATTTTCTAGAGTGAGGAAGAGGTTCGGCTGGATCATTGTTTTCATCAGGATTAATAAAACCAGGAGAATGTTGTTCAACAACATGTTCAAAACTTGGTTCAATAGGTACAACAAATTCTTCCTCATATGCTTCAGGATCATTAGCAGGATTAGTTACTTGAGAGATTTGCTGAGGTGGAACTGGAGTAGAAGAATCAGTTGGTGCTGAAGAAGAGTTGGAAGAGTCCTCAGAAGTAGAAGTATTAGGTGAAGAAGAATTTTCTGAAGGTTGAGGCGAAGAATCATCAGGAGAAGATGTAGAAGAAGAACTTTGTTGCTCAGAAGACGAGTTCTCAGACTGAGAGATATTGGAAGATGAATTTTCAGGTGCAGTCAAAGGTGGTTCCAAAGCAAGAGAATGATCACGATAAAATTCTTCAAATAAGATATCTAATTCTTCAGTAGTTGGTGTAGAGAAGATTGTTTTATCTACAGAAATAGTCTTAGGTGCGGAAGCTTGTGGTCATTGAAGATCGGGTCTTGAACTGTGGTGTTCAACCATTCCAGAGAGTTCATCAAACTTAACATTCATACTCTCCACAATTTGCTTGGTTCGACGGATATAAACACGGTAGGCAATAGATTCTCTAGAATAACCAATGAAGTAGGCCTCGCCACCTTTTGGTTCAAACTTACCCAGATTATCACGATCATTAAGAACATAACATACACATCCGAATATATGTAGGAAGTTCACATTGGGCTTTCTTTTATTTATCACTTCATATGGAGTTTTGTCGAACCTCTTGTTGATGATGGATCTGTTTTGAGTAAAGCAAGCAGTGGCAACAGCTTCAGCCCATAAATTTGGAGGCAACTTAGAATGAACAAGCATAGTACGAGCTGCTTCAACAAGAGTACAATTTCTTCTTTCAACGACTCCATTTTGTTGAGGCGTTCGAGCAGCGGAAAATTGATGTGTAATACCCATGGTAGAAAAGAAAGAATCAAGAGTAGCATTCTTGAATTTTGTACCATTATCGGATCGAACAATGCGAACAGTTGATTGGAGGTTCACTTGGGTCCTTTTGATGTAGTCAATAATTGCTTGAAGAGCATCACTCTTTTCACGAAGAAAGAATACCCAAGTATAACGAGAATAATCATCAACAATTACAAGAATATATCGCTTCGCATGGATACTCTGAACACGCATCGGGCCACACAAATCCATATGAAGAAGGTGTAAAGGACCATCAGTACTGAGGTGTTTCTTTGGTCTGTGAGAGGCTTTCTTCATTTTGCCAATTGCACAAGCAGGAAAAACATGCTCACTTTCATATTTGAAATCAGGAATGTAAGTCCCTCACTTGATGGTTTAACCCACTAGTGTAAAATACAACAAGTCAAGTATGCACAAGATTGGACTAGTATTACTTAAATATAAATGCAAGTATATAAATAAAGTAATACAAGACTTAAAGCAATAAATAATGTAAAGGTGGAACACAATGTAATTTTCAAGTGTATTTTATTTATGATGTTAAATAAAATACAAGGTTGTTGTGGAACCAAGATATTACAAGTATGTAAATATCCTAACAACCTATGAATTACAAATGATCTATATTTGCTAAATATTCTCTTTTGATCGAAACACTTAAAGTTGTGAAGTATTCCTTGTTGCGATCGAGAGTATTTAGACAAATTCACCAATTATGCAAAAAGTAAATTGGACGAGGTATGTGACTTGGTATTTATAGGCAAATAAATTCAGCAGTGAATTTATTATGCCGTACAAATATGGTTGCATGCATTTAAGGAAACAACTTTAATTCCTTAAATGCATTGGTTAAAGTACAAGGATAAAGTCATGTTGATGTGACTTGTCATCCTTTTAACCAACCACCTTTACACACGTATTGTACTTTTATCAATAGCAAATGGATTGTCCGTGTAAAAGTGTGTAAAGGCAAAAGTCAATTCCTCGTAATCAGTGTTCAGACTTGTAAGGTCTAGAACACTGACAAAGCTCCAGTCAGGAGATCTGGTAAGACTATCAGTGGGCTCCACTGTTTGTCAGTCTTCTTTCTTCTAACTTCAGTCTTTGACTTCAGTAAGAATGTCTTCAGTAGGATCGATATGGACTGGAGTGAAGTCCAGTAAGCTGAAATCTGGTGAACTCCAGATTTCCTATACAAGTGAGATGCTTACTGGTCTTCCATTATTTCTGGACAAATCTTCAGTGACGCTCCAGTCTTCAAGTCTGGAGTGGGTCCAGTCAAACTGGACCTAACATAGACCGTCTACAAGTTGTTTATCAACAAGAGCATTAATTGTTTGAAAGTTAAGATGGGAGAGACGACGGTGCCATAACCAAGACTACTGAGCTGAAGCCTTAAAAAGAAGACAAATTTCTGAAGAAGGAGTTGGGATATTGTTGAGATCAATGGTAAACAAGTTGTTATCTCTAGAACCAGTAAGAATATCAACACCCTCTTCAGTTTGAACTTTGCATTCATAACGTCGAAAAAGCACTTGAAGATCATTGTCACAAAATTGGTCGACACTGAAAAGATTATGACCCAAACCTTCAACATAGAAGACACATTTAATGCTTATACCATTTTGGACAATATCATTATAGCCAAGAATAGGAGCGATTTGATCATTTCCAAATCTCACAGTTCCCATAAACCGTTCAACAAAGTTCTTGAGCAAAGATTTATTACCAGTCATGTGTCTAGAACATCTGGAATCGACATACCAAACACAAATGAGGTATTCCTGTAAAATCAGAAAGTATGATTTTAGGTACCCACATAAACTGGGTCCATGCGGGTTAGAGGTATAACATGCAAATACTATTTATTCAGAACATGGAAAAACACTAATAAAGGCAATTAAAGGCAATTAAAAGAAACAAATTAAGATTCAAACACACATTTTATTATTAAAAACAAATAATCACACAAACAAGTTCAAAAGAAAGTACGAATTACAAGCATAAAACTAGTTAAAAGTACGAGTACAAGATGGACTAGTCCTAAAAGCATTTGAGCTATCTAAAGCATTTGGCCTATGACTTTCCTAGAAGCATGTAAGTATCTATCTTTAGGGAGCCATTTACTGCTACTAGTTAAGCACAAGTGACCTGAAACATGAACATTTTTAGAGTTAGAGAGGGACTGTTTGTTAATGTTCCTAACAGGTTGCTTATTGATGGTCTCTTTGGCAATTGGTGTCTTCTTTTTGTAAGTGGGTGGAAACCAACCATATTGATCTTGGTATCTAACTGTTCCTACAGTATCATCTCTAAATACCTTCAAGATGCTCTTAGGTGTCATAGAAGAATGTCTAGGAAAGCTAGAATACTTATGATACTTGGGTTGTTGAGAAGCAGGGATTTTAGGTTCAGTTGTAGTTTTGGTTTGCTTTCCCGTATGATCAGTTTGTGGTCTTTGGGAAGTCCTATTCACATTAGTAACTTTTGGTTTTGGGGAAGGAGTCTTTGGAGAGTGTGATTTTGGAGTTTGCTTTGAAGAAACACTTGGTTTGACTTCCTTTTTCTGAAACAATTTTTCAAACTCATGATCATAATCATGATCTCCTTCTAAAAAGTTATCAAGATTAGGAAGGTTTGAGAAATCCATTTTAGCATATTTAACCTTAGATTTGAATCCAAACTCGCACTTGGAACATTGGACTTTGTGGGACAGGGACTTTCTTTGAATGAGTTTGATGCATTAGTTTCTTTTAATAAAGATTGAAGTTCGTCATTATGAACCATAAGCTCTTTGATAATTTTGATGTACTTCCATTCTTTTGTGACAAAAAGAGTTGACTTTGTTTGAAATTCTCTTTTGTCTTTTTGATGTGCATCATAAATTGTCATTTTGACTTTCTTTTCTCTTTCTAAATCAAGTTTTAATGCATCAATCTCATCCAAATAAATTTGGGTATCAATGGGGGTCTCATTGGTAGTTTTGTCAAGGTCTGTCTGAATTGAAACATTATATGTCTTAACAGTATCGCATTCAGTTTGCACATAAGCATTAACAAGTTCGCAAACAGTTTCATGAGCAGGATTAGAAGATTTCATGACATCACAAACTGGACAGTTAGGTTCAGTGCAGTCATAGACAACACCACTGGGTGGGGCAGAAACTACTGACACATTCTTTCGACAATGATTTTGAGGCATTAGATTATCTAGCAATTTCTGTTTCTCATCAAGAGATCTTTCCAGATCTTCAATTCGTTTTTCCAAAACACTTTGTGGAATATAAGGTCAAACTAAAGCAGGTTTTGGAACTGGACTTTCTTCTTCTGATTTAGACTCATTTGAAGAAACAACAAGTTGTTGTTCATTTGAGTTTTCATCAAGTTCAACAATTGTAACTGAATGAGATTTTCTTTTTGGAACAAGAGGAAAATTGAAAAAATCATTTGACTCATTGATTTGATCATAATTACAGTTAATGGTACATTTTGCTAGATAATCATATGTCTCATAATCACCATAACTTGGTCTAACATACTGTATTGTCATGCCATATCTCATGTAATTGGCATCATACAAGGGGGTATTTCATGTTGTGCCATGAGCAAATACTTTGGATTCTCAAATCCCAACCCTTGAGTGAACCCTGTTTCAAAACCTCTAGGCTTGTTTAAAAAGATTTGTTTATTGGATCGATCGATCTTGTATAACTTTTCTTGATAGAATTTGATTTCTGCTTTAAGTTCATCATTTTTCTTATCAAGTTTTTGATTATATGAATCTTTTATGCAACAAGCATAGTTTAAATCGGAAATTTTGTCTTCTAATTCCTTCAAAGCAGGGTTAGATTCTTTCAATTTTAGTTTCAAGGATTCAAGGTCATCAGACAAAGCGTTTGTTCGAAGCATCTCATTGGTCTTTGCAAGTTGTACCTCTTTGATGGTCTTGTTTAGTTCAAAAACTTTGGTCTGAAGTTCTTGCTTTTCAAGGTGCAACTCAGAGGAAGGAGTAAAAGAAACTGAAGCTTTATTTGTTTTTAAATCATCAAAATCTTTTTGAAGTGTGTCATGTTTGATTTGAAATTCAATCAAAGAGTTTTCTTTCACTTTTAAAGATTCAATGAGTTTTGAAATTTCCTTTTTCAAAGACTTAGTAACTTCGATAGCTTTATCACAATTATCCATGTATTGGGCCAGATCACACTTAGGAATTGTGATTACCTCATCATCTTCAGTCTCTGAACTGGTAGAACCTGCATCTAACTCTTTTGATCGCTTGATCTTTGTCATGAAGCATACATTAGCCGCAAGTTCTTCAGTCTCATCATCAGAAAGATGTAGCCATTTTTCGTCCTCAGCAAGGAGAGCAATACCACATTCTTGTTGTCTTGCCAGCATGAGCTTGTATTTGTAGTAGTCAGAGTTCTTTTGAGGAGGTTTGGTGCAGTTAATGGCAAAATGACCAGGAAGTCCACAGTTGTAGCACTTTCTATCATCATTCTTCTTTTCAAAGACTTTCTTCTCAAACTTCTTAGGAGTCTCAAAATTTCTTTCTCCACTGACATGCTCATTATGGTTTTCAAACTTTGGACCTTGAGTATTCTTAACATAAGAAGAAACAGATGAGGTTCTGAGTTGATTGTTGGTAGGTCTTTTCTTGAAAAACTTTTTCTTGAAAGATTTGGTGAAGTAGGCAAGGTCTCTGTACATCTCTTTTTCTTTTTCATCCATCTCAGGATCACTTGGATCATTTGGTTCATCATCAGATACAACTTCTACAACACTCTTTTTGAAGATCTAGATGTCTTCCTTTCTGCAACTAAGGCAAGAGGATCAGATGAGGAGCTTCCTTCATTCTTCATTTGTTGCTTACGGACAGCTCTGAGATTCAACTTCAACTTCTCATAAAGAGTATGAATAGTGAGTTTTCCGAATTCGTCCTGTTGATTGAGTTGGGTACCATAGACTTGCCATTCTTCATCAAGGTGTCTGAGGAACTTGATGTTCAGTTCCATGTCTGTCTTCTTAACATCATTCTTTCTCAACTCATTAATCACATTGCAGAATCGTGTGTACACATCCTGTAGAGATTCACCCTTTTCTTGCTTGAAAGTCTCATAAAGATCAAGGACATTGGACAGTCTTATAGTCGAAGACACATCAGAACCTTCCAGTTGCTTTTCAACTTCATCACACATTTCTTTCCCTGTCTCATAGGAGTCAACATTACAGTAAATATCATCGGGAAGTGCTTGATAAAGATAAGATCTGGCGAGATTATCGGCAAGGGAACGGTTCTTTTGAGCAGTGTTCCAACTTTCTTTGGGAAGTTCTTCGGTAACTGGGTTTTTGTGAACAGCAGGGCCGTCTTTGTAAGATGCTTTGATGTCATCACATAGTGGTTGTCTTCCAATCCAGTCCAAGAATCTCTTTTTCCATTGAGGGTAGGAACCACGGTACAAAACAGGAGGTCTTGAATCGGAACCAAGAATTAAAGAATCTTTTGTAGTCATTTTTGAGAAAATTATGAAGAAATATCGGTTTTGAGATTACAAGTACAAATATCGGTTTTCAACTTGGAAGAACAAATGCCGGTTTTCAAATTTGAAGAACTAATATCGGTATTCAAAAAGAAGAACTAAAACAGGTTTTCAAGAGAAAATTTTGCCAGAGTTTCCTTTCGTAAAATGAAGAATATAAGAACTAATACCGGTTTTGGTGTAAACCAGGTATTTTCACATCAAAAACACACAACCACACAGCCATTTAACAACAATTATGAATATTAGAAGAATTATCGGTTTTTGATAAATCCTCACAAATATCGGTTTTCGTGAGGAAAGTTGGGCAGAACTTCGATTTGAATATTGATGAATATAAGAACAAATACCGGTTTTGGTGTAAACCAGGTATTATGAGATAAAGTTACGAAATTCAACCACACACAACAAACTACAACTTTGATGAAAACCGGTAGGAAAACGGGTAAGAAACCCGGTAAATGCTTTGTATGAAAGCCGGTATTACAACTATGAAACGAAGAAGACGAAAACCGGTAAATGGAATAGAAAACTAAAATTTCAATTTTAAGCTTTATTGTTTGGAATTAGGTTCTGAAACTTTTCAAGGATGATTGTAGGGGTGCAATGAGTTGATTTATGATGGAAAGGTGATAACTTTAACATGTTTAAAGGGTAAAGTAAGGAAATTTTGCTCTGATATCAAGTGTAAGCAATGCTAGATTATGAAATAAGGTTATATGTGTGTGAGAGAGAAAGAGAGAAACTGGGAAAAGGGAAAATTATATTATGAAGGCTTAGAAATTACAAAGGGTGGTGGAGAGGTATTTATACATAAACTTAATTACACTAAGGTCCTTCCTTAATTACATTAAAATCCCTCCACACTTAATTACAAGGACTTAATTATTACAAAAGTACAAAACATGCACTAATTCTATTTAAATCTAACATATATATATATATATGGTCAATCAAATAAGAACAGTCTTAAAATAAAAACACGGTGAGAACACTTAAAAACTCATTTTGATACATTAAAAGTCCATAAAACTAACATAGTGTATAACTAATTATCATTATTTAAGTGTTTAACAACACATTGATTTGTCAAAATCGAGAAAATCATGTTTTTGTTTTATGCATCCATCTTGGATGCATATTCATCAAAATGGATGCATCCAACAAAAAACTTGATTTTTTCGATTTTGACGAATGAATATGTTGTTAAACACTTAAATAATGATAATTAGTTATACATTATGTTAGTTTTATGGACTTTTAATGCATCAAATGATGTTTTTAAGTGTTCTTACCGTGTTCTTATTTTAAGGGTGTTCTCACTGGAGTGTTACCCTATATATATATATATATAGGGAAAAGTGAATATAAGGTTGTCCGGCACCACATACTAATTTTTTAATATTTTTTGTTTAATGAATAAATGTTTGGCCCCCATGAATTTTATTGTTAAAAAAATTAGTATGTGAGTTTTCCACACCTAAGCTTACGTACCTTATATAACCACCCCCATATATATATATATGAGAAAAGTGAATATATGGTTGTTCCCCTTAGATGGGGAATCCTCGCACACAAATATTTTAATATTATTTTGTATTTTAAATAAACCCTTGGATCCCCATGAATTTTATGATTAAAAAACCAAGATGTGAGATGTTCCTCGTCTAAGCTTAGATGGAGGACAACCCCATATTCACTTCCCCCATATATTATATATACCCCGCATATAGGATGCATGCAGTACAAATCACCTGCAGCATTGGATCAAAGCGCAAGCAGTATGTGGGTTTGGGTTGAGGCCAAGGTTGTACGTTAGCCTAGTGCCCTATTTGATTACAGTATTAATTTGGGTATGTCCATGATTAAATTGATCAATTCGCAGGTGGATCAATCAGTAAAACATTTCACTGCCAATTCATTAAGTGGGGACCAGATACCAGATTCTGGCCGATCGCAATCTTACAATAATTCCGAAAAAGGATTGATGATGCTAATTAAGACATTTACTAATAGGAGTATATAGTTCAACTAACAACAATGATCACTTTCGATCATTCCTGGTTCAATTCTGTCACTTTTACACAGTCTATAAATCTTTTATATATATCAGGGAGCCAGTATATATATATGTATATGATCACCAGCTTTTTAGTTGGCAACACACATGCACCTATACTAGCTAAGCTATAGATAGTCTACTACCTTGTTAACTAACCAGATCTCAATATTAGTTATATATACAAGGAATACTTCTCCAACTCCGATTCGATCGGCCACCATCCAGCTCTACCATGTGGTAAGTTGACGACAATTTGATTTCTCCTATTCTAATTATGATAATCAACCTATAGGTGTTTAATTATTTAATTCGCATAGGTATTTCTATTTATGTATTTTAATCCCTATTCCTATCCCTTATACTGATATAATACTCGTATATATGTATAATAGATGGTTACCCATACAACGCGTCGGGCGATGATGCCGGAGGCGAAATGTGTGAGGCGAGTAGCATATTTGTTGTGGGTGTATAACATACTTTTAATAAAATAATTTTCCAAAAATGTATATAGGACAATTTTAGTGTGGCCATTTTTTTCCTCCCCATGCATATATGTTGTGGGTATGTAGCAAACTTTATAAAGCGGAAAATTTGTCAAAGAGTTGTGGTTGTGTAACATATTTTATAAAAGAATAAAACTTTTCAAATAATCTCTATATATACACACCTAGAAGATAGATTAGGACTTATGTATGTATTTTGTTTGCTTGACAACTCAGTTTTTTATTTTTATGTCATTTTATGGTAATTTTGGTATTTTTTTCAAATATAGCCACACCATCATTTTGGCGTAGATGGCATTTTCTTTTATCAATTTTAATTAATAAATTAAAAAGACAAAGACAACGTTATAACTCATGACCTTTAGGCGAATGTAATTAGAAAGATACGGGGGGGTACTGCCCCTATAAATTTTGATAATGTAGTGCAAAACGTTCACATGTTTCATAATAAATTCAATCTAAAACCACGTGTGCCCTCGCCTTAAAGTTACCGTGCCCCCCACTTAAAATGAATTTAAGCCACGATGAAAGTAAACTTAATTTAGTATTGGGTTTGTTTTATAATCACATATCTATCTTTTTGTTTTCTCATTCTCCGATGTGGGACTTAAATAATTTTCAAAGACATACTTTGTTTCTTTTGTAAGCTAATAAAAACACCAGCAAATTAAATATCAAATATTTATCTAAACCATTTGTTCTTATAATAGCTCTTGGTAAAACTTAAAATTCAAAGGTTAAATCTTAACTAAAAAAAGACATGAAGTTATAATTTTCTCTATTATCTATATTTTTATAATCTCTTCTTGTCTCTCTTTATTGATCATTTTTTGTATTTCGTTTCTAAGACCTAACCGGTAACTATCACAAATCGTTACCTGTCTTTTTTATATATGTTTTGGATAGGCATCACATTATATATTATATTACAGTTTTATTTACAATTTGCTTATAGAAGATACAAATTTATAATAATACATGATGATTCACTTTTTTTTTCTTAAACTTAATTTCAATCAATTTTTTTGATCCAGACTTATTTGACATGACAATGGGTGATCATGGATTCAACCCGGGACGACCCGACCCATGAACCGTGTTTATTCGGGTCGACTCACATTTTAATCACCCTTGTGACCTTTAGCTTTTATGCCCCCGATATTTTGAATTCCTGGATCCGCCTCTGCTTATAATATTATGCACAAGCCACTTGATCTAGCTTAATATTTGTTTTTTTTTTGCAAGTTATGTTAGATATTCACTGAATGGTAAAACTAATTAAAAGACATCGATAATAAAGTTGTCAATCTTTATAACTTATCTATTTATATTTATGTTTGTCTTTAATTATCTTTGTACGATAGAATATAATTCACTTTAATAGAATATAAATAGATTATATTGATAATTATATCAAATATTTTACTTAATGATTATATTGTAAAACATATTCTTTCTTGTCTTAGTCTACGTTTGTAAAATATCAATATTATAAATTAGATACATTATTTTATCAATTTCACACACATATTTTGATATTTGCTTTTATATTCGATTTAAATTTCCTCTTTTGTTTTTATATCTTCTTCTTCTTTTGTTTTTTTTTTCTAGAATCTAATTTATGTTCTTTTACGATTTTACATACATAATACGAGTATATATCATTAAGAGTCATTTTAGTCTTATTGTAAAGTTTTTGGATAAATAATACAATCAACTTTTTTAGAGTGTTAAATCCTAATATCTTTTATTACATTTAGTTGGTCTTACATATGATTTGATTTATAATTTGATAAAATAACACTCATAAGTAATTATTAATTACTTTATACTTATGGTGTCTCCGCCCATCAAACGAGTATAATCTAGTTAATATTATATAGGGAGTAAATACGACCCTGATACCAGATCAAAGGAACACTTCAAATTTTTAAGCTGGTCCTTTTCTTCTTCACATGCACATAAAAATAAAAACAAAATTTTGTCAAAAAGTTGTAATAGTGTAACATGCTTTATGAACAACAAAATTTGCCAAAAAGTTGTGTAATAAACTTTATAAACAGTAGTTTTTGACAAAAATAAAAATAAAAAAATGTATATGTATATATCACTTAGTGAAGGCCATCTGGCCTGCTTTTTCCTTTAGTATTTTTTGATAAAGCCCATCTGGTCTACCTTTTTCTCTAACTCTGGCCCAGACTACCTCAATATTTTTCTAAGTATTGGTCCATATCTCCCGATTTGATGCTCCTCCCGAGTCCTGTCTTTACATGGTTATACATTTCATGGATCATGTAACCATATATGTGTGTGTTTATAAAATCTTGATAGAAAACTACAAAATCGATTGGAAATTAATTTAAAGGTTCTTATGCAAATGTTGATTATAAGTTTGTTTTTTTACTTCTTAACATTAATGTGAGTTTTCTTTTTAAGCCATTGATTAAAATTTACAAAAGCTATTTGGTTCTTGGAATGGTACTTTGGAAAATAAATGAATTTAAGTTTGTATAAAAAAGTTTTTTGATATATGTGCGAGTTGATCGAACGATTATGTATGGTTTTGTTTTGGTGTCCATATATTGGTTGCCTTGCAAAACATGATAAGTATATCATTAAAAGAATCTTAAACTAATATTTTTATTACTTGAGAGATTTGATTTATATTGTATGGAGTATCTGCTTAAAATTTCTATAAACTTGTGCGTTAATCTAATACTAACAGCATATTTGTTAAAATTTGTTAAAGTTATTTGTTTCAAATAATTAATGATGATTCTTATCTATTTATCCAACATAAAAGAAACCTTTAACAAATTGTGAATGTATTAGTACTGTTGTTGATTATACGCATTTAACTACCGGCCAAAATCTATTAACAAAAATATGAAATTCTTATGTTATAGGGATTTACGTTTTAATAAATACTTTTTTTGAATGACAAATTTGATCTAAATGGCACGCCTATTCATGTATCCAATTCTAATTTCAGAGCAATCCCTTATTTGCTCACACCAACATTTGAACTCAAAACCTTTAAGTCTCAAGTTCCTCCAAATTGTACACTATTCAGCTTCGTACATTAGTGCGACCGTGTGTTCTTGAGTGCCATCAACATAATACCAAAATAATTATTTTTTTGAGTACAAAATCAAAACTTAAACTTTATAAGTTTATGTGAGGGGTCAAATTGCTAGTATTTCCTTTAATACCTTCTAAAAAGATAATATTTACAAGGTTTTAAAAAAAAGAAAATGATATATCTTATTAAAAGTCAGTCTAATAATCATTCTAACAATTTGATTATGACATTTATAAAGTCAAAATGATGAAATCAGAATAAATAATTGGTGGAATACACTTATCATTTAATCAAGTTATTAAAAAAACATATAGATTTTTATTAAAAAAGTTCAAGCCGTCCATCAACACAGTTAACCTCTTTTTAAGTACCGCACTGATAAAATTCCAAATAAGTATAGTAATTGCAATAAATAATAGAATATAAACCTCCATGTGGCCAATATATATAATATTATTATTATATAATAATATATAATATAATATATATATTATAACTTTATATATCGACATGAAGATTTCATGCAGTAAATGTCAAATCATAACAGCGTGTGAATAAAAGAAGTTTAATTGTATCCTTCCTGCGCTATGCTTATACTTATTTCGGTTGGACTATCGTAAACCATGGGCAGTGATCGTAAAATCTAGTAATTGTTAATTATGTCCCAAAACAATCACCGTCATAACTTTATTAACTAATTTCATGGTGTTATTAAAATCTATGATGTCATATGCATAATAAACTGACCTGAATTTTCAAAAATTGCAAATTTTAACGTCGGATGTGATTTAGATTTTCACATAAAATAAATTAGTGTACGTGTATAATAAAAAAAAAAATTGAACGTTCGTGTCACGGGACGGCTAGCCGTTACATCCAATTGGGCAGACAGTCACTAGCGACCGATCCACGAAGTCAGGGAACCACAGGGGAGGGAAAACCACACCAAATTAGCCGCTACAGAAGGCACGACGCTAAATTGGGGAAAAACCTTGATTGCTCGGATTCGAACCTTGGTGTCCCAGGGCCCAAACGTTATTGCAACACGGGGATGTCCACTGCACTATTAAGGCAGGGACACGTGTATAATAATTATAAGCCTAGAATAATTCGAATATAAGTTGTTGCTCACTTGTTTGAGATGAGTTTCGTTTAAAGTTTTCCCATTAAATATCAATAACTAATTTTCATTAATATATTTTTGATCAAAGTTTGATTCTGTTTTATGCGGTTATTTTATTATTTTTTATCTAATAAATAGATACCCCCATTATATATTTATTAACTAGTCTTCAGCTCCGTCCGATGGACGGATAGTCTCAAAAAATATATATATCAAAGGTAAATATCAAAATAATAAATAACAAAACAGGTAAAAAATAACAAAACATGAACAAAACAAATTTAAAATAATAAACCCTTTTGTAGTAGAAGAAGAAGCCATAATCAAACTATAATTGACAACAAACTAAATTAAAAGAAATGAAAAATAACAATACCATAACAAATATCAAATAACAAACAAACACGTTCAAAATACCAAAAAATAAAATTAAAGTGATATAAAAAACCGTATGTTTCTTTTGTTGAGAAATTTACTTAACTTGATTTGTTTATTAAAGATAGGAAGGAGAAGAATAATATGAATGAGGATAATTAATAAAAATTTAGCTTGTATATATAATAATTTATTGTGAGAGCTTTAGAATATTATATATCTTTAAATCTAAAAAGATTTGTTTTGATAGAAAAAGATTTATGATAGAGTTTTAAATATAATTATCTATTTAATTAGCAAATAAAAAATAAAAAAATTTAGAAAAAAGGAGAGCTCTAGAGTAATTAGGAAAGATCTTTAAGCTTAAAAAGAGCTTTAAGAGGTGTCAAGTGTACCCCAACCTCCTCTTTTAGTTATAGTATATATTTACAATGTGATATTATTATGAAAGATAATTAAGAATTAAAATATAAACATACTTGTGATCTTGTACTTGACATTCAAGTATATGTCTTTGTTCATGATATGGGCCCATAACACAAATATGTTTATTTTCAATCACTTGTCCTATGATAAATAGATAACAAATAAGATTGTTTTCATATTCTTTGATAACAATTAAAACTCTTGATTTGAGTGACAATTGTAACTTTAAACATTAATACGCAAAACTAATCTTATATAAAAAGGGAGAAAATTCTATATTTATTTATAAGATAAAAAGTCAAGAAAAGTCAAAGTTACATTGAATACATATATCGTATTTCATCTTTTGAAATAATTTTTTATAGACAATATTTCATATGTTGAAATTTTTTAATTAATTAAATGATTAAAATCTTCTCAAGTTGATGGCTAAAAATAAATATAAATTAAGTATTAAGGGAAAAAAGTGTAAATTATTGATGGAAAACAAAAAAGTGTAAATTAATGAGACTTTTTCTACAAATATTAATATAAATTCTAGAGTAATTAGGAGAGAGTATTAGACCTAAAAAGAGATTTTAGGGGTGCCAAGTGTACCCCAACCTCCTCTTTTAGTTATATTATATATAGATTTTAGAATTTTGACCATATATCTTTACATTTTACAAAATTATTCACGACCAGGATCATAAACAAATAAAACTTCATTAGCACTCATTAGTGGTTTTGTTAAACGAATCCCTAAATGCTGTAATTAAAGTGCATTATATAATTATACATTTACCACAAAATTCAAGAGAAACTTTTTATATTAAAAATACAATATTGTCATGTAGTTTGTTTAGGTCCCGTTCTTTTTTTACCTAATAGACTTAATAATTAAGAACTTAATGTATTCAGTCAAATTTCATGTTCTTTTTTTGACTTAATAAACAAAAATAACCGTCAATTACCTATTTTTTACTTAATACATACAGACATTATTTATACATTCAGTCACTTAATACATTCAGTACTTAATTTGTAAAAAAAAACGGGCCTTATATTGCTTAGTATATTTTACTTAAGTATATCAAAATAAATGAAATTGAAATCTTTTCTATATTGCTCATGGTCATTTTACAAATTATTGTTATTATCAATACTAATAATGTATGTGGTCTTACTTTTTATTTCCATATTTCAATTAATTTCCAGTAAGTAGTTTAAGACACGTCTTTGTCTCACTGAATTATTTATGTCTTTAAAAAACAAGTAGTACATATGTATATAACATGTGCAAAGCATTCTTACAAAAAAAAAATTACTCACATATATATATATATATATTATATTATATATATATATATATATATATATTATATATATATATATATATATATATATATATATATTATTCTTCGGAGTAATACTTATTAAAAAGCATTAATCTTCAGGTTCGAATCATATCATAGACATGTGTAAAACATTAAGTCACCCTAGACATATTTAAAAATCACCATAAGTACTTAATTTTCACTAATTATGTGTCTGACACTCTGACCGTCTAAGTGAGTTTTTACTTTTACATCTTTTGGTAATAAGAGATTTTAATCGAGAGGTTAAAATTGAGGATTTGTTCCGCAATTGGGTTCTTTAGCGCGAACCCAATTAAAATAACTTACGCTATATCTTCTATTATTCATGTATAATTTACACCTTTAAAGAAAACGCAAATGATTTTTGAAATTCTTGTGAACGAAAATAAAAGCAGCACAACTTGATTATTTTAGCTTTTATATCATAAATATATATAAATTAGGTGAAACCCGTGCGTTGCACCGGTCTATTTTGTTTTCTACATAATTAATTGTAAATAATATGCAATAAAATTAATGTTTATTACGAAAAATGAATAGTCATGTATAATAAAATAAATGTTCATATGTATTGAACAATAAAATGTCCACAAAAATAAGGGTAGTTAGTATTTATTAAATAGAAAAAGTTACAAAATTGATTGGAATTAAATAAAGATTAAAATATAAATATAGAAGAAATTATAGATGACTCAAAACTTCCTTGAAAACAACATTTTTTTGTGGTGTTCGTAGACTTGCCATCATTGTTCAAAATCAAAACCTTCAATACTTTTTTGCTTTTGATATAAATACTAAAAACAATCCACTTATAGATAGTATTTTTATTGATTACTTGTACATTTTTAAACATTAATGAATGAATATCAAAAGATGATTATAAAACAATAGCTACAATTCAAATATTCGGTTAATTTGGTTTATCTGTATCATATGCATGATTATTTTGATATATTTTCTGTTTAATTTTGATATATTTTACTTGATTGTTAGTGCATGATATCAATATAATTATATGATAATACTACTATGTTTCAGTGCATAAATTCTACTTTAAGTAACGGCTAGGCACATTCTTGTTTTAGCATATGCTATTATTATTTAATTAATTAATATTTAATATATGATGTTGGTCTCTCGATTGGTTCTATCCGACAACTATTGTAAAGCATAGTTAATTGAACAATACAAAATTAAAAGTAATACACTACAAAAACACTCATGAGAGGAGATCCGTAACGTTTATAAAACATAGAGTTAATTTCATTACATAACCATGTGGTTTATCATATTATCAAATTTTGCCTCTGTACTATTTTTTTATCATTACATCTCCCTATGGTGAGTTTTTGCTTCAATACTCACCCCTAACCTTAGCGTCCGTTAGTTCAAGTCCGTTAAGTCCCTCATGTGCAATGCACATGAGGGTATATTGGTCTTTTTGTCTCTTATCTTCTTCCCCAAACACATATTTACATCTGGAATTCTGGATCATATGTATTTATTCCCAAAAAAAACTTTCACTATACTCACAAATCACAATCACTTACAAAAATATATCAGACATACGAACCGATAGATAAACACACAGATAGATTAGATAAACTGCAACCCCATCGCCACACCTGAAAACCCCACCCGCAACCCCTTCAGATCAACCATCAACCCCTTCGGAAAACCCACCTGAAATCTCACCGGAAAAATAATATATTACACTGAAAAAAGCGAAAAACATCTTTATAGTAAAATCACCTTACTAACAATTACAACGAAATCAACCCAACCCAAAAACCCCTAAATTTAGGAAATCAAGAACTTTATAATTTGATATAAATCATTTTTTTTATTAAAAGTGTTTTGGTAAGGTTAGCGGAATCAAACGAGTATCATCTGTTTCGAAAGCAACACAAAACCCAACAAACTATTATTGGATTTTTAATCATACCTCAAGTGGTTAAGAATCACCAAATTCATTATTGAAAAATACCAGATTTTCTTCCTTTTTTTTCTTGAAGTCGACACAAACCTCAACCACATCACACAACTTTTACTAGCTAGAAAATGAGTATAATTATTACTTGAGATCAGACTCAATATTTGAGTACAAAAGGTAAGAAGGAAATAAAAAAAGTTGGTAGGAATGGGAATTGGGAAGCATGTGAGGTAAGGTTGGTTTCTACTTTCAGGATAGATATAAAAGATTATTTAAAAGATATAATCTATAAAATATCTAACTATTTATCTTATTTGGAAATTGAGATGTTACACACAGGTATTAATATAAAATGGTTGTTTGATTTGTGAGGTTTTGTAAATTAAAATGATACTGCGTATGTTGACTGCGTTGTGTTAATAGGATTTGTGAATTTGGAAAATAAATGTATATTTATTGATGAATATCATTTTGAGTTGAGATGATATGATGTTATTGTTTATGCTTTAAATATATGTATACATAGATACAAATGTCTAGATATAGATATGATTGGTTTTGGGAAGAAGATAAGAAGCTAAAAGTACTAGTATACCCTCATGTGCAAATGCACATGAGAGATTTAACGGAATTAAACAAAAGGACGTTAGAGTTAGGGGTAAGTATTGAAGCAAAAAGTCACCATAGGGAGATGTAATAACAAAAAAAATAGTACAGGGGCAAAATTTAATAATATGATAAACCACATGGTGATGTAATGAAATTATAGTTCTCGTGAGCTAAAACTCACTTTATCTTTTGATTTTAATAATGAATTTCAAAATGTAAAAAATAAGGTGAAATTGCTGGAATTGGATATTGGTTTCCATAACAATTGCCTAAGGTCGCGTTTGGTTCACAGAATTTGATGGAATTTGATGGAATTTGAATTAAATTTCATTCCTTAGTGCGTTTGGTTGTCCAAAGAAGAAGGAATCTCATTCCGTAGGAATGTAAACATTCCATCATTTGATGGAATCTCCATTCCTTGGGGATGGAGGAAGGAATTTCATTCCTTCCGTCACTTGAATTTTCAAAAAATCAAAAACATTCCGTCAAATTCCATTCCTTCAAAATCCAATTCCTTTGAAAGATTCCATTCCTTCCAAAAACATTCTGTGAACCAAACGCGCCCTAAGTTTCTATTTGCAGATGACGCTTATATGTGGTAATATCACATAATCACTAAGATAGCCTTATACTCGTAATATATAGAGAGAGGAACCACATAAAGATAATTCTAAAATTTGATTGTATTTTGAATTTTGATGATCCCTCAGGGGAGAGCACTACACAAAGAATTCCTAGGTTCAGAGTCCTGAGTTGACATGAAAAACCAAACTACCCAATATCTTGCACAGTGATAATATGAGAACAAAGACAAAATATGAAATGAGATACCATAAAATGAAAGCTATAATTCTGTGATCACAAAAAAAAAGTAGTAGATCCCAGAAATACAAAGAGGGAAATCGATCTCCTTACGAACTGCCATGAGATCTCATGGATGATATGAATGGTACTGAAACAGAAACAGTTGGCCTGCTTAGATCTTATTCCCCATTGGGTAGTCGTAGCTTCCCTCTCAACCTCTCTATTGCTTCTTGACATATATCAGCAAACCACTGGAAGTACATTGCCACAAAATTTAATCATTGTTCACAGAATCTTAGGACCATACAAAGTTAATAATTCATAGCGTTTGTAACTAACCCGTTTGGATCCACTCCCGTTATAGAGGAAGCTACAAGTGATTTATTTATGATCTCGTTCACGACTCGATTTAAAATTCGAGATAAGTAACACACTTCAATCAAAGGAAATGACAAACTTCATACCCAAATAAAACTGCAAATTTGCAAGATGGAAAACAATCAAATTTAATAAGCAAGATGCGTTCAAGTGCAACAAACGTACGGCCATAAGAAGAGTACAAACGGCAAATAAACTTTAAGAGCTTTCAGGAGGACTGCAGATTTTACAGCAAGTAGTCTTGCCATATAAGTAGATACGAAAGGTGCAAGTACTGTGGATTCAGAGTCCAAGTTAAGTTGCCTTCCAAGTATCGAGCTTTTAGCTTATTGCATAACTTTAATATGGGTCTAAATTATTGTACTTTTCCAAAGCTGCATCCTAACTTAGAGATTTAAGATTTTGAAATATAGTAAGGTTACCATTTTTATGTAATACTAAAGCCTTCAAACGTTTCTTGCTCTTGCTATTGAAAAGACGACATAAAAAATAGTCAACTTCTAATAGTTTATCCTTTCCATAAGGAGAGAATGAATGGCCAGCCCTGCCTAATCTACTTCCTATATCTCCAAAAAGTATCTGATCCTAACAAATTAGAATGTCAAACAAAACTTAAAGTTATTGGTTTTTCTTTTTGGGTATAAGTTTCTCAAGGCATTACTTATCATTATACCTATAGCAACCTTGATACGAAGATAACTGTACCATCAAGGCATCATACATAATTTTTTTTCTTTAAAAAATAATTATTAAAAAAATACTTAGTTGCTTATGCTAATAACATAAGTTGATAACTTAATATTTCCACATATTATTTGTCTAATTAAAAATATTCAAAATGATGCATAAAAGTTTTGCCTACCTTTCATAGGACTATGCTGCCACGATCTCTTCAGTGTGCAGTTATATAAAGTCTTGGTACTCCAATACACTTTAACGTCTTCTTTCCTATTATACGACTGCAAGAAAGCTAAATATGATCTTACCATTTCGCTAGTACACTCTTATTTCCCTTTAAAGATCGATACGAAGATAGGGTTGTCATCTGAAGCTTGCAACAGAAGTCGGAAGCATAAATGGAGTTAAGTATCATATTTTTCAATAGGTAATGCTATCATTTTAAATACAGTATCACTTAGACTTAGAATATGGTCTACCATCTCACAACTTGAAACAGAATTATACAAATCTAATCTCAAAATTAAAGCATATAATCCCAATTTGACCTCTTAGAGAAGAAACATAAATAGGTAATCCTCGTTATGATGTTTAAGAAAATTATTTGGGCTGGAAAATGCACTTACAATCTTACATGGTTCAATAGAGAGAATACACCTCCACCAGACAACATTTACGTTATATTAAGGCATGAGATACTGCATGAATGAAGAAGAAAATGCAATTAGTCACAGATTGTATATTTAACTCATTTATTGAAATAGGCGAACAATAGCAACTAAAACAACAGAAAACAAACATCTTCAATGAACATCGAATTAAACCTTAAGCAGGGCCGGCCTTATAGTTCTATTGGACTAGGCACAAGCCTAAGGCCCACCAAATATTAAGGCCCCCAAAATTTATATACATTGATCGACTAGTATACTGAGTTTTGTATATTTAGATTAATAAAATTATAGTTAAGGCTTCCTTTATCATAAAAACAACGCCTCTTTAATCTTCTATCACTAATCAGTGAATATGAATCGCTTCATCAATCACACTTTTCTTGAAAATCCAACTTCCATTAATCTCCTAGAGTAATTCAAAATTTCGAACAGCCTTGTCGGCTCTACCATGATTGTGTTATTTGAGTATATAAAAGGTATGTTGATTATCCTTTTTTCTCAATTCTCCATCTCTACCTCTCTTTAATCTATTGCTTTGTGTAATCTCTTAGTTTTCTCATCTTTTGCAGCTGTACACTTTCCACAATTCCACTCGGTCACTACCAAGTCTACTGGTCTTCACCACCAAGTTTTTCTAAACTAAAAATTATAAAAAGTTATTTAAGGTCTGCCATGTCACAAGAAAGATTAAATGGGTTAGCTATGTTGTCAATTGAAAAGGATTTATCTTATGAACTTGAGTGAGAAGATTTGATTAAAGAGTTTGCCTCTAGAAAAGCTAGAAAAGTAAACTTTTTATAAAAATTTTTTTGTTATTTTACACTTAAAAATGTAGATAAAAAAAAAGACTTATCGACATAAATCGTCCCTGTGGTTTACCTAAAAAATCACGTTTCATCTCTGTGGTTCAATAACCTCATTGGCAGTCCTTTATAGGAGGATAAGGTTCGTGTTTCGTCCTTTAAGTTGACGGCCGTCATCTACAAATCGTTAACTCCCTCACATGCCTTTCACGTGAGGGTAAATGAGTCATTTCCAGGACTAAAGGACCATAAGTGATTCTTTCTTCTTTTTCCTTTTCCGTTCACTTTCTTCTTCCTATTTCTCTTCGTAGCCACCAACCAAATAAACCGTTTTAATTTGCAAAACCTTTCTAAATCTTCTGCAAATAAAGAAACCATTTTCATTTGCAAATCGGAGCAACTCAAAGAAGAAATTAAACACGATTTTCTTTCACTTTTCACATACTCGTATTCATTAGCTCTAAAACATTCTCTTCTCTTTGTTATCTTCACTCTCTCTCATTGGCTGCAGAAAAAAGGGGAACAACAACCCCCAAAATCACCCCAAAACACTCATTTACAATCATCAAATAATTAGTATAACATTACCAACATGTAAGGTACTAAACTACCATCGACTAGAGCTCTTGAAGGCTGCGAAACAGCCTCTGTTTCAGCCCTAAGCATGACCCAGCAAGCTGAAGACACCCCTCAAACTCGTCCACTTGAAGCCATTAAAGGTTGGTCTCGATATTCTTGTGTTTATCCTTCATTCATGCTTTCACTGGTGACCTTCTTGCTCCTTGTCTTCTGGTTTGAACAACCCTTATAGAGGTTCTAAATTCTGATGAATGTGTGTAGTTAGAACTAGTTTTTTGACCCCAGGGGGACGTTGTCCGGGATTGACACTGCGTCATGCAATATACATACAACGGTACCTAAAAGTTTGGACACTTAAAATTTACTATAGTTTAGTTAGAAACCTTAAAATAAGAGATAGAGAGTAAAGAAAAAAAAAAGATTTGATGATTAAAGTTAGAAACCCAAAGTTAATTGATAAAAATTATAAAAAGTTATTTAAGGTCTGCCATGTCACAAGAAAGATTAAATGGGTTAGCTATGTTATGTTGTCAATTGAAAAGGATTTATCTTATGAACTTGAGTGAGAAGATTTGATTAAAGAGTTTGCCTCTAGAAAAGCTAGAAAAGTAAACTTTTTATAAAAATTTTTTTGTTATTTTACACTTAAAAATGTAGATAAAAAAAAAGACTTATCGACATAAATCGTCCCTGTGGTTTACCTAAAAAATCACGTTTCATCTCTGTGGTTCAATAACCTCATTGGCAGTCCTTTATAGGAGGATAAGGTTCGTGTTTCGTCCTTTAAGTTGACGGTCGTCATCTACAAATCGTTAACTCCCTTACGTGCCTTTCACGTGAGGGTAAATGAGTCATTTCCACGACTAAAGGACCATAGGTGATTCTTTCTTCTTTTTCCT
>CM067167.1:243420595-243561040 GCA_034093135.1 Erigeron breviscapus | reverse complement strand
TCCGGTCATTGTCCTGCCAGCTGCACTGTCAAGATACCAGGTATTCTTCTTTCGATCGCCCTGCACATCCACCAGATATATCAGTTAGATTTGGGAACCCATCGACTGATGGGTTCACTGGATCCTCCCTTATGGATCCCTGGGGGTATCTGTTGAGTTCACTTTCTTCAACAGTAGTTTTTGTTGAAAACACTACTGGAGTTGATAGTTTAGAAACCTTTTTCTTTTTCTCAATTAAAGGAATATTTTTCTCTTTCTTAGAAAAAGGTTTGGTATTTTGTATAGGGCCGGATGAAGTACCCTCAAAGTTGTTTAATCTTGCATGACAGCTTTGAACCTGACGAGCCAGTAGTTGAAACTGGCTCTCCAACCTTAACAAAATAGATTCTTCAGATGAAACCTGAGCCTTTCCAGTTGACTGGACTTTTGGCTTAGGAAGGGAATTGTTCTTTTTCCTTTGAACCTGGGGTTCATTAGAAACAGTCTGAGGCAAAGGTTTATTATGCTTATTGACCTTTTTAACTGGAGCAGTCATCTGGGATGCTCCAGTCTTGACCTCCAAAAATTGAGCTGGTATTATACAAGATTTTGGGGTAGAAGGTTCATCATATATGGTACTAGGTTTAACCTCCTCTGGTAACCGGTCAATTACTGGTATTAATGCTGCAACATGAGTATTTCCATCCAGATATGCACGTTTTTGGGATGGAAATTGGTTTACTCCAGCATCATATGGCTTTCTTGTTTCAAGCCATGATTGAATAACCTGTTTTTCTTTTTGCAAAATTATTTCCAGGTCATGTTTTTCTTGAACCAGTTGTTCAGTTACCAAAACTTGTGCTTGAAATGCCAGTTCAATATCTTGAAGTTCTTTTAATTTTGATTTTAAAGCAGGTATTTCAGAGGAATCTGTTTCTAAGCCATTTAGACTGTCAAATCTAACAGTTTCCACAAAAAATTAAATCAGAATTTAGAGCTTCAGCAATGTCCAATTTAAGTTCAGGATCAGTTTCATTATCATAATCACTAACCTTTTTAATAACAATGTCTACCCATCGACCAGATGTGACATCATCCTTCACCAGATGCTCTTGATCCGCCAGAGCCATAAAACAACAGTCTCTTTCCTCTTCTTCATCAACTGACGAATCATCATAGGGAACCCATGCTTCTTCAGTGGTTGCTATCATGCATTTATTATTATCTTCCATTTGTTTAGACAAGAGAGCAATTTGAGCCTTAAGTTTTTTGTATTTCAACTTATAGCTATCATCAGGCTTGTTATAAGAAGCAGTTGGACCAGACTGAGAGACAAACTGACTGGACTTGCACTCTTTCATGAAATGACCTTTTCTACCACACTTAAAGCATGTCAGATTGGTCTTTTCAGTGGAAGAACTGGGTGCATGTTGTCCAGTGGGCCTATTTGCTCTGGCCTTAAAACGGTTAAACTTTTTGGCCATCATTGCAACCAGGTCATCACTGTCAGTTTCATCACAGTCTGGAGAGATATCATTACAGACTCCAGAATCCATTAGTTCAGACATCATCTTCTTCATAGAAAATACATTCTCAGAAGATATTAATGCCGCACAAGGTGGTACAGTATTAGTGACCATTGTGGAACTACTGGAAGCATGATTAAAAGAATCTTTTTCTGCCTCAATCCTTTGGGCTTGATTTTCTTCAGTGAATCTGAAGGCTCCATACAATGTTGACAAAGTATGGGAATGCAAGGTTTTACCTTGCCTCAAGACCAGAATCATGTGAGACCATTTTGATGGAAGAATATCACAAAATTTCTCCAAAAGTATATCCTTGTCTTTTTCTACCCCTAGTCCTCTTAACTGGTTTATGACTCATAAATCTGGTGTAAGTACCAGTAAAAGACTCATTGGGGAGAGCAAAAAATAACTCATACTTTTTGTTTAAGGAGACTTTTCTGGTAACAACAGTATCATCACCTCCCTCATGCTGGTTCACCAGTTCATCCCACATGCTTTTGGCACTGGGATAGAGAACTAATGTGGGAATAAGAGTTTCTGGAACAGCCCCGAGGATCATATTTTTAAGAAGTGTATCAAGATTTACCAATCTTTTCTCCTCTTCGGACCAGTGTTCCTCTCTTTTTTCCCTTCCACTTCTTGATCCAGTAGGGTCAAGAAGTGCATTGATAGGAAGTCTTGGCACATAGGGTCCTTCATTTAAGATTTTCATCATATTCCTTTCAATACCAGTAACATGCAATATTATCCTCGCTTTCCACGTACCAAATTCATCACTGCTCCCATTGAATTTAGGAACAGGATTATTTGAATAATGCACATGTACATGTGGAGGAGGAGGAGGAGGTGGTGGATTGTTATTTCCAGTGGGTGGGTCATTAAGATTAGTTTCATGAGTTTCTTGAGTATTTTCTGGGATTGCCACCGCGAAACAGATCTAGGTAAGTATATTAACCTTCTGCTCTGATACCAAATGTAAAGTCCCTCACACGATGGTTTAACCCACGAGTGTAAAATAACAAGTCAAGTATGAACTAGAATCGGACTAGTATTACTTTAAATATAAATGCAAGAATATAAATAAAGCAATAAACGACTTAAGCAATATTTAAACAAGTAAATAAATGATGGAACACAAATGTAATTTTCAAGTGTATTTTCTTTATTGATGATAAACAAAATACAAGATTGTTGCGGAACCTAGATATTACAAGTATGTAACTATCTAAACAATCTTTGAATTACAAGTGATCTATACTTGCTAAATAATCTCCTTGGATCGATATACTTAAAGTTGTGAAGTATACCTATTTAGATCGAGAGTATTATAGCAAGTTCACCAAATTGCAAAAAGTAATTTGAACGAGAAATATGACTTTGTATTTATAGGCAGATAAATTCAACAATGAATTTATTTGCCGTACAAATATGGTTGCATGCATTTAATGAACCGACAAGGTTATTAAATGCATTGGTTAAGGTACAAGGATAAAGTCTTTTTAACCAACCACCTTTACACACGTATGTACTTTTATCAATAGACAATTGGGATGTCCGGGTAAAAGTGTGTAAAGGCATAAAGTCAATTCCTCGATATCAGTGTTCAGACTTGTAAGGTCTAGAACACTGATAAAGGCTCCAGTCGGGAGATCTGGTAAGACTATCAGTGGGCTCCACTGTTTGTCAGTCTTCTTTCTTCAGACTTCAGTGAGAATGTCTTCAGTAGAATAGATCTGGACTGGGGTGAAGTCCAGTGAGCTAATCTGGAGAATACTCCAGATTTTCCTATACAAGTATTTGCTCACTGGTCTTCCATTATTTCTGAACAAATCTTCAGAGGGACTCCAGTTTCCAAGTCTGGAGTAGGTCCAGTAATTATCATTTCTGGACAGATCTTCAGTAAGGCTCCAGTAGTCGAGTCTGGAGCGAGTCCAGTAAATCTGGACCTAACAATATTTCTCCAGTTGAGAAAAAGGAAAAGGTTTCAAAACTATCAACCCCCAGTGGTCTTTTCAACTAAGACTACTGTTGAAGAAAGTGAACTCGACCAGATACCTCCAGGGACCTATAAGGGAGGGTCCAGTGAACCCATCAGTCGATGGGTTCCCAAATCTAACTGATATATCTGGTGGATGTGTAGGGCGATCGAAAAAAGTATATCTGGTATCTTGACAGTGCAGCTGGCAGGACAATGACCGGATGTAAGACCTTGCTGGAAGAGTTCATAATTTCTGATGGACCCTCCATTACTTTTGGAAATGATGGTTGTGGAAAAACTGAGGGGTATGGTGTTCTGAACAATGGACAAGTCAAATTCAGATGAGTTGCATTTGTGAATGGTTTGAAATATAACCTGATCAGTGTCAGTCAACTGTGTGATGATGGCTATCAAGTTCTATTCAAAATTGCTCAGGGCATTGTATTCAACAAGGACTGGAAGGTAGTATTGATTGCTCCCAGAAGAGGGAATGTGTATGTAATGGATATGGATATGGAAAGCTCTCCTTCAGAGAAGTGTTTCTATACTCAAGCTGACGAAGACACAAACTGGTTATGGCACAAAAGGTTATCCCATTTAAATTTCAAAAATATAAATAAGTTGCTAGAAAACAAATGGCAGATGGGATACCTTCAGTTTCCTTCAAAAAGGAAAGGCCATGTCCAGGATGTGAGATGGGAAAGCAGAAACGTACCAGTTTCAAGACCAAGCAGAATTTCAGCATATCTGAACCACTTCATATGCTTCATATGGACCTCTTCGGTCCAGTGAATGTTCAGACTCATGCTGGTAAAAGATACACTCTGGTAATAGTCGATGAATTCTCCAGATATTGCTGGGTTATCTTTCTCAGGTCTAAAAATGAAGATGCTGCTGAAATCATCAGTCTAATCAAGCAAATTGAGCTCAAGTACAAGCAAAAAGTGTGTCAATTAAGAAGTGACAATGGAACAGAATTCCGGAATGCAACTCTAGAGTCATTCTGTACTGACACTGGCATCTCCCAGAATTTCTCATCAGCCCGCTCTCCAGAACAGAATGGAGTGGTGGAAAGGAAGAATCGAACGCTGATAGAAGCTGCCAGGAGTATGCTGGCTGAATCTGGTCTTTCTACCAGTTTCTGGGCTGAAGCAATTGCTACTGCTTGTCACACCCAGAACCGGTCTGTGTACATCAAAAGACACAAAAAGACAGCCTATGAAGTATTAAGAAATAGAAAACCAAATATTGGTTATTTTCATGTCTTTGGATGTCCAGTTTACATCCTGAACTGTTGGAATTCGTCTGCCCAAGACACATATTAAATTGACGTGGCTAGTACGTGATGATCCAAGTCGGGTCATACCCAATAACAAGCTAGACAAACACTTATGGTATTTATTTATATGATTTGATCTTTAAATAAATATCAATACTTGAACATTTAGAAAGTGGGTTTCTAAATAATTGCACTTGAGATATGTAAATAAATTATATGGATGATTTATTTTGAGAGAAATGTGAATATGTTTATTTGGCAAAATAAACACTTATGTGTGTTGTGTATAATATGTAATATGTTACATAAGATATGTAACAAGTTATGTTGCAATTTTATATACAAAATGTACAAGTAAATGGTTTATAAAATTTGCACACAAAATGTTTGTGATACCCATGTGGCCCCCCCCCCCATGTGGTTATGCAAGTAAATTTGATATATATTGAACACTTGTACTTAAAACAAGACATACAACACATAACATAGTTTGTATCAATTTTCTCATGCAAAAGTAAGCACTTATTCTCTCATATTCTCAACTAGCTTTCTATCCTTTTTCTCTTACTATTTTCGGCCAAAGTGAGGGTAAAAGGGAAGGTTTTTCAAGTTCATATCCTAGCACATTTGGGGTGTTTGTTGGAAGCTTGGGGTATACAAGCTTGAGGTTCTTCTAGATTGAAGACTTGCCATTTGAAGAACATAATATTCTTCATTTCTACCCTTAATAGCTTGGAAGAAGGTAGTTTCCTAAAACACCCTATGGTTGTTGTTTTGTATGTATGTTATTCATATACATGGATCCTTATTGTTTGGGTTTTCTTTTATAAGTTAAACTTTGGTTTTAACTATACCAACATATTGAAAGGTTCAATTTTTTCCGCTGCGTTTTAATATTATAAGGATAATATTGCTTTGATAAAACCCAACAAAACCCAACAATGGCATCTAGAGCCGGTTATATGGATACATACATCAAAAGTTAATATTTTGTTTGGACAAAATCCAATGTTTTGGCCATTTTTTGTTATGGCCGAAATTAATACACAAAAAAGAGGGTTCTTTTTTTCTTGTGTATTTTAGTGTCACAACTTAGCCAAGAGACCTTGTGATTGTTTGTGATGTGTGGATGTGTTTGTATTTTATTTAATTATTAAATGGTTGTAATAGTTAAATAGGATTTTCTTCATTCATTTGGTTATGTAATTTATTTATTCATTTGGTATGTAATAAGTAGATTAGTTGCATTTTTCTTGTAAATGTAATCTCCAAGAAAGCATCAAAAGGTTTGGGGGCTGAAGTTGGAGGCCTAATGAAAGGATGAAGAAAGGTGTTCAAAACACATCACAAAAGGTTACTTGAAGCATTTGGATGCAAGATCAAGTGGGAGTTCACCGACACAAATTTTGTGTCACTTTGTCCCTTAGGTTGAGACCTTTTGACACACTTGTTTCGGCTAACAAGTGTGGTCAAATTAGTTGGCTAATGTTGTGCACTTATTATGTTTGTGTGGTTGTTTGTTATTTTGTCATGTGGATGCTCAAAACTTACAACTTAATGACATACATAAAAATTAAAAATTTGGTTCTAAAATTGACATTAACTTGGCAAATTAAAATGAGTTTTATTAAAAAGTTAATGGTTATAATTATAAAAATGGATTTTATAAAGAACCTTGAAATATGGATTTCAAAATTCATTATGGTCCATAGTTTTTGACTAGAATATAAAAACTCAAACGACCCTTTTAAAAACAAGTTAAAACGCCATCTTTTATACAACACTTAATTATTTGGGAACTCTTTGTAGGATAAAGGTCACCTAACTACCTTGAGGGAACTTATAAGTTAAGGTAAATTTATTATACTTATGGGATAAAGGTCACCTAACCACTTGTATATATAAATTTACATGTGTGTGTAAGTAGGACAACTTGATTTAGAAGCCATGTGATTAGGGTCACCGAAGCATGGTAACCAAAGGCGTTGATGGGATTAAACATGCGACTTAATATAAGATATTAAATCAGTCTCATACCACTAGAAATTGTAAAGTGTTGCAATTGTCAAACGTTGACTACCTTGTTAATTTAGATCATGGGATAAAGGTCACCTAACCATCATTTAAATGTAACATTGGATTCTAGATTTTAATTATTAATTGTCCATGAGACATAAAAGGGTATTAACAATTAAAATTTATATTTGATATCGAAAATACTAATAAAGGACTTTGTTAATTTTGTAGATGGCCGCTAACAATGCAATTAACCCCAACCAAAACGTCCATAATTTTTCACTAAGATCCATTCTTGAAAGGGATCGTCTCAACCAAAACAACTTTGTGGATTGGTTTCGTAACTTGAGAATTGTTCTCAAGCATGAAAAGAAATCCTATGTGTTAGACGATCCTATTCCCGATGAGCCCGAAGAAGGGGATGTTGAAGCCTTTAATGATTGGGTTAAATATACTGAGGACTCCGTGCTAGTTAGTTGCCTCATGTTAGCGAGTATGACTCCCGAACTCCAAAAGGAGTTCGAGCACCATGGGGCATACGACATGATTACCCAACTTAAGGAAATGTTCCAACAAAAGGCAAGGGTAGAGCGCTTCGAAACGGTTCGAGCGCTTCATGCATGTCGCATGGATGATTCACAATCCGTCTCAACATATGTTCTTAAAATGAAAAGTTACATTGATCGCCTCGAAAGACTAAATTGTCCCGTTTCAACCGAGTTGGCTACGGATTTGATCCTCAACTCCTTATCTAAGAGATTTGAAACTTTTGTGTTAAATTATAACATGAACGGATGGGACAAGACCGTTTCCGAGCTCCATGGGATGCTCAAAACGGCCGAGGCTAGCATGGGAAGAAAAGTTCAACCCGTTCTCATGATCAATGAAGGCGGAAAGAAAAGGACCAACCCCGGACCAAAGGCAAATGTTGCTAAAGGAAAGGGAAACTTCAAAAGGAACATCAAAGGAAAGGGAAATGCAAAAATGGAAACCCAAAAACCGAAGAAGCAAAAGGTTGCTGTCAATGACCCATGCTTTGAGTGTGGGGAGGTAGGACATTGGAAACATAATTGTCCAACCTATCTCAAAGAGTTGAAAGCTAAGAGGGATGCGGAGCATACCTCAGGTACAATATTTATGATATATATTGAGCTTAATAATATTTTTTCTTACATATGGGTATTGGATACCGGATGTGGAACTCATATTTGTAATATGTTACAGGGGTTCATAAGAAAGAAGCACATCAAGAAAGGGGACATTAGTCTCTTTATGGGCAATGGTGCGAAAGTACAAGTTGAAGCTCAAGGAGACTATCTTTTGAAACTTCCAAGTGGTTTGGAAATTGTATTGAACAATGTTTTGTATGCACCAAGTTTGACTAGGAGCATTATTTCTGTTTCCTGTTTAAGACATGTTGGATATGATTTTAATTTTGTTAACAATGATATCCATGTTTCTATGAATGATGTATTTTATTTTAAAGCCATGCCTTTAAATGGTATTTATGAATTGGTTCATGAAAACACAACATATGATAACTCAATGTACCAAGCTACCACCAAGAAACTTAAATTAGATTTAAGTGAAACCTATATTTGGCATTGTCGTCTTGGCCATATAAATAAGAATCGCATACTAACACTTCAAAAGAATGGTCTTTTGAAAACAAAATCAAATGATTCATTTGATATATGTGAATCTTGTTTACAAGGCAAGATGACTAAAGCACCTTTCAATGGCACTAATGAAAGGGCGAAAGATTTATTAGGTATCATACATTCGGATGTATGTGGTCCTTTTAAGCCAATGACTAGGAATGGTGAAAGATACTTCATTACATTCACCGATGACTATAGTCGTTACGGTTATGTATACTTGTTAAAACACAAGTATGAAGCTTTTGAAATGTTCAAAACTTTCAAGAATGAAGTAGAAAACCAACTCAGCAAGTCAATAAAAATTCTTCGTTCTGATAGAGGAGGTGAATACCTGAGTGATGCTTTTCAAGATCATCTTAGAAGTTGTGGAATCATCTCACAACTAACTCCACCTGGAACACCACAACATAATGGTGTATCTGAAAGGAGGAATCGAACCCTATTAGATATGGCTCGTTCCATGATGAGCAAAAGCTCACTACCTCTATCATTTTGGGGTTATGCCATAATCTCTGCTGCCCGGATTTTAAATATGGCTCCCACCAAGAAAGTGGAGAAAACACCTTTTGAAATATGGCATGGAAGAGTTCCATCTTTGTCATATTTAAAGGTATGGGGTTGTGAGGCTTATGTAAGACATGATGCCTCAAGCAAATTAGAGCCCCGATCCACTAAATGTATTTTGTAGGATATCCTAAAGATGATTTAGGATATTATTTCTACAATCCTAATGAGCAAAATGTATTTGTTGCTCGAAAGGCTGAGTTCTTAGAAACTAAATTCCTTATGGAAGGAGCTAGTTCTAGAACAGTGGAACTTAAAGAAGATCAAGAACCACAAACAGATACACGCTTGGTTGACACTAGTATTCAACAAAAGGATGTTGAAGATGATCAAAGAGTTGATCAAGACACACAAAATGTTCATAGATCTGGTAGAGCTACTTATCCACCTGAGAGATATGGATTTCTCATGGATGAATGCTATATGGTGGTTTCTGATGAACCAACCAACTACCTGATGCAATATCCAAATCAGATTCGGAAAAATGGCTAGAAGCCATGAACGCTGAGATGCAATCCATGTATGACAACCAAGTTTGGGAATTGGTTGTTGCACCTCCTAATTCCAAAGTAGTTGGAAGTAAGTGGGTGTTCAAATTGAAACACGATATGCATGGAAACTTGAGTACTTATAAAGCTAGACTTGTAGCAAAAGGTTTCACTCAAACTCGAGGGGTCGATTATGATGAAACTTTTTCGCCTGTGGCAATGCTAAAGTCTATTAGGATATTATTTGCCATAGCCGCACATTATGACTATGAGATATGGAAAATGGATGTCAAAACTGCTTTTCTAAATGGATATCTTGAGGAAGATGTCTATATGGATCAGCCTGAAGGTTTTGTCGATCCATAAACATCCTAATAAAGTATGCAAGTTAAAGAAATCAATCTATGGATTGAAACAAGCATCGAGAAGTTGGAATCGTCGTTTTGATGAAGAAGTCAAGAAATTTGGCTTCATCAAAAACGCTGATGAAGCTTGTGTGTACAAGAAGGCTAATGGGAGCATCATTACTTTTCTAGTATTATATGTCGATGACATTCTACTATTTGGAAATGATATTCCAACCTTGGAAGGTGTAAAAGCCTGGCTTGGAAGTTGCTTTTCCATTAAGGATCTTGGTGAAGCGGCCTATATTTTGGGAATAAGGATCTATAGGGATAGATCAAGGCGCTTAATAGGTTTGAATCAAAGTGCATACATAGACAAAATCTTGAAAAGGTTCAAGATGGAAAACTCCAAGAAAGGTTTGGTGCCTATTCAGAGAGGAACTATATTGAGCACCTCTCAATCTCCTAGCTCAAAAGCTGAGCAAGAGAGAATGAGTGGAATCCCATATGCATCTGCTATAGGATCCATCATGTATGCTATGATATGCACGAGACCGGACGTGTCATGCGCTTTAAGCATGAAAAGTAGATACCAGCAAAATCCAGGAGATAGTCATTGGATGGCTGTCAAATATATATTGAAATATCTTAGAAACACTAAAGATATGTTTTTAATATATGGATCTGGTGAGGAGGAGCTCGTAGTAAAGGGTTACACGGATGCGAGTTTCCAAACTGATCGAGATGATTCTCGATCACAATCGGGGTATATCTTCATTCTAAATGGAGGAGCTGTTTCTTGGAAAAGCTCAAAGCAAGATGTGGTTGCATTATCCACTACAGAATCGGAATACATCGCCGCTTCTTTGGCAGCACAAGAAGCTGCATGGTTGAAGAAATTCATTGCCGATCTAGGGGTTGTTCCTTCCATTCAAGAACCCCTAGAAATTCTTTGTGATAACGAGGCGCGATTGCTCAAATCAAAGAACCTCGTGCGCATCAAAAGACTAGACACATTGAGCAGAGATTCAACTACATAAGGGATGAAGTTGAAAAAGGAAAGATATGTATTTGCAAAGTTCACACCGATCAAAATATTACGGACCCACTCACGAAGCTCCTTGAAAGGCCTAAGCATGAGAGTCATACTTGTGCCATGGGACTTCGATATTCTAGTGATTGGATTTGATCTATTTTATGTATTTGGATATCGGAATACTTGTATTTGGTAACACTTTTATATGAATATTGGTATTATGCATTTAAATTGTGTTATGTTCCATTTTTGCATGTTTAAATCCATGAATGAGTTAATTATTCTAAATATCCGTAGTCGATCATATTTGTGGGAACAAATATGAATGTAAGACTATTATGAACTTGGATTGGTAGATATTCAAAAGGTTTTGAATATAGAGCAAAGTGTTGCTACCAAGGTTCATAGATATTTGTGGGATACAATATTGGACTGACCTGCTCTCAAGCATTACTACATAGAATCTCTATGATTGATCATAAGTAATCTTGAGTTAAAAGGCGAATATCATTGTATCCTCAGACCTGAGATACATATTGGGTCTTGAAATTCACTGAGTGTTATACTTTGATTTAGTTCTTCGCTGTTCTGAAACATGGCAGTACATAAGGCTAAACTCAGGTATGATATAAGGTGATTGTGAAAGACGTATGTAGTCGAAATGGAATTTGTCCCTCTTATTCGTTGAGAGTAAGATGTCTAAGGCCTGCTACAAAGTTAAATCAATGGAGAATGATCACTCTGTGTCTCTAAGATTTAACATGACATCTGTGACAAAAGGATAATGATCGATTCACCTAAATCATTTCAAGTAAGGGACTTGAAGAGGATGATGTTATTGAATGGCACTTTGTCATACGTATTAGGGGTAGCAAACCGTTGTTAGGCGGTATTTGCTGCTTGCGTTAATCTTCTATGAATCTTGTGCAAGTGGGAGATTGTTGGAATTCGTCTGCCCAAGACACATATTAAATTGACGTGGCTAGTACGTGATGATCCAAGTCGAGTCATACCCAATAACAAGCTAGACAAACACTTATGGTATTTATTTATATGATTTGATCTTTAAATAAATATCAATACTTGAAACATTTAGAAAGTGGGTTTCTAAATAATTGCACTTGAGATATGTAAATAAATTATATGGATGATTTATTTTGAGAGAAATGTGAATATGTTTATTTGGCAAAATAAACACTTATGTGTGTTGTGTATAATATGTAATATGTTACATAAGATATGTAACAAGTTATGTTGCAATTTTATATACAAAATGTACAAGTAAATGGTTTATAAAATTTGCACACAAAATGTTTGTGATATCCCCATGTGGCCGCCCCCCCCCCCCATGTGGTTATGCAAGTAAATTTGATATATATTGAACACTTGTACTTAAAACAAGACATACAACACATAACATAGTTTGTATCAATTTTCTCATGCAAAAGTAAGCACTTATTCTCTCATATTCTCAACTAGCTTTCTATCTTTTTCTCTTACTATTTTCGGCCAAAGTGAGGGTAAAAGGGAAGGTTTTTCAAGTTCATATCCTAGCACATTTGGGGTGTTTGTTGGAAGCTTGGGGTATACAAGCTTGAGGTTCTTCTAGATTGAAGACTTGCCATTTGAAGAACATAATATTCTTCATTTCTACCCTTAATAGCTTGGAAGAAGGTAGTTTCCTAAAACACCATATGGTTGTTGTTTTGTATGTATGTTATTCATATACATGGATCCTTATTGTTTGGGTTTTCTTTTATAAGTTAAACTTTGGTTTTAACTATACCAACATATTGAAAGGTTCAATTTTTTCCGCTGCGTTTTAATATTATAAGGATAATATTGCTTTGATAAAACCCAACAAAACCCAACAACTACTCCAGTCAGTTAGGCAAATTTGATGCCAAAGCTGATGAAGGATATTTCTTAGGTTATTCAGCCATTCGCAAGGCCTTCAGAGTCTATAACAAGAGATTGGAGAAGGTCCATGAGTCAATACATGTCACATTTGATGAATCAAATACTGCAATCAATAAAAAGCTAACCCTTGATACTCCCCCAGTAACTCCAATTGTCTTCTGTGAATCTGATCCTATCAACTACAATAAAGATTCTCCAGAAGAAGTTTCCAGTCATCCTGATCTGGAACCTGTTCAGACTAAGAAACCCTCCAGTAGTACTCCATTCTATCCTTCAATTATTTTTAAGCTACCCTCTGAAATTATTATTGGATCAGATGTTCGTACTACTCCCCCAGTATCAGTCCCAGTTGAGACTGAACCAATACTTCAAGAAATGCCTTCAAATGAAGAATTTCATGATGCAAATCATGATTTAAATGACTCAGATGAAGATGTTGAAGTAGTCTGGCAAGATCCTCCTCCTGCAGCAACACCAGAGGAGACTCAACTGAACTCTTGCACTGATATTGTTGTCAGTAACAATCTTGGTCAGTACTCCAGATGGACAAAAGCTCATCCTATCGATCAGATCATAGGTGACTCCAGTAGAGGAGTTTAGACCAGAAGAGCCTCCAGTAATCAATGCTTATATGTCAGTTTCTTATCACTGATAGAACCAAAGAAGATTGACGAGGCTATGGAAGATCCAAGTTGGGTGATAGCTATGCAAGAAGAGCTTCACCAGTTTGAAAGGAACAAAATTTGGTACCTGGTTCCTTTCCCAGTTGGAAAGAAAGAACCAATTGGAACCAGATGGGTCTTCAGGAATAAGGTAGATGAAGATGGCCATGTCATCAGAAACAAGGCCAGACTGGTAGCCCAGGGGTACTGCCAGTCAGATATCGATTTTGATGAATCATTTGCTCCAGTGGCTAGACTTGAAGCGATCAGAATATTCTTAGCATTTGTTGCTCATCATCAATTCAAGGTCTACCAGATGGACGTTAAAAGCGCATTTTTGAATGGAAAACTTGAAGAAGAAGTTTATGTCAGACAACCACCAGGTTTTATTGATGAAAAACATCCCCACTGGGTATATCGTCTGGACAAAGCACTTTATGGTCTCAGACAAGCTCCACGTGCCTGGTATGATACTCTGACTAAACATTTAATGAAAAACGGTTTTAAAAGAGGTGCAATTGACAATACCTTATTTATTCTACATGAAAAAGGTAATCTTCTGATGGTACAAATTTATGTTGATGATATTATTTTTGGGTCTACTAATGACAAAATGTGCAAGAAATTTTCGAAAATAATGTCGACTGAATATGAGATGAGTTTAATGGGTGAATTAACATATTTTCTAGGACTCCAGATTAAACAGACCAGAGATGGTATTTTTATTAATCAAGAGAAATATGTTAGAGATCTTTTAAAGAAATATGATATGAACTCTTCACCATCTAAACCCACTCCAATTTCTGCACCACTAACACTGGACTCAGATCCAGATGGTAAACCAGTGAAAACCACTGTCTATAGAGGCATGGTTGGTTCACTGATGTATTTAACTCCCAGTAGACCAGATATTATGTTTTCAACATGTTTATGTGCCAGATATCAGTCTAATCCAAAAGAATCTCATATGCTTGCTGTAAAGCGCATACTGAAATACCTTAAGGGTGTCCCCAGTTTGGGTCTTTGGTATCCCAAAGGCTCAGGCATGGATCTATTGGGTTATTCAGATTCAGATCATGCAGATTGTAAGATAGACAGGAAATCCACTACTGGTGGATGTCATTTCCTTGGTGGCAAACTGGTCAGCTGGACCAGTAAGAAGCAAACTTCAGTTTCATTGTCCACTGCTGAAGCTGAATACGTGTCTGCAGCCAGTTGTTGTGCTCAGATACTCTGGATGAAGAACCAGTTGCTTGATTATGGTATTAAATATTCAAAGACCCCAATCTTTTGTGATAATACCAGTGCCATTGCTATCTTGAACAATCCAGTCATGCACTCAAAGACGAAGCACATTGATCTCAGGTATCATTTTATTCGTGATCATATTATGAAAAATAATATTGAACTCCATTTTATTCCCACTGACAAACAACTCGCTGACATTTTTACCAAACCTCTGGATGTTAAAACTTTTGAATATCTTGTTGGTGAGTTGGGAATGTTAAACCCTTAAATCTGGAACCTTGGTATTGAACGCCTTTGTGTACTATCAGGGATCCTTGATTTAAAAGATTTATAAATCTATAACTGCTTAGATATTGAACGCCTTTGTGTACTATCTCTGCATGAATAGATTTCTGGATCAACATTCCAGGGGGAAGACTGAAAGATATATTTTTGTCCTTAAATTGTTTTAATTTCAGGGGGAATTTATTAATTTATTTTCTCACTGGACAAAATTTTCTGGAAAATATCACTGGTACCTTGTAAATGTGTCCCTCTCACTAGTAATTAGATAGGTTGAAGTGCATGTTTGAGGTAACTTCTGTCTCCTTGTAAATGTGTCCCTCTCACTTGTTTGTATTAGTTGATGTGCATGTTTGAGGTTACCAGTCTCTTTCAAATGGTTATCTTTGGTACTTTACTGGAGTGTCCCTCCAGTGTACCATCAGTGCATGCATCACTGGCCTAATCCACCAGTGATACTGGAGTGTCCAGTCAACCTCCAGATGCACTGAAATGAGTCATAGTTTGTCATAATATTTTAATACTTGGTCATTGTGCGTGCCACGTATGCAAACTCTTTGAAAAGATATTTATCTTATTATCCTACGTGGCATGTATTTTTTCAAACCTAATGATGGTATTTTTACCTTGGGAAGACAAAAATGCAAGTTGGTTACTGTTTGTGGGCTGTAAACCGTCACACATTTATGTGTGATGTGATGTACTTAATGCGGATCTCAAAACCCGATCAAAATTATATTTGATAAATTCAAAATAACCGTTTGAGTTCCACACTCTCTCTCCTATATATACCCACTTTCACTTTCATTTGCATTTACTTCGAACATATTTACTCCCAAAATTCTTCAAATTCCTTCATTTACTCCATTTTTCATTCAATTTCCAATCATCAATCTCTCTCATATTTAATTCATCATATCTTTATCAAAACCCCTAATTTTCAGTTTCATATCATCAATCTACCAAATACAATGGCACCAAGACAATCAAACTCACCCAAAAATCTGCTCGCTGCTGAATATGCTCCCGTTGCCAATGTAGTAAAAGCACCTCATATTACTTTAGAGGCAAAGGCGATCAGAATAAACATGAATAATTGGATGGCTAGACTCACTAGCACCACTCATGCTCCAACTTCTCTCATTGGACGACTGAATGCCTTTTTCCTCAGTTGTCCTCTCTATGGTGCTCTTACTCTCAATCCTGTAAAAATGTATCATGATTACTTATGTGAATTTTGGCACACTGCTGTGTATGTTGAAAATACTCAATCCATCAACTACACATTGCAACAAGGCACCAGGGCCTTTACTCTCACTGCTGACTCTCTTAGAGATATTCTTCATTTGAATTATCTGGCTGAAAATGAGATGGCAATTACTCTCCCTACTGGTCTTAATTACATGGATGTGTGTAGACTGATGGGACACACTGATATACTAGATGAGCATGGCCAGTTATCAAGAAAAGGCACCATCTACATAAGCAAGCTTTCAGACTCATGGAGATACTTCTTCACTCATCTTGTTGAGTGTTTGGGTGGCAGTTCTGGAGGGTTGGACCAGATAAATCAAATGCAACTCCAGATTGCTTACTACCTATGGTTTGGATACAGGGTCGACTTTGCTCAGATTTTCTTCGATGACCTTGTTGACCGTCTAAAAGTGAAAGGTAGAAAACCTCATATTCCATATATTCGTTTTCTGTCACTGGTTTTTCTAAGAGCTCTAGGTGATCAGTATGATTACGATACAAACCATTTTTCTGTGTGTGAATATCTGATGGAGTTGAGTTCATTAAAATCAAGAGCTGGTGAGGTTGAAATTCCTATAAATATGCTGAACCATTTTAGAAATGATGCACTTGATGCATCATCATCAGATGAGCAGGAAGAGGCTCCAGGTGGGAACCAGATTGGTGAAGGACCTTCTGGAGTCCTCAGTGCTGAAATTGTACAACCAGTAACCCAGGTGGCTCCTACTCGACCAAGAACTTCCAGACGTCTTAGGAAGGATGGAGTTCAGGTAAATCCAAATAGAGCCGAATCGAGCCATCCTGGAGATATCATGAATGAAGATGGGTCTCTGATTGTTGAGCAAGTAGAAAATGTTGTACAGATTGATGAGCAGGTGACTGGTGAGCAAGATGCTCAGTTGGATTTAAATAAAGAAGTGGTTGATCAGACAGTTGGGACAGCTCCAGATTGGGATGAGGTAGATTCCCCAATGTCTGAAGGTAATATGTTTGATGTGAATATGAATTTTATGGGTGATGAAGTAGAAAATGTGGTTACTTCTGTTATTGCTTCAGTCACCCAACCACTTATCTCTACTGAAATGCCACCACCACCAGAATCCATTACTGCACCACCACCACCACCTTTTTCAATTCCACTAAACACTCCTTATTTCAATCCACCCTCACTTTAAATTTCACAAAATCAACCCCCACCACTTGAAACACCACTAGACTTTCCTCGTGTGCTGGACTCGACTGTTACAATAACTGAAACATCTACTGAAGCAGTCTAGACACAAGTTCCATTGGAATTCAGAAGGGAATCTGAACTTACTCCTCCTGGTGGTCTCTCCGCTTCTTCTTCCACCGAGGTCCAAGGCCTTCTTGCCCAGTCACTTGCCTTAAGAACTTGAAATTGTTAAGAAGGAAGTGATGACTCTCAGAAACACTGTGAATCTCACAACTCTAGTGGCAGGAAGAACATTTGGTGCTTCTGACAGACACATGCTTGAACAGTTATGGAATGCCCACAAGTCTCAAACTGGTGGACATTCCAAGGGGGAAAAGTCAGTTGCCACTGAGTCCGTTCTAGAAGAGTTGGTGATTGAAAAGAAGAAGGATTTGGCTGCTGTTATTGAGAAAGCCTTTGCAGTTGAAAAAGTGACTGGTACTGATGCCAGTGCACAAGAAGTAGTTGGTACTGAAGCTAATGTACAAGAAAAAGAGGCTGCTGGTACTGATGCCAGTGAGCCCCAGTTTGAATCATTCCCAGATATCACAACCACTCTAAAGTCAGTAAAAAGAAAGCAACATGTGGTATCTGGAGGAGAAATTGAAATTGCTGGAAGTTCATCAGAATTTCCTACTGCTGATGATGACACTTCAAAGAGACTGGAGCAGGAGTGTATAATGATTGAAATTTTTAAGAAAAGACAAAAAGATGAACTTCAGGCCCACAAGATGGAAATGGCAAAGATGGGGACTCTTGATTCGTATAATGCTGGCAGGTTGGGCATTCATATTGATGTATACAAAAAGATGAACGAAGACCCCAGAGTTCATCAATGTCTGGATGCATTGGATGATGTCTATATTCGCTCCAGGTACTCTGAAGAAGAACAAACTTATGATGCAGTAACTTATGGTGTCAGTGTAATTGAACTGATCAGACAAAGGAAGGAGGAACTGGTGAACCTCCAGAAGAAGATCAGAAAGAATGCTAGTGCTCTGGAGATAGAGTACAGAAGGAAGATAAAAGGCTTGCCCAAACTCACTGCCAAACAGTTAAAAGAAATAAGGGATGCAGATCTGAGCACTTTCATTCCCTTGGATACTTCACAAAGAATAAATCGTGAAGAAATCCAGTCTGCCTTGGAACAAGAGAAGGTATCCAGGGAAACTGAAGCATTGATCCAGGCTGCCAAATTGAAAGATAAATATAATGAACTGATGACGTTCAGGGCTGATGCCAGAAGGATCATAAGTGCTGAAATTAAATTAGCTGAAAATCATGAAGGCATGACCAGGTTTGAAGTAAAGTTGACCAGAGAGGGTAACTTTACTGATGAAAGGAAGAATGCTTCAGTCCAAGCTTTTGGATGGACTGAACTGAAGAAGATAGGCTTGACTTTCAGGGGGAAAACTGATTTAACTTCTGATGTCAAAGCATTTATGAAGAGGATTGAGAAGGTATGGAAGAGAATACAACAAATGGAAGCTGCTCTGGGTATGCGACCACCAGTTTCTGTACCATCCTCACCATCACCCAGGAGAAAGGCCACTGAAGACGCTCCAGGACAGACGTCAAAGAGAAGGGCCTGACTCTTTTATCATTTACTTGTAATTGTATTTATTTCCCAAAATTGTAACTTATTTTCTGTTGATGGCTGTAAATATAGTTACATATTTTGATTCACAAAGTAAGTGATCAGATTTAGTCTAAGTTAGAATTAAAAAATGAAACTGGAACACTGATGATCTATAAAGTGTTTTCCAGTAACTTAAAATTTTTTAGACTAAATCAAAACAAGTGTTTTTTCAAGCATACAAATTTGTATAGATAGAAGCTTGAAAAACCTTGCATTATTTCTAAACAAATAGGGGGAATTTGTTAGGTCCAGATTTACTGGACTCGCTCCAGACTTGACGACTGGAGCGACACTAAAGATTTGTCCAGAAATAATGGAAGACCAGTGAGCAAAATACTTGTATAGGAAATCTGGAATCCTCCAGATTAGCTCACTGGACTTCACCCCAGTCCAGATCTATTCTACTGAAGACATTCTCACTGAAGTCAAAAACTGAAGTTAGAATAAAGAAGACTGACAAATGGCGGAGTCCACTGGAAGTCTTACCAGATCTACGACTGGAGCTTTGTCAGTGTTCTAGACCTTACAAGTCTGAACACTGATTACGAGGAATTGACTTTTTGTCTTTACACACTTTTTCAAAGAACATTCCACTTGTCTTTACAAAAGTACTTACGTGTGTAAAGGTGGTTGGTTAAAAGGATAATTAGTCATATTGATGTGACTTTATCCTTGTACTTTAACCAATGCATTTAATGACCTTGTCAGTTCATTAAATACATGCAACCATATTTGTACGGCACAAATTCACTGGTGAATTTGTTTGCATATAAATACAAAGTCATTTCCTTGGTGAATTTGTTTGCCATATAAATACAAAGTCATTTCCTTGTTAAAATTACTTTTTAGCAATTAGGTGAATTTGTCTAAATACTCTCGATCGTAACAGGGATACTTCACAACTTTAAGTATTTCGATCTAAAGAGTTTATTTAGCAAATATAGATCATTTGTAATTCATAGGTTGTTAGGATACTTACATATTTGTATTATCTTGATTCCGCACAACCTTGTATTTTATTTAACATCATAAATAAAATACACTTGATAAAATTACATTGTGTTCCACCTTTACTTTATTGCTTTAAGTCTTGTATTACTTTGTTTATATACTTGCATTTATATTCAAGTAATACTAGTCCAATCTAGTGCATATTAGACTTGTTGTATTTTACACTATTGGGTTAAACCATCAAGTGAGGGACTCCACACTTTTCTCTTCAGTTTCCTCGCTTGGGAGACACCATTGGCGTGACTTCTTCAATCAGCCTCTTCGGTTTGTTTTGTTCGGTTAATTAAGCAACGAGGCAACTGAAGAAAAGGTTGGGTCCAAATTAAGGCGAATATGCGTGTGTATACGTGTGTGTAAAATAATTAATTGATGAAAGGATGGTCGGTTTTGTTGGCAGGGGTGTTATAAATGTTGATGTGGTGCTGAGGTGACATGAGTAACGAAGGAAGTCAAGAGGCCGGGTAATGTTTGGAGTAGCCTTATCAACTCTCGCTAACCAAGCAAGTATGCTCCTGATGAGATAGTCCCTAACTAATCAACAAGTGCTAATTAATCTGCTTACTAAGGACACATATATAGTATGTGATTAGAGTACTGATGATGATATTGTTGGAAATTTTATGTTAAAAATATTATTTCATGTGTTGAAATAACTTACATAAAATATTCAAGTGAATAGATCGATATCTTAAAATGAAATTGGAAAGAGTATTTATAAGGAGGAGTGTTAGTAGAATAATGATTCCTTATAAGGGGTCACACCCCAAGTTGGTTAGGAGGGTGCGAAGCACCCGACACGCCCGGGGTCGTGGGCGATAAGGCGTAATGTGACGTTTTAGTGGCGCTCGACGTTTTAGCTTGACACCTATTGCAACAGGTGTTACAAGTTGTTGCTAACTACTTCAATTCTCTTCATTTCGTTCAGTTCTTAAAGGTATAATTCTGGGTGCTTGGTTACTGTTGCGGCTGTTGTACCCTAGGAACATACGGGTTCACTTGGGTGGCCGAAATATGTTTTAACGGCCCTTTGTCAAACAGAATCATCTGCTAGTGCCTTTTATTTTGTTCTTGCTTTTATTTTTTGAATAGTGTAATCATAGTTTTGTACTGGTTTTCTAGTTATGTTTATTCTGTAATTTTAGTTACTTTCTTTTTATGTAATTCGAATATTTTTATCAATAAAATCTTGTTTTTATGAATGGTATTCCTACAAATATATCAACAATCTCACTGAGTGAGTGAGAACCATTAAATACACTCGCTGATTTCAATGGTTCCAAAACGGGTTTGGGTTAGGCAGGACGGTGAAAGTTGTGTTGTTGTAGTTGTTTCAAAGTGCTCTTTAGATGGGCGCTTTCTTTTGACTTAACTGGACGGTGTAGTGACCACGAGGGGCATTTCCCTAGACCCCGCCAGGATGGTTACGTACCCTTAGAAGCCCGAAAGGGGCACAACTGCCTTGTCCAACTTTGGGCCCAGAATTATTTTCCTATATATGTGTATTTTGTACTAACTACTTAATTGTACTACATCCAACTCATTTTCATGTCTAAATATGGCCATCGATTACGCCAGATTAGTAACACTCGCTAAAAATGACGTGGCGTTCAAAGCTAGGGAAAGTGGGTTTACGTGCAAGATGATTTGGCAAATTGGAGGTGCTGATGCTTATGTGGATGATGAGCATCTATACATACACATGGAGGCATACATGTTTTAACTCATGTTGCAGGTTATTGATCAAGTGATATATTGCGTTCACTACAACAAATTAGTCAATTCTACACACTTTATTCTACACAATATCGAAAAGTGCGTAAAATTATGTTAAATCGTTCGCACTTAAAAATGTGTACAAATAGTTTACATTAAAAAGTGCGAAGAAAGCTACAAGATCCACATTTAAAAGTGTGAAGAAAAAATGCTCACACTAATAAGTGTGTACAAATGTTATACTTTATACACTTATAAGTGTGAAGATCATTTCTTCGCGAGTGATTTCTACGCACTTGGGTAGAGATAACCCGCGAAGAAATGATTTTTCAGTGCGTAGAAATCACCCGCGAAGAAAACGATTTATACATTTAAAAGCGCGTACAAATCTAATATTGTATACACTTATTAGTGTGTAAACATTTTTCTTCACACTTTTAATTGTGAAATTTATAACTTTTTTCGCACTTTTTAATGTAAACTAATTGTACGCATTTCTAATTGCGAACAACTAAACAAAATTTTACGCATTTTTAATGAGTGCGTAGAAAAAGTGCGTACAAATGAAAAATTTGTTGTAGTGGTTGTTTTTTTTAAGAGTTCTTAAACAACCCTTCCACTACAAAAAATTTGTCGTTTGTACGCACCACTTTTTAAAAATGCGTACAAATTTGCTAAGTTGTTCGCACTTATAAATGTGTACAAATAGTCTACATTAAAAAGTGCGAAAAAAGTTCCAAGTTTCACATTTAAAAGTGTGAAGAAAATTTTTACACACTAATATATGTGTACAATATTAGATTTGTACGCGCTTTTGAATGTAAAGATCATTTCTTCAAGGGTGATTTCTACGCACTGTAAAAATCATATCTTCGCGGGTGATTTCTACGTACTGTAAAAATCATATCTTTCCGGGTGATTTTTACACAAGTGCGTAGAAATCACATGCGAAAATGATCTTCACACTTATAAGTGCATAAAATATGAAATTTGTACACACTTATTAATGTGAACATTTTTCTTCACACTTTTAAATATGAAACTTTTAAATTTGTACGCACTGATTGATGTAGACATTTTGTACACATTTATAAGTGCGAATTATCCAACAATATTTTACGCATTTTTCAAAATTGCGTAGAATAAAGTGTGTAAAATTGACTAATTTGTTGTAGTGTTCATATATTGTAAGCAATGCTAGATTATGAAATAAGGTTATATGTGTGTGAGAGAGAAAGAGAAAAATTGGGAAAATGGGAAATTATATTATGAAGGCTTAGAAATTACAAAGGGTGGTGGAGAGGTATTTATACATAAACTTAATTACACTAAGGTCCTTCCTTAATTACATTAAAACCCCTCCACACTTAATTACAAGGACTTAATTATTACAAAAGTACAAAACATGCACTAATTCTATTTAAATCTAACATGCAATCTCCCCCTTTAGTGCTGTTTTGTGGAAGTTTATCGTCAGCTTTCTTCTTCTTCTTTTGCCTTCGGTTCCTTTTCTTTGTTGATGATTCGGGTTTGGTTTGATTAGTAGATTGATCTTTGAAGGCTCTTTTCTTGTACTCACTGTACTTCTCTTTCCAGTATCGTTTGGGAATGAAATAGAATTTTGGATCAGATGGTCGGTTGGGTGGTTCAACAATGTTGTCGGCAAAGTTGACAGGTGGAATGTTATGCGGCCCGAACTCATGATTGGGAGAATATCTCACCCAAGTGCCCTCTGGAATATGTATTACTCCAGGTCGTTCTTTTGGTAATCGTGCCTTCATTATTTGTCTTGTTCTCTGTCTATGGTTGATCTTTGCTCTGATCTTCTCAATCACCTTCATCAATCTTTTCTTTTCCTTTTCTGACTCTTCGAACTCATAAAGACTTTCAAACACATTCTGGCATTGCAACAACGTACCATCAGAATATTTGGAGAGTTCGTCGAGTCTAATGAAGATCTTGTGACCTTGATCACTTACAAACACAAACCCTCGGGGATATTCAAAAATGGCACCAGTGTTGAAATTGTCTAGATTCACCCCTTTGATATTCTGATTGGGCACAGTGAGGTTGATCTTCTTTCTTTTCTTCTCGATCCCAAGTTGGAAGTCTTTCTGAGTTTGGCTGAGTATGAGACTATCTAAGTATCTCTTAATCACATAATATGCTTCTTGACTCTCGGGATCTAGTTGGATGAGTTTGTTGGCGAAGTGATTTGAGAAGGAAAATTAGATCATCAACTGAAAGGAGATTGAATCTGGCTTCACTGACCACATACTTTCGATTATCTTCCCTTTTGACAACAAGCCACATCAAACCCGGTTTTCTAGCAAAACCTGCATCACGCCATTCTTTGAAGTGAAAACTGACAACTTCAATAATCTTCAGTTTAAACTGATCTTTCCATGCCTTAGGGATCTTTTGACTTCTTGCTTCAATGAGATCTTTCAAGTACTTTTCTCTCTGATGATCATGATCATAAGCACGTCTTGCCCTTATTTCGTCAATATCAATCTTGATCAGATCTTGTTTTTCAGAAAAGATCCCGTAAGCCTTTTCTTCAAGGAATTTAGTGGATTTGAAGAGTCTTGATGGTATTTTAAGATAATCAATACACTTTTCAACATTCCTTTTGAAGCAACCATCATTGACTTGAACATTAGAAGGTCTGTTGTTATGGTGAAGATGAGGGTTTTCAAGGTGATGGATTAGGTTGTCGAAGTTTATTCGGTTAAGAGCGGGAATTGGTTGCTGAACATCTGGATAGGTGTCAAAGCCCGGAAAGTCAACATCAGTTGTTGCGTAACGTATTGGTTTTGCACGAATGCATAACACAATGTTACGGTTGGTGGGACTTCCGGGTTCTTCTAGATTTCCCGTTGGACTGGAAGCTGAGCTCAGAGGAAGTAAGGTTTCCCTATATTCCTCAAAGCGTTGCTCCACAGCCCTTGGTGTAAGTACTTGCCTGATGTTGGTACTTCCAGGTCTTCCAGACGATCCTTGAGAAGCTGGAATATCCAACAACTCTACATCTGTTCTGGCAACATCGAAAGGATGTGCGTGCAAAATTTTAAGTGACCTAGGAGGGGAGCTAGACTCAATTGTGTCAGGAAATGAAGTTGGGAGAGGGGCAGATGTCTCCTCGATTTCAATATCGTTATCCTCCGAATGAGGGAACGATAGTGGATGCGGTTGGTGCCCGTGCAAAAATGAAACTGGATCCTGTAGAGAGGATCCAGAGTGGCGTACGGAGGTTTCATCTTGCGAGGGTGGGGAGGCCTCGACTTCTAACCTGGGGTTGTCATCCCGGCGAATTATGGTTTCATCTGTCGAAGGGCCAACGTTTTCTTTATGCCCTATACCTAGCCCAGGTCGCTCAACCTCTCCATAATGTTTTTCAACCCCTCCCTCAGAATCACCTTGTATCTCCGGAATATCCATGACATCATCATGATGTTCAGGTTGAACATCTTCAGTAACTTCTTCAGGAATTGGTTGAAGAGAAGTTTGAACATGAATACTTTTTGTTTTCTTCAATTTTTGTTTGACAATGAGTGGTGAAGACGAAGAAGATGGAGAAGCAATTGTTTCAGAAGAAGTGGATGGAGGAATTTGTGAAGAAGACGATGGTTGAGAAGATGATTTTGATTTGGATTTTGATTTTGAGTGATGGCGGGATTTGTGTTTCTTTCTCGGTGGTTCGAAAGTAGATGAAGATGGTGCAGATGAAGAGCCCGGCGCCTCTTGTTCTCCTTCTAACCCCTCAGATCTTTTTCTCCTAGACCTATGACCCTCACCAGGCGACCTATGCGGGGCAGCGGCAGGAAGCTGTCGGTTTGCAGCTCCCATAGCCCTCTCTATAAACACTCTATAATTCCTAAAGTCTTCATCGTCATGAGGCACCGGGCGAAGAAGTGAATCTGGAGTTGGCATAGGAATTACATTATCAGAGCCGGAGTTGGCGTATACAGCTCCATATCTTGGAATATGAATTCTCGATGAGCGAGGGAATCGTCGAATATTCTGATGAGTGTTCAGAGTATGTTGGAGAATGAGTGTCAGGAATCTGATGAAAGGAATATACTTCTTTGTAGCATTAAACTTCCCTCTGACATTTAGCACCAAGTGCTCCCAAGTAGTAGCTGCATAATCAAGATGAAGATCACGAGAGATGCCATATAAGTACGTCAACGTATGAGAAGTGATGGCCTCTTGTCCTTTTCTGGACGGTGATAAGCAGTAGTTAATGATGGAAGATAGAGTGTTCCATAAACTGTGCAAATTCTTCTTTCTGAAGTCTTTGAGAGCATCCAATTGGCCGACATATCCAAGCTCTCTTACCCCTTGAAGCATAACTTGGGTAGAAGGGGTTGGTTCAAACTCTGTGACGCCTTCATGGGAATCAGCCTCTGGAAATCCAGTTATGGATCGGAAATTATTGAGAGTGAAGGTGACAGTGAGTGGAGTATCAGTGGTTGTTTGGAGTTCGAATTGAAAAAATGGCGATTGGTTTCTTCCCCATGGGTTAACATACTGAATTGTGCGCCATAGTTGAAATAAGAGTTCCTCTTCTATACCAGTTGTTGTGTTTGTGAAAACGGGAAACATTGGGTGATATGAAAGTAAGACGGGAATGATATTATGTTGACAGAGGAAAGGAATCATAAGTTCGTAGTTGTTTGGCATATCGTCGGTACACCGTCTCTGAGAAAATCCATTCTGTAATTAACAAGAAGAAAAATTGGAAACATTGTTCCAGGGTTAATTTACTCAAAGAGTTTAATCTTACACCGTTTTTCACAGAAGATGCGAAGGCAGTACAACAAGGTGTTCGATACCTTGCTTCTTAGGGAAAACCGATGTAGGATCATGAAAAACAGATTTAAGTTATTTAAGAAAAATAAACAGTGATCTAACAATCATTTTCCAAAGGACTGCAAAGGTAGTACATCAAGGCGTTCGATACCTTGCATCCTAAGGAAACTGAGAGTTAGAAACCGAGCAATTTAGCATAAAAAGTTAACTTTGAAATTCTAACAAGTATTTTTCAAGAGACTACACAGGTAGTACATCAAGGCGTTCGATACCGTGCATCTCAAGGAAACTAAGTGTTAGAAACAAAGTAAGATTGAGCAGGAAGACAGTTTGCATAAGATTTTGCAAAGTGTTTCATATGAGACTACACAAGCAGTACATCAAGGCGTTCAATGTCGTGCATCTCACTGAAATTACTTTGCAATAAACATAATGAACAAATGAAACGATGAAAGCATACAATTGATAGCTAAAAGGAACGATTGTATGTGTTATAGAATAAGTTAATGAACATTGTATTTGTTCAAGAACGAGGAATTCCGATGGACACAAAATTTTGGTATTAGAAAACTTTTATCAAGAACAAACCACTTAAGAGTGAATGGAAAAAAAAAAAGTTTGACAAAATAAAAATAAAGGAAAAATTTTTCTAAGTGTTTGCTTAAGTAATACCGGTTTTCAAGAAAATGTGAAGGAAAACCGGTTTTCAGCAAAAGAATTAATTAGAGAAGGAATACCGGTTTTCAGATAAGGAAAAATAAGTTTTGGAAAACCGGTATTAGTTAAGGAAAAAATTTGGCATGGTGCCTTTTTATAAAAGGAAGGTATAATAAACTAATACCGGTTTTTGAAAACCGGTATTACAAAGCATCAAGATACTTGGTGTGAAACCAGGTATCGATGCACTTGTATAACATGTAAAGATAACTTTTTAAGCACATACAAACACAGTGTCAACATACAAGCAATCCAATCACAATCATAAATGAATCATACAAGATCGTATATTAAGCAAAGCATAGAAAAACAAATGAATCAAGGAAGCATAATGAATGAGAAATGGACGCAATGTAAATTGAGATTTATACCTGCTATGAAGATAAAATAATGGAAATGGAAGCAAATAAACGAAGTATAAATCACTCCTGAAGTGAAAAGATTGAAAAACATAAAAGATATTAAGGAAAGGGAAACCGGTAAATATGAAGAAAATAATGAAAACCGGTATTAGTAAAGGATACCTGAAAGCCGATAGATGAAAGCCGGTAAATGAAGAATATATATACTAATGCCGGTTTTGGTTTGAAGATGAAAGCCGGTAAGGAAGAAAAAGTGAAAGCCGGTAATTTTTGAGAGAAAACCGGTATTTGTTAAGAAAATGGATTATTTGAAAAACTTAAACGGGTAAACAAATATCGTTTTTGGGGGGTATTTATAGTGGTCAAAACCGGTTTTTGAAACCCGTTTTTTTTTTTTGGGAAAAAGTATTTTAAGGGAAAGGTTTTAAAGGAACAAGTTTTTAAGAAAAAATTTAGGACTTAGAAAAATTTAGTACAAAATTAAGGAAAAACAAGATATGAACAAACTCCCCCTAGGAACATGCAGACTTAGAAAAATTCTACAAATTTCCCCTATAAGCATGCATTCTACCCTTGTTCTCCCCCTCAAACATTGCATGTAAAAGCAAATAAGCACACATCAATTGTTTGACCAAGAAAATAAACATAGAATACATGGCAAATAAGCAATCAAGTTTGTAGATCAAGCATACCCAACTTGGTTTTCAGAAAATTAAACATTTGTTCATCCAAAGGTTTTGTAAAGAGGTCTGCAAGTTGGTAGTCAGTTGGGACAAAGTAAAGTTCGATGTTACATTTTTCAACATGATCTTTGATGAAGTGGTACCTTACATCGATGTGCTTTATCTTGGTATGCTGAAGAAGATTGCAAGAGATTGCAATGGCACTTTTGGAGTCGCAGTAAATGGGAATTCTGTCATACTTAAATCCATAGGTTGAGTCTTCATCCACAGCACTTGAGAGCAACAACTAGCAGCTGCTACATATTCAGCTTCTGCTGTGGACGTGGAAACACAATTTTGTTTCTTTGAAGACCAACCAACTAACTTATCTCCAGGGAACTGCACACTTCCGGAAGTACTTTTGTGATCTAACTTACAACCTGCATGGTCTGCATCTGAGTAGGCAGTTAGTTCGAAACCGGTATCTTTCGGATACCATAAACCAAGGTTTATAGTGCCCTTGAGATACCTAAAAATTCTCTTAACTGCTTGAGCATGACTTTCCATAGGGTTAGCTTGAAATCTAGCACACATGCATGTAGCAAACATAATGTCCGGGCGACTAGCAGTCAAATACATAAGAGATCCTATCATATTGCGAAAGTTCTTCTTGCATGGCCTTTACCCAATCAGGATCACGAAGAGCCTCATTGACATTTTTGGGCTCAACCATGCTTAAGAAGTTGACAAACAAGCATTCATTAGCAGAAGCAGCGCGAGTCAAAATACCAGAGTTTGGATCTCCAATAATTTGTGTGGGAGGATGAGGAAGCATAGAGCGAGACCATTTTCTAGAGTGAGGAAGAGGTTCGGCTGGATCATTGTTTTCATCAGGATTAATAAAACCAGGAGAATGTTGTTCAACAACATGTTCAAAACTTGGTTCAATAGGTACAACAAATTCTTCCTCATATGCTTCAGGATCATTAGCAGGATTAGTTACTTGAGAGATTTGCTGAGGTGGAACTGGAGTAGAAGAATCAGTTGGTGCTGAAGAAGAGTTGGAAGAGTCCTCAGAAGTAGAAGTATTAGGTGAAGAAGAATTTTCTGAAGGTTGAGGCGAAGAATCATCAGGAGAAGATGTAGAAGAAGAACTTTGTTGCTCAGAAGACGAGTTCTCAGACTGAGAGATATTGGAAGATGAATTTTCAGGTGCAGTCAAAGGTGGTTCCAAAGCAAGAGAATGATCACGATAAAATTCTTCAAATAAGATATCTAATTCTTCAGTAGTTGGTGTAGAGAAGATTGTTTTATCTGCAGAAATAGTCTTAGGTGCGGAAGCTTATGGTCATTGAAGATCGGGTCTTGAACTGTGGTGTTCAACCATTCCAGAGAGTTCATCAAACTTAACATTCATACTCTCCACAATTTGCTTGGTTCGACGGATATAAACACGGTAGGCAATAGATTCTCTAGAATAACCAATGAAGTAGGCCTCGCCACCTTTTGGTTCAAACTTACCCAGATTATCACGATCATTAAGAACATAACATACACATCCGAATATATGTAGGAAGTTCACATTGGGCTTTCTTTTATTTATCACTTTATATGGAGTTTTGTCGAACCTCTTGTTGATGATGGATCTGTTTTGAGTAAAGCAAGCAGTGGCAACAGCTTCAGCCCATAAATTTGGAGGCAACTTAGAATGAACAAGCATAGTACGAGCTGCTTCAACAAGAGTACAATTTCTTCTTTCAACGACTCCATTTTGTTGAGGCGTTCGAGCAGCGGAAAATTGATGTGTAATACCCATGGTAGAAAAGAAAGAATCAAGAGTAGCATTCTTGAATTCTGTACCATTATCGGATCGAACAATGCGAACAGTTGATTGGAGGTTCACTTGGGTCCTTTTGATGTAGTCAATAATTGCTTGAAGAGCATCACTCTTTTCACGAAGAAAGAATACCCAAGTATAACGAGAATAATCATCAACAATTACAAGAATATATCGCTTCGCATGGATACTCTGAACACGCATCGGGCCACACAAATCCATATGAAGAAGGTGTAAAGGACCATCAGTACTGAGGTGTTTCTTTGGTCTGTGAGAGGCTTTCTTCATTTTGCCAATTGCACAAGCAGGAAAAACATGCTCACTTTCATATTTGAAATCAGGAATGTAAGTCCCTCACTTGATGGTTTAACCCACTAGTGTAAAATACAACAAGTCAAGTATGCACAAGATTGGACTAGTATTACTTAAATATAAATGCAAGTATATAAATAAAGTAATACAAGACTTAAAGCAATATATAATGTAAAGGTGGAACACAATGTAATTTTCAAGTGTATTTTATTTATGATGTTAAATAAAATACAAGGTTGTTGTGGAACCAAGATATTACAAGTATGTAAATATCCTAACAACCTATGAATTACAAATGATCTATATTTGCTAAATATTCTCTTTTGATCGAAACACTTAAAGTTGTGAAGTATTCCTTGTTGCGATCGAGAGTATTTAGACAAATTCACCAATTATGCAAAAAGTAAATTGGACGAGGTATGTGACTTGGTATTTATAGGCAAATAAATTCAGCAGTGAATTTATTATGCCGTACAAATATGGTTGCATGCATTTAAGGAAACAACTTTAGTTCCTTAAATGCATTGGTTAAAGTACAAGGATAAAGTCATGTTGATGTGACTTGTCATCCTTTTAACCAACCACCTTTACACACGTATTGTACTTTTATCAATAGGCAAATGGATTGTCCGTGTAAAAATGTGTAAAGGCAAAAGTCAATTCCTCGTAATCAGTGTTCAGACTTGTAAGGTCTAGAACACTGACAAAGCTCCAGTCAGGAGATCTGGTAAGACTGTCAGTGGGCTCCACTGTTTGTCAGTCTTCTTTCTTCTAACTTCAGTCTTTGACTTCAGTAAGAATGTCTTCAGTAGGATCGATATGGACTGGAGTGAAGTCCAGTAAGCTGAAATCTGGTGAACTCCAGATTTCCTATACAAGTGAGATGCTTACTGGTCTTCCATTATTTCTGGACAAATCTTCAGTGACGCTCCAGTCTTCAAGTCTGGAGTGGGTCCAGTCAAACTGGACCTAACAAAGACCGTCTACAAGTTGTTTATCAACAAGAGCATTAATTGTTTGAAAGTTAAGATGGGAGAGACGACGGTGCCATAACCAAGACTACTGAGCTGAAGCCTTAAAAAGAAGACAAATTTCTGAAGAAGGAGTTGGGATATTGTTGAGATCAATGGTAAACAAGTTGTTATCTCTAGAACCAGTAAGAATATCAACACCCTCTTCAGTTTGAACTTTGCATTCATAACGTCGAAAAAGCACTTGAAGATCATTGTCACAAAATTGGTCGACACTGAAAAGATTATGACCCAAACCTTCAACATAGAAGACACATTTAATGCTTATACCATTTTGGACAATATCATTATAGCCAAGAATAGGAGCGATTTGATCATTTCCAAATCTCACAGTTCCCATAAACCGTTCAACAAAGTTCTTGAGCAAAGATTTATTACCATTCATGTGTCTAGAACATCTGGAATCGACATACCAAACACAAATGAGGTATTCCTGTAAAATCAGAAAGTATGATTTTAGGTACCCACATAAACTGGGTCCATGCGGGTTAGAGGTATAACATGCAAATACTATTTATTCAGAACATGGAAAAACACTAATAAAGGCAATTAAAGGCAATTAAAAGAAACAAATTAAGATTCAAACACACATTTTATTATTAAAAACAAATAATCACACAAACAAGTTCAAAAGAAAGTACGAATTACAAGCATAAAACTAGTTAAAAGTACGAGTACAAGATGGACTAGTCCTAAAAGCATTTGAGCTATCTAAAGCATTTGGCCTATGACTTTCCTAGAAGCATGTAAGTATCTATCTTTAGGGAGCCATTTACTGCTACTAGTTAAGCACAAGTGACCTGAAACATGAACATTTTTAGAGTTAGAGAGGGACTGTTTGTTAATGTTCCTAACAGGTTGCTTATTGATGGTCTCTTTGGCAATTGGTGTCTTCTTTTTGTAAGTGGGTGGAAACCAACCATATTGATCTTGGTATCTAACTGTTCCTACAGTATCATCTCTAAATACCTTCAAGATGCTCTTAGGTGTCATAGAAGAATGTCTAGGAAAGCTAGAATACTTATGATACTTGGGTTGTTGAGAAGCAGGGATTTTAGGTTCAGTTGTAGTTTTGGTTTGCTTTCCCGTATGATCAGTTTGTGGTCTTTGGGAAGTCCTATTCACATTAGTAACTTTTGGTTTTGGGGAAGGAGTCTTTGGAGAGTGTGATTTTGGAGTTTGCTTTGAAGAAACACTTGGTTTGACTTCCTTTTTCTGAAACAATTTTTCAAACTCATGATCGTAATCATGATCTCCTTCTAAAAAGTTATCAAGATTATGAAGGTTTGAGAAATCCATTTTAGCATATTTAACCTTAGATTTTGAATCCAAACTCGCACTTGGAACATTGGACTTTGTGGGACAGGGACTTTCTTTGAATGAGTTTGATGCATTAGTTTCTTTTAATAAAGATTGAAGTTCGTCATTTTTCTTATCAAGTTTTTGATTATATGAATCTTTTATGCAACAAGCATAGTTTAAATCGGAAATTTTGTCTTCTAATTCCTTCAAAGCAGGGTTAGATTCTTTCAATTTTAGTTTCAAGGATTCAAGGTCATCAGACAAAGCGTTTGTTCGAAGCATCTCATTGGTCTTTGCAAGTTGTACCTCTTTGATGGTCTTGTTTAGTTCAAAAACTTTGGTCTGAAGTTCTTGCTTTTCAAGGTGCAACTCAGAGGAAGGAGTAAAAGAAACTGAAGCTTTATTTGTTTTTAAATCATCAAAATCTTTTTGAAGTGTGTCATGTTTGATTTGAAATTCAATCAAAGAGTTTTCTTTCACTTTTAAAGATTCAATGAGTTTTGAAATTTCCTTTTTCAAAGACTTAGTAACTTCGATAGCTTTATCACAATTATCCATGTATTGGGCCAGATCACACTTAGGAATTGTGATTACCTCATCATCTTCAGTCTCTGAACTGGTAGAACCTGCATCTAACTCTTTTGATCGCTTGATCTTTGTCATGAAGCATACATTAGCCGCAAGTTCTTCAGTCTCATCATCAGAAAGATGTAGCCATTTTTCGTCCTCAGCAAGAAGAGCAATACCACATTCTTGTTGTCTTGCCAGCATGAGCTTGTATTTGTAGTAGTCAGAGTTCTTTTGAGGAGGTTTGGTGCAGTTAATGGCAAAATGACCAGGAAGTCCACAGTTGTAGCACTTTCTATCATCATTCTTCTTTTCAAAGACTTTCTTCTCAAACTTCTTAGGAGTCTCAAAATTTCTTTCTCCACTGACATGCTCATTATGGTTTTCAAACTTTGGACCTTGAGTATTCTTAACATAAGAAGAAACAGATGAGGTTCTGAGTTGATTGTTGGTAGGTCTTTTCTTGAAAAACTTTTTCTTGAAAGATTTGGTGAAGTAGGCAAGGTCTCTGTACATCTCTTTTTCTTTTTCATCCATCTCAGGATCACTTGGATCATTTGGTTCATCATCAGATACAACTTCTACAACACTCTTTTTGAAGATCTAGATGTCTTCCTTTCTGCAACTAAGGCAAGAGGATCAGATGAGGAGCTTCCTTCATTCTTCATTTGTTGCTTACGGACAGCTCTGAGATTCAACTTCAACTTCTCATAAAGAGTATGAATAGTGAGTTTTCCGAATTCGTCCTGTTGATTGAGTTGGGTACCATAGACTTGCCATTCTTCATCAAGGTGTCTGAGGAACTTGATGTTCAGTTCCATGTCTGTCTTCTTAACATCATTCTTTCTCAACTCATTAATCACATTGCAGAATCGTGTGTACACATCCTGTAGAGATTCACCCTTTTCTTGCTTGAAAGTCTCATAAAGATCAAGGACATTGGACAATCTTATAGTCGAAGACCCATCAGAACCTTCCAATTGCTTTTCAACTTCATCCCACATTTCTTTCCCTGTCTCATAGGAGTCAACATTACAGTAAATATCATCGGGAAGTGCTTGATAAAGATAAGATCTGGCGAGATTATCGGCAAGGGAACGGTTCTTTTGAGCAGTGTTCCAACTTTCTTTGGGAAGTTCTTCGGTAACTGGGTTTTTGTGAACAGCAGGGCCGTCTTTGTAAGATGCTTTGATGTCATCACATAGTGGTTGTCTTCCAATCCAGTCCAAGAATCTCTTTTTCCATTGAGGGTAGGAACCACGGTACAAAACAGGAGGTCTTGAATCGGAACCAAGAATTAAAGAATCTTTTGTAGTCATTTTTGAGAAAATTATGAAGAAATATCGGTTTTGAGATTACAAGTACAAATATCGGTTTTCAACTTGGAAGAACAAATGCCGGTTTTCAAATTTGAAGAACTAATATCGGTATTCAAAAAGAAGAACTAAAACAGGTTTTCAAGAGAAAATTTTGCCAGAGTTTCCTTTCGTAAAATGAAGAATATAAGAACTAATACCGGTTTTGGTGTAAACCAGGTATTTTCACATCAAAAACCCTCCACACTTAATTACAAGGACTTAATTATTACAAAAGTACAAAACATGCACTAATTCTATTTAAATCTAACATATATATATATATATGGTCAATCAAATAAGAACAGTCTTAAAATAAAAACACGGTGAGAACACTTAAAAACTCATTTTGATACATTAAAAGTCCATAAAACTAACATAGTGTATAACTAATTATCATTATTTAAGTGTTTAACAACACATTGATTTGTCAAAATCGAGAAAATCATGTTTTTGTTTTATGCATCCATCTTGGATGCATATTCATCAAAATGGATGCATCCAACAAAAAACGTGCTTTTTTTTCGATTTTGACGAATGAATATGTTGTTAAACACTTAAATAATGATAATTAGTTATACACTATGTTAGTTTTATGGACTTTTAATGCATCAAAATGATGTTTTTAAGTGTTCTTACCGTGTTCTTATTTTAAGGGTGTTCTCACTGGAGTGTTACCCTATATTATATATATATATAGGGAAAAGTGAATATAAGGTTGTCCCACCACATACTAATTTTTTAATATTTTTTGTTTAATGAATAAATGTTTGGCCCCCATGAATTTTATTGTTAAAAAAATTAGTATGTGAGTTTTCCACACCTAAGCTTACGTACCTTATATAACCACCCCCATATATATATATATGAGAAAAGTGAATATAGGTTGTTCCCCTTAGATGGGGAACCTCCACACAAATATTTTAATATTATTTTGTATTTTAAATAAACCCTTGGATCCCCATGAATTTTATGATTAAAAAACCAAGATGTGAGATGTTCCTCGTCTAAGCTTAGATGGAGGACAACCCCATATTCACTTCCCCCATATATTATATATACCCCGCATATAGGATGCATGCAGTACAAATCACCTGCAGCATTGGATCAAAGCGCAAGCAGTATGTGGGTTTGGGTTGAGGCCAAGGTTGTACGTTAGCCTAGTGCCCTATTTGATTACAGTATTAATTTGGGTATGTCCATGATTAAATTGATCAATTCGCAGGTGGATCAATCAGTAAAACATTTCACTGCCAATTCATTAAGTGGGGACCAGATACCAGATTCTGGCCGATCGCAATCTTACAATAATTCCGAAAAAGGATTGATGATGCTAATTAAGACATTTACTAATAGGAGTATATAGTTCAACTAACAACAATGATCACTTTCGATCATTCCTGGTTCAATTCTGTCACTTTTACACAGTCTATAAATCTTTTATATATATCAGGGAGCCAGTATATATATATGTATATGATCACCAGCTTTTTAGTTGGCAACACACATGCACCTATACTAGCTAAGCTATAGATAGTCTACTACCTTGTTAACTAACCAGATCTCAATATTAGTTATATATACAAGGAATACTTCTCCAACTCCGATTCGATCGGCCACCATCCAGCTCTACCATGTGGTAAGTTGACGACAATTTGATTTCTCCTATTCTAATTATGATAATCAACCTATAGGTGTTTAATTATTTAATTCGCATAGGTATTTCTATTTATGTATTTTAATCCCTATTCCTATCCCTTATACTGATATAATACTCGTATATATGTATAATAGATGGTTACCCATACAACGCGTCGGGCGATGATGCCGGAGGCGAAATGTGTGAGGCGAGTAGCATATTTGTTGTGGGTGTATAACATACTTTTAATAAAATAATTTTCCAAAAATGTATATAGGACAATTTTAGTGTGGCCATTTTTTTCCTCCCCATGCATATATGTTGTGGGTATGTAGCAAACTTTATAAAGCGGAAAATTTGTCAAAGAGTTGTGGTTGTGTAACATATTTTATAAAAGAATAAAACTTTTCAAATAATCTCTATATATACACACCTAGAAGATAGATTAGGACTTATGTATGTATTTTGTTTGCTTGACAACTCAGTTTTTTATTTTTATGTCATTTTATGGTAATTTTGGTATTTTTTTCAAATATAGCCACACCATCATTTTGGCGTAGATGGCATTTTCTTTTATCAATTTTAATTAATAAATTAAAAAGACAAAGACAACGTTATAACTCATGACCTTTAGGCGAATGTAATTAGAAAGATACGGGGGGGTACTGCCCCTATAAATTTTGATAATGTAGTGCAAAACGTTCACATGTTTCATAATAAATTCAATCTAAAACCACGTGTGCCCTCGCCTTAAAGTTACCGTGCCCCCCACTTAAAATGAATTTAAGCCACGATGAAAGTAAACTTAATTTAGTATTGGGTTTGTTTTATAATCACATATCTATCTTTTTGTTTTCTCATTCTCCGATGTGGGACTTAAATAATTTTCAAAGACATACTTTGTTTCTTTTGTAAGCTAATAAAAACACCAGCAAATTAAATATCAAATATTTATCTAAACCATTTGTTCTTATAATAGCTCTTGGTAAAACTTAAAATTCAAAGGTTAAATCTTAACTAAAAAAAGACATGAAGTTATAATTTTCTCTATTATCTATATTTTTATAATCTCTTCTTGTCTCTCTTTATTGATCATTTTTTGTATTTCGTTTCTAAGACCTAACCGGTAACTATCACAAATCGTTACCTGTCTTTTTTATATATGTTTTGGATAGGCATCACATTATATATTATATTACAGTTTTATTTACAATTTGCTTATAGAAGATACAAATTTATAATAATACATGATGATTCACTTTTTTTTTCTTAAACTTAATTTCAATCAATTTTTTTGATCCAGACTTATTTGACATGACAATGGGTGATCATGGATTCAACCCGGGACGACCCGACCCATGAACCGTGTTTATTCGGGTCGACTCACATTTTAATCACCCTTGTGACCTTTAGCTTTTATGCCCCCGATATTTTGAATTCCTGGATCCGCCTCTGCTTATAATATTATGCACAAGCCACTTGATCTAGCTTAATATTTGTTTTTTTTTTGCAAGTTATGTTAGATATTCACTGAATGGTAAAACTAATTAAAAGACATCGATAATAAAGTTGTCAATCTTTATAACTTATCTATTTATATTTATGTTTGTCTTTAATTATCTTTGTACGATAGAATATAATTCACTTTAATAGAATATAAATAGATTATATTGATAATTATATCAAATATTTTACTTAATGATTATATTGTAAAACATATTCTTTCTTGTTTACTACGTTTGTAAAATATCAATATTATAAATTAGATACATTATTTTATCAATTTCACACACATATTTTGATATTTGCTTTTATATTCGATTTAAATTTCCTCTTTTGTTTTTATATCTTCTTCTTCTTTTGTTTTTTTTTTCTAGAATCTAATTTATGTTCTTTTACGATTTTACATACATAATACGAGTATATATCATTAAGAGTCATTTTAGTCTTATTGTAAAGTTTTTGGATAAATAATACAATCAACTTTTTTAGAGTGTTAAATCCTAATATCTTTTATTACATTTAGTTGGTCTTACATATGATTTGATTTATAATTTGATAAAATAACACTCATAAGTAATTATTAATTACTTTATACTTATGGTGTCTCCGCCCATCAAACGAGTATAATCTAGTTAATATTATATAGGGAGTAAATACGACCCTGATACCAGATCAAAGGAACACTTCAAATTTTTAAGCTGGTCCTTTTCTTCTTCACATGCACATAAAAATAAAAACAAAATTTTGTCAAAAAGTTGTAATAGTGTAACATGCTTTATGAACAACAAAATTTGCCAAAAAGTTGTGTAATAAACTTTATAAACAGTAGTTTTTGACAAAAATAAAAATAAAAAAATGTATATGTATATATCACTTAGTGAAGGCCATCTGGCCTGCTTTTTCCTTTAGTATTTTTTGATAAAGCCCATCTGGTCTACCTTTTTCTCTAACTCTGGCCCAGACTACCTCAATATTTTTCTAAGTATTGGTCCATATCTCCCGATTTGATGCTCCTCCCGAGTCCTGTCTTTACATGGTTATACATTTCATGGATCATGTAACCATATATGTGTGTGTTTATAAAATCTTGATAGAAAACTACAAAATCGATTGGAAATTAATTTAAAGGTTCTTATGCAAATGTTGATTATAAGTTTGTTTTTTTACTTCTTAACATTAATGTGAGTTTTCTTTTTAAGCCATTGATTAAAATTTACAAAAGCTATTTGGTTCTTGGAATGGTACTTTGGAAAATAAATGAATTTAAGTTTGTATAAAAAAGTTTTTTGATATATGTGCGAGTTGATCGAACGATTATGTATGGTTTTGTTTTGGTGTCCATATATTGGTTGCCTTGCAAAACATGATAAGTATATCATTAAAAGAATCTTAAACTAATATTTTTATTACTTGAGAGATTTGATTTATATTGTATGGAGTATCTGCTTAAAATTTCTATAAACTTGTGCGTTAATCTAATACTAACAGCATATTTGTTAAAATTTGTTAAAGTTATTTGTTTCAAATAATTAATGATGATTCTTATCTATTTATCCAACATAAAAGAAACCTTTAACAAATTGTGAATGTATTAGTACTGTTGTTGATTATACGCATTTAACTACCGGCCAAAATCTATTAACAAAAATATGAAATTCTTATGTTATAGGGATTTACGTTTTAATAAATACTTTTTTTGAATGACAAATTTGATCTAAATGGCACGCCTATTCATGTATCCAATTCTAATTTCAGAGCAATCCCTTATTTGCTCACACCAACATTTGAACTCAAAACCTTTAAGTCTCAAGTTCCTCCAAATTGTACACTATTCAGCTTCGTACATTAGTGCGACCGTGTGTTCTTGAGTGCCATCAACATAATACCAAAATAATTATTTTTTTGAGTACAAAATCAAAACTTAAACTTTATAAGTTTATGTGAGGGGTCAAATTGCTAGTATTTCCTTTAATACCTTCTAAAAAGATAATATTTACAAGGTTTTAAAAAAAAGAAAATGATATATCTTATTAAAAGTCAGTCTAATAATCATTCTAACAATTTGATTATGACATTTATAAAGTCAAAATGATGAAATCAGAATAAATAATTGGTGGAATACACTTATCATTTAATCAAGTTATTAAAAAAACATATAGATTTTTATTAAAAAAGTTCAAGCCGTCCATCAACACAGTTAACCTCTTTTTAAGTACCGCACTGATAAAATTCCAAATAAGTATAGTAATTGCAATAAATAATAGAATATAAACCTCCATGTGGCCAATATATATAATATTATTATTATATAATAATATATAATATAATATATATATATTATAACTTTATATATCGACATGAAGATTTCATGCAGTAAATGTCAAATCATAACAGCGTGTGAATAAAAGAAGTTTAATTGTATCCTTCCTGCGCTATGCTTATACTTATTTCGGTTGGACTATCGTAAACCATGGGCAGTGATCGTAAAATCTAGTAATTGTTAATTATGTCCCAAAACAATCACCGTCATAACTTTATTAACTAATTTCATGGTGTTATTAAAATCTATGATGTCATATGCATAATAAACTGACCTGAATTTTCAAAAATTGCAAATTTTAACGTCGGATGTGATTTAGATTTTCACATAAAATAAATTAGTGTACGTGTATAATAAAAAAAAAAATTGAACGTTCGTGTCACGGGACGGCTAGCCGTTACATCCAATTGGGCAGACAGTCACTAGCGACCGATCCACGAAGTCAGGGAACCACAGGGGAGGGAAAACCACACCAAATTAGCCGCTACAGAAGGCACGACGCTAAATTGGGGAAAAACCTTGATTGCTCGGATTCGAACCTTGGTGTCCCAGGGCCCAAACGTTATTGCAACACGGGGATGTCCACTGCACTATTAAGGCAGGGACACGTGTATAATAATTATAAGCCTAGAATAATTCGAATATAAGTTGTTGCTCACTTGTTTGAGATGAGTTTCGTTTAAAGTTTTCCCATTAAATATCAATAACTAATTTTCATTAATATATTTTTGATCAAAGTTTGATTCTGTTTTATGCGGTTATTTTATTATTTTTTAATAAAATCTTTTAGTTACTTTATTATTAACTAGTCTTCAAGCCCGTCCGATGGACGGATAGTCTCAAAATATATATATCAAAGGTAAATATCAAAATAATAAATAACAAAACAGGTAAAAAATAACAAAACATGAACAAAACAAATTTAAAATAATAAACCCTTTTGTAGTAGAAGAAGAAGCCATAATCAAACTATATTGACAACAAACTAAATTAAAAGAAATGAAAAATAACAATAACATAACAAATATCAAATAACAAACAAACACGAACAAAATACCAAAAATAAAATTAAAGTGATAAAAAAACCGTATGTTTCTTTTGTTGAGAAATTTACTTAACTTGATTTGTTTATTAAAGATAGGAAGGAGAAGAATAATATGAATGAGGATAATTAAAAAAATTTAGCTTGTATATATAATAATTTATTGGAGAGCTTTAAGAATATTATATATCTTTAAATCTAAAAAGATTTGTTTTGATAGAAAAAGATTTATGATAGAGTTTTAAATATAATTATCTATTTAATTAGCAAATAAAAAATAAAAAAATCTAGAAAAAAGGAGAGCTCTAGAGTAATTAGGAAAGATCTTTAAGCTTAAAAAGAGCTTTAAGAGGTGTCAAGTGTACCCCAACCTCCTCTTTTAGTTATAGTATATATTTACAATGTGATATTATTATGAAAGATAATTAAGAATTAAAATATAAACATACTTGTGATCTTGTACTTGACATTCAAGTATATGTCTTTGTTCATGATATGGGCCCATAACACAAATAGGTTTATTTTCAATCACTTGTCCTATGATAAATAGATAACAAATAAGATTGTTTTCATATTCTTTGATAACAATTAAAACTCTTGATTTGAGTGACAATTGTAACTTTAAACATTAATACGCAAAACTAATCTTATATAAAAAGGGAGAAAATAAATCTATATTTATTTATAAGATAAAAAGTCAAGAAAAGTCAAAGTTACATTGAATACATATATCGTATTTCATCTTTTGAAATAACTTTTTATAGACAATATTTCATATGTTGAAATTTTTTTAATTAATTAAATGATTAAAATCTTCTCAAGTTGATGGCTAAAAATAAATATAAATTAAGTATTCAAGGGCTAAAAAGTGTAAATTATTGATGGAAAACAAAAAAGTGTAAATTAATGAGACTTTTTCTACAAATATTAATATAAATTCTAGAGTAATTAGGAGAGAGTATTAGACCTAAAAAGAGATTTTAGGGGTGCCAAGTGTACCCTCAACCTCCTCTTTTAGTTATATTATATATAGATTTTAGAATTTTGACCATATATCTTTACATTTTACAAAATTATTCACGACCAGGATCATAAACAAATAAAACTTCATTAGCACTCATTAGTGGTTTTGTTAAACGAATCCCTAAATGCTGTAATTAAAGTGCATTATATAATTATACATTTACCACAAAATTCAAGAGAAACTTTTTATATTAAAAATACAATATTTTTATGTACGTTAAATGCAGCTTTTAATAGGCCCTGTTCTTTTTTTACCTAATAGACTTAATAATTAAGAACTTAATGTATTCAGTCAAATTTCATGTTCTTTATTTGACTTAATAAACAAAAATAACTGTCAATTACCTATTTTTTACTTAATACATACAGACATTATTTATACATTCAGTCACTTAATACATTCAGTACTTAATTTGTAAAAAAAAACGGGCCTTATATTGCTTAGTATATTTTACTTAAGTATATCAAAATAAATGAAATTGAAATCTTTTCTATATTGCTCATGGTCATTTTACAAATTATTGTTATTATCAATACTAATAATGTATGTGGTCTTACTTTTTATTTCCATATTTCAATTAATTTCCAGTAAGTAGTTTAAGACACGTCTTTGTCTCACTGAATTATTTATGTCTTTAAAAAACAAGTAGTACATATGTATATAACATGTGCAAAGCATTCTTACAAAAAAAAAATTACTCACATATATATATATATATATTATATTATATATATATATATATATATATATTATATATATATATATATATATATATATATATATATTATTCTTCGGAGTAATACTTATTAAAAAGCATTAATCTTCAGGTTCGAATCATATCATAGACATGTGTAAAACATTAAGTCACCCTAGACATATTTAAAAATCACCATAAGTACTTAATTTTCACTAATTATGTGTCTGACACTCTGACCGTCTAAGTGAGTTTTTACTTTTACATCTTTTGGTAATAAGAGATTTTAATCGAGAGGTTAAAATTGAGGATTTGTTCCGCAATTGGGTTCTTTAGCGCGAACCCAATTAAAATAACTTACGCTATATCTTCTATTATTCATGTATAATTTACACCTTTAAAGAAAACGCAAATGATTTTTGAAATTCTTGTGAACGAAAATAAAAGCAGCACAACTTGATTATTTTAGCTTTTATATCATAAATATATATAAATTAGGTGAAACCCGTGCGTTGCACCGGTCTATTTTGTTTTCTACATAATTAATTGTAAATAATATGCAATAAAATTAATGTTTATTACGAAAAATGAATAGTCATGTATAATAAAATAAATGTTCATATGTATTGAACAATAAAATGTCCACAAAAATAAGGGTAGTTAGTATTTATTAAATAGAAAAAGTTATAAAATTGATTGGAATTAAATAAAGATTAAAATATAAATATAGAAGAAATTATAGATGACTCAAAACTTCCTTGAAAACAACATTTTTTTGTGGTGTTCGTAGACTTGCCATCATTGTTCAAAATCAAAACCTTCAATACTTTTTTGCTTTTGATATAAATACTAAAAACAATCCACTTATAGATAGTATTTTTATTGATTACTTGTACATTTTTAAACATTAATGAATTATCAAAAGATGATTATAAAACAATAGCTACAATTCAAATATTCGGTTAATTTGGTTTATCTGTATCATATGCATGATTATTTTGATATATTTTCTGTTTAATTTTGATATATTTTACTTGATTGTTAGTGCATGATATCAATATAATTATATGATAATATATATTTTTCAGTGCATAAAATCTACTTAAAGAAACGGCTAGCCACATTCTTGTGTTAGCATCTGCTATTAATATTCAATATATGATGTTGGTCTCTCGATTGGTTCTATCCGACAACTTTGTAAAACATGGTTAATTGAACAATACAAAATTAAAAGTAATACACTACAAAAACACTCATGAGAGGAGATCCGTAACGTTTATAAAACATAGAGTTAATTTCATTACATAACCATGTGGTTTATCATATTATCAAATTTTGCCTCTGTACTATTTTTTTATCATTACATCTCCCTATGGTGAGTTTTTGCTTCAATACTCACCCCTAACCTTAGCGTCCGTTAGTTCAAGTCCGTTAAGTCCCTCATGTGCAATGCACATGAGGGTATATTGGTCTTTTTGTCTCTTATCTTCTTCCCCAAACACATATTTACATCTGGAATTCTGGATCATATGTATTTATTCCCAAAAAAAACTTTCACTATACTCACAAATCACAATCACTTACAAAAATATATCAGACATACGAACCGATAGATAAACACACAGATAGATTAGATAAACTGCAACCCCATCGCCACACCTGAAAACCCCACCCGCAACCCCTTCAGATCAACCATCAACCCCTTCGGAAAACCCACCTGAAATCTCACCGGAAAAATAATATATTACACTGAAAAAAGCGAAAAACATCTTTATAGTAAAATCACCTTACTAACAATTACAACGAAATCAACCCAACCCAAAAACCCCTAAATTTAGGAAATCAAGAACTTTATAATTTGATATAAATCATTTTTTTTATTAAAAGTGTTTTGGTAAGGTTAGCGGAATCAAACGAGTATCATCTGTTTCGAAAGCAACACAAAACCCAACAAACTATTATTGGATTTTTAATCATACCTCAAGTGGTTAAGAATCACCAAATTCATTATTGAAAAATACCAGATTTTCTTCCTTTTTTTTCTTGAAGTCGACACAAACCTCAACCACATCACACAACTTTTACTAGCTAGAAAATGAGTATAATTATTACTTGAGATCAGACTCAATATTTGAGTACAAAAGGTAAGAAGGAAATAAAAAAAGTTGGTAGGAATGGGAATTGGGAAGCATGTGAGGTAAGGTTGGTTTCTACTTTCAGGATAGATATAAAAGATTATTTAAAAGATATAATCTATAAAATATTTAACTATTTATCTTATTTGGAAATTGAGATGTTACACACAGGTATTAATATAAAATGGTTGTTTGATTTGTGAGGTTTTGTAAATTAAAATGATACTGCGTATGTTGACTGCGTTGTGTTAATAGGATTTGTGAATTTGGAAAATAAATGTATATTTATTTATGAATATCATTTTGAGTTGAGATGATACGATGTTATTGTTTATGCTTTAAATATATGTATACATAGATACAGATGTCTAGATATAGATATGATTGGTTTTGGGAAGAAGATAAGAAGCTAAAAGTACTAGTATACCCTCATGTGCAAATGCACATGAGAGATTTAACGGAATTAAACAAAAGGACGTTAGAGTTAGGGGTAAGTATTGAAGCAAAAAGTCACCATAGGGAGATGTAATAACAAAAAAAATAGTACAGGGGCAAAATTTAATAATATGATAAACCACATGGTGATGTAATGAAATTATAGTTCTCGTGAGCTAAAACTCACTTTATCTTTTGATTTTAATAATGAATTTCAAAATGTAAAAAATAAGGTGAAATTGCTGGAATTGGATATTGGTTTCCATAACAATTGCCTAAGGTCGCGTTTGGTTCACAGAATTTGATGGAATTTGATGGAATTGGAATTAAATTTCATTCCTTAGTGCGTTTGGTTGTCCAAAGAAGAGGGAATCTCATTCCGTAGGAATGTAAACATTCCATCATTTGATGGAATCTCCATTCCTTGGGGATGGAGGAAGGAATTTCATTCCTTCCGTCACTTGAATTTTCAAAAAATCAAAAACATTCCGTCAAATTCCATTCCTTCAAAATCCAATTCCTTTGAAAGATTCCATTCCTTCCAAAAACATTCTGTGAACCAAACGCGCCCTAAGTTTCTATTTGCAGATGACGCTTATATGTGGTAATATCACATAATCACTAAGATAGCCTTATACTCGTAATATATAGAGAGAGGAACCACATAAAGATAATTCTAAAATTTGATTGTATTTTGAATTTTGATGATCCCTCAGGGGAGAGCACTACACAAAGAATTCCTAGGTTCAGAGTCCTGAGTTGACATGAAAAACCAAACTACCCAATATCTTGCACAGTGATAATATGAGAACAAAGACAAAATATGAAATGAGATACCATAAAATGAAAGCTATAATTCTGTGATCACAAAAAAAAAGTAGTAGATCCCAGAAATACAAAGAGGGAAATCGATCTCCTTACGAACTGCCATGAGATCTCATGGATGATATGAATGGTACTGAAACAGAAACAGTTGGCCTGCTTAGATCTTATTCCCCATTGGGTAGTCGTAGCTTCCCTCTCAACCTCTCTATTGCTTCTTGACATATATCAGCAAACCACTGGAAGTACATTGCCACAAAATTTAATCATTGTTCACAGAATCTTAGGACCATACAAAGTTAATAATTCATAGCGTTTGTAACTAACCCGTTTGGATCCACTCCCGTTATAGAGGAAGCTACAAGTGATTTATTTATGATCTCGTTCACGACTCGATTTAAAATTCGAGATAAGTAACACACTTCAATCAAAGGAAATGACAAACTTCATACCCAAATAAAACTGCAAATTTGCAAGATGGAAAACAATCAAATTTAATAAGCAAGATGCGTTCAAGTGCAACAAACGTACGGCCATAAGAAGAGTACAAACGGCAAATAAACTTTAAGAGCTTTCAGGAGGACTGCAGATTTTACAGCAAGTAGTCTTGCCATATAAGTAGATACGAAAGGTGCAAGTACTGTGGATTCAGAGTCCAAGTTAAGTTGCCTTCCAAGTATCGAGCTTTTAGCTTATTGCATAACTTTAATATGGGTCTAAATTATTGTACTTTTCCAAAGCTGCATCCTAACTTAGAGATTTAAGATTTTGAAATATAGTAAGGTTACCATTTTTATGTAATACTAAAGCCTTCAAACGTTTCTTGCTCTTGCTATTGAAAAGACGACATAAAAAATAGTCAACTTCTAATAGTTTATCCTTTCCATAAGGAGAGAATGAATGGCCAGCCCTGCCTAATCTACTTCCTATATCTCCAAAAAGTATCTGATCCTAACAAATTAGAATGTCAAACAAAACTTAAAGTTATTGGTTTTTCTTTTTGGGTATAAGTTTCTCAAGGCATTACTTATCATTATACCTATAGCAACCTTGATACGAAGATAACTGTACCATCAAGGCATCATACATAATTTTTTTTCTTTAAAAAATAATTATTAAAAAAATACTTAGTTGCTTATGCTAATAACATAAGTTGATAACTTAATATTTCCACATATTATTTGTCTAATTAAAAATATTCAAAATGATGCATAAAAGTTTTGCCTACCTTTCATAGGACTATGCTGCCACGATCTCTTCAGTGTGCAGTTATATAAAGTCTTGGTACTCCAATACACTTTAACGTCTTCTTTCCTATTATACGACTGCAAGAAAGCTAAATATGATCTTACCATTTCGCTAGTACACTCTTATTTCCCTTTAAAGATCGATACGAAGATAGGGTTGTCATCTGAAGCTTGCAACAGAAGTCGGAAGCATAAATGGAGTTAAGTATCATATTTTTCAATAGGTAATGCTATCATTTTAAATACAGTATCACTTAGACTTAGAATATGGTCTACCATCTCACAACTTGAAACAGAATTATACAAATCTAATCTCAAAATTAAAGCATATAATCCCAATTTGACCTCTTAGAGAAGAAACATAAATAGGTAATCCTCGTTATGATGTTTAAGAAAATTATTTGGGCTGGAAAATGCACTTACAATCTTACATGGTTCAATAGAGAGAATACACCTCCACCAGACAACATTTACGTTATATTAAGGCATGAGATACTGCATGAATGAAGAAGAAAATGCAATTAGTCACAGATTGTATATTTAACTCATTTATTGAAATAGGCGAACAATAGCAACTAAAACAACAGAAAACAAACATCTTCAATGAACATCGAATTAAACCTTAAGCAGGGCCGGCCTTATAGTTCTATTGGACTAGGCACAAGCCTAAGGCCCACCAAATATTAAGGCCCCCAAAATTTATATACATTGATCGACTAGTATACTGAGTTTTGTATATTTAGATTAATAAAATTATAGTTAAGGCTTCCTTTATCATAAAAACAACGCCTCTTTAATCTTCTATCACTAATCAGTGAATATGAATCGCTTCATCAATCACACTTTTCTTGAAAATCCAACTTCCATTAATCTCCTAGAGTAATTCAAAATTTCGAACAGCCTTGTCGGCTCTACCATGATTGTGTTATTTGAGTATATAAAAGGTATGTTGATTATCCTTTTTTCTCAATTCTCCATCTCTACCTCTCTTTAATCTATTGCTTTGTGTAATCTCTTAGTTTTCTCATCTTTTGCAGCTGTACACTTTCCACAATTCCACTCGGTCACTACCAAGTCTACTGGTCTTCACCACCAAGTTTTTCTAAACTAAAAATTATAAAAAGTTATTTAAGTCATCTACTTAAACACTTTGGGGGGGGGGGGGGGGGGGGTGGGGGGTGGGGGGGGGGGGTGGGGGGTGGGGGGGGGCGGCCACATGGGTGGTCACAAACAAATTTTGTGTCCAAATTTTATAAACCATTTATTTGTACATTTTGTATATAAAATGCAACATAACTTGTTACATATCTTATGTAACATATTACATATTATATACAACACACATAAATGTTTATTTTACCAAATAAACATATTCACATTTCTCTCAAAATAAATCATCCATATAATTTATTTACATAGCTCAAGTGCAAGTATTTAGAAAACCACTTTCTAAATGTTTCAAGTATTGATATTTATTTAAAGATCATATCATATAAATAAATATCATAAGTGTTTGTCTAGCTTGTTATTGGGTATGACCCGACTTGGATCATCACGTACTAGCCACGGCAATTTAATATGTGTCTTGGGCAGACGAATTCCAACAATCTCCCACTTGCACAAGATTCATAGAAGATTGACGCAAGCAGCAAATACCGCCTAACAACGGTTTGCTACCCCTAATACGTATGACGAAGTGCCATTCAATAACATCATCCTCTTCAAGTCCCTTACTTGAAATGATTTAGGTGAATCGATCATTTATCCTTTTGTCACAGATGTCATGTTAAATCTCAGAGACACAGAGTGATCATTCTCCATTGATTTAACTTTGTAGCAGGCCTTAGACATCTTACTCTCAACGAATAAGAGGGACAAATTCCATCTCGACTACATACGTCTTCACAATCACCTTATATCATACCTGAGCTTAGTCTTATGTACTCCCATGTTTCAGAACAGCGAAGAGCTAAGTCAAAGTATAATATTCAGTGAATATCAAGACCCAATATGTATCTCAGGTCTGAGGATACAATGATATTCGCCTTTTAACTCAAGATTACTTATGATCAATCACAGAGATTCCATGTAGTAATGCTTGATTGCAGGTCAGTCCAATATTTGTATCCCACAAATATCTATGAACCTTGGTAGCAACACTTTGCTCTATATTCAAAACCTTTTGAATATCTATCAATCCAAGTTCATAATAATCTTACATTCATATTTGTTCCCACAAATATGATCGACTACGGACATTTAGAATAATTAACTTATTCATGGATTTAAACATGCAAAATGGAACATAACACAATTTAAATGCAAAATACCAATATTCATATAAATGTGTTAATAACTACAAGTGTTCCGATATCCAAATACATAAAATAGATCAAATCCAATCACTAGAATATCGAAGTCCCATGGCACAAGTATGTCTCTCATGCTTAGGCCTTTCAAGGAGCTTCGTGAGTGGGTCCGCAACATTTTGATCGGTGTGAACTTTGTGAATACATATCTTTCCCTTTTCAACTTCATCCCTTATGTAGTTGAATCTCCGCTCAATGTGCCTAGTCTTTTGATGTGCACGAGGTTTCTTGATTTGAGCAATCGCGCCCTCGTTATCACAAAGAATTTCTAGGGGTTCTTGAATGGAAGGAACAACCCCTAGATCGGCAATGAATTTCTTCAACCATGCAGCTTCTTGTGCTGCCAAAGAAGCGGCGATGTATTCAGACTCTGTAGTGGACAATGCAACCACATCTTGCTTTGAGCTTTTCCAAGAAACAGCTCCTCCATTTAGAATGAAGATATACCCCGATTGTGATCGAGAATCATCTCGATCAGTTTGGAAACTCGCATCCGTGTAACCCTTTACAACGAGTTCCTCCTCACCAGATCCATATATTAAGAACATATCTTTAGTGTTTCTAAGATATTTCAATATATATTTGACAGTCATCCAATGACTATCTCCTGGATTTTGCTGGTATCTACTTGTCATGCTTAAAGCGCATGACACGTCCGGTCTCGTGCATATCATAGCATACATGATGGATCCTATAGCAGATGCATATGGGATTCCACTCATTTTCTCTTGCTCAACTTTTGAGCTAGGAGATTGAGAAGTACTCAATATAGTTCCTCTTTGAATAGGCACCAAACCCTTTTTGGAGTTTTCCATCTTGAACCTTTTCAAGATCTTGTCTATGTATGCACTTTGATTCAAACCTATTAAGCGCCTTGATCTATCCCTATAGATCCTTATTCCCAAAATATAGGCGGCTTCACCAAGATCCTTAATGGAAAAGCAACTTCCAAGCCAGGCTTTTACACCTTCCAAGGTTGGAATATTTCCAAATAGTAGAATGTCATCGACATATAATACTAGAAAAGTAATGATGCTCCCACTAGCCTTCTTATACCCACAAGCTTCATCAGCGTTTTTGATGAAGCCAAATTTCTTGACTTCTTCATCAAAACGACGATTCCAGCTTCTTGATGCTTGTTTCAATCCATAGATTGATTTCTTTAACTTGCATACTTTATTAGGATGTTTTGGATCGACAAAACCTTCAGGCTGATCCATATAGACATCTTCCTCAAGATATCCATTTAGAAAAGCGGTTTTGACATCCATTTGCCATATCTCATAGTCATAATGTGCTGCTATGGCAAATAATATCCTAATAGACTTTAGCATTGCCACAGGCGAAAAAGTTTCATCATAGTCGACCCCTCGAGTTTGAGTGAAACCTTTTGCTACAAGTCTAGCTTTATGAGTAAGCAAGTTTCCATGCATATCGTGTTTCAATTTGAACACCCATTTACTTCCAACTACTTTGGAATTAGGAGGTTCAACAACCAATTCCCAAACTTTGTTGTCATACATGGATTGCATCTCAGCGTTCATGGCCTCTAGCCATTTGTCCGAATCTGATTTGGACATTGCATCATGGTAGGTGGTAGGTTCATCAGAAACTACCATGTAGCATTCATCCACGAGAAATCCATATCTCTCATGTGGATAAGTAGCTCTACCAGATCTACGAACGTTTTGTGTGTCTTGATCAACCCTTTGATCATCTTCAACATCCTTTTGTTGAAACTAGTGTCACCCAAGTGTGTATCTGTCAGTGGTTCTTGATCTTCTTCAAGTTCCACTGTTCTAGAACTAGTTCCTTCCATAAGGAATTTAGTCTCCAAGAACTCAGCCTTTCGAGCAACAAAAACATTTTGCTCAATAGGATTGTAGAAATAATATCCCAAATCATCTTTAGGATATCCTACAAGATACATTTAGTGGATCGGGGCTCTAATTTGTTTGAGGCATCATGTCTTACATAAGCCTCACAACCCCATACCTTTAAGTATGACAAAGATGGAACTCTTCAATGCCATATTTCAAAAGGTGTTTTCTCCACTTTCTTGGTGGGAGCCATATTTAAAATTCGGGCAGCAGAGATTATGGCATATCCCCAAAATGATAGAGGTAGTGAGCTTTTACTCATCATGAAACGAACCATATCTAATAGAGTTCGATTCCTCCTTTCAGACACACCATTATGTTGTGGTGTTCCAGGTGGAGTTAGTTGTGAGATAATCCCACAACTTCTAAGATGATCTTGAAAAGCATCACTTAGGTATTCACCTCCTCTATCAGAACGAAGAATTTTTATTGACTTACTGAGTTGGTTTTCTACTTCATTCTTGAAAACTTTGAACATTTCAAAAGCTTCACTCTTATGTTTTAATAAGTATACATAACCGTAACGACTATAGTCATCGGTGAATGTAATGAAGTATCTTTCACCATTCCTAGTCATTGGCTTAAAAGGACCACATACATCCGAATGTATGATACCTAATAAATCTTTTGCCCTTTCATTAGTGCCATTGAAAGGTGCTTTAGTCATCTTGCCTTGTAAACAAGATTCACATACATTAAATGAATCATTTGATTTTGTTTTCAAAAGACCATTCTTTTGAAGTGTTAGTATGCGATTCTTATTTATATGGCCAAGACGACAATGCCAAATATAGGTTTCACTTAAATCTAATTTAAGTTTCTTGGTGGTAGCTTGGTACATTGAGTTATCATATGTTGTGTTTTCATGAACTAATTCATAAATACCATTTAAAGGCATAGCTTTAAAATAAAATACATCATTCATAGAAACATGGATATCATTGTTAACAAAATTAAAATCATATTCAACATGTCTTAAACGGGAAACAGAAATAATACTCCTAGTCAAACTAGGTGCATACAAAACATTGTTCAATACAATTTCCAAACCATTTGGAAGTTTCAAAAAATAGTCTCCTTGGGCTTCAACATGCACCAATGCACCATTGCCCATAAAGAGACTAATGTCTCCCTTCTTGATGTGCTTCTTTCTTCTGAACCCCCGTAACATATTACAAATATGAGTTCCACATCCGGTATCCAATACCCATATGTAAGAAAAAACAGTATTAAGCTCAATATATATCATAAATATTGTACCTGAGGTTTGGCCTGCATCCCTCTTAGCTTTCAACTCTTTGAGATAGGTTGGACAATTACGTTTCCAATGTCCTACCTCCCCACACTCAAAGCATGGGTCATTGACAGCAACCTTTTGCTTCTTCGTTTTTGGAGTATCCATTTTTCCCTTTCCTTTGCCTTTGAAATTCCTTTTGTTGTTACCCTTTCCCTTAGCAACATTTGCCTTGGGTCCGGAGTTAGCCCTTTTGTTTCCGCCTTCATTGATCATGAGAACGGGTTGAACTTTTCTTCCCATAACTAGCCTCGGCCGTTTTGAGCATCCCATGGAGCTCGGAAACGGTCTTGTCCCATCCGTTCATGTTATAATTTAACACAAAGGTTTCAAATCTCTTAGATAATGAGTTAAGGATCATATCCGTAGCTAGCTCATTTGAAACGGGACAATTTAGCCTTTCGAGGCGATCAATATAGCTTTTCATTTTAAGAACATAAGTTGAGACGGATTGTGAATCATCCATGCGACATGCATGAAGTGCTCGAACCGTTTCGAAGCGCTCAACCCTTGCCTTTTGTTGGAACATTTCCTTGAGTTGGGTAATCATGTCGTAGGCCCCATGGTTTTCGAACTCCTTTTGGAGTTCGGGAGTCATACTCGCTAACATTATGCAACTAACTTGCACGGAGTCCTCGACATACTTAACCCAATCATTATAGGCTTCAACTTCAGTTTCTTCGGGCTCATCAGGAATAGGATCGTCTAACACATAGGATTTCTTTTCATGCCTAAGAACAATTCTCAAGTTACGAAACCAATCCACAAAGTTGTTTTGGTTTAGACGATCCTTTTCAAGGATGGATCTTAGTGAAAAATTATGGACGTTTTGGTTGGGGTTTATAGCGTTGTTAGCGGCCATCTACAAGATTAACAAAGTTCTTTATTAGTATTTTCGATATCAAATATAAATTTTAATTGTTAATACCCTTTTATGTCTCATGGACAATTAATAATTAAAATCTAGAATCCAACGTTACATTTAAATGATGGTTAGGTGACCTTTATCCCATGATCTAAATTAACAAGGTAGTCAACGTTTGACAATTGCAACACTTTACAATTTCTAGTGGTATGGGACCGGTTTAATATCTTATATTAAGTTGGCATGTTTAATCCCATCAACGCCTTTGGTTACCATGCTTCGGTGACCCTAATCACATGGTTTCCAAATCAAGTTGTCCTACTTATACACACATGTAAATTATCTTATACTAGTGGTTAGGTGACCTTTATCCCATAAGTACAATAAATTTACCTTAACTTATAAGTTCCCTCAAAGTAGTTAGGTGACCTTTATCCTACAAAGAGTTCCCAAATAATTAAGTGTTGTATAAAAGGATGGCGTTTAACTTGTTTTTAAAGGGTCATTTAAGTTTTTATATTCTAGTTAAAAACTATGTACCATAATGAATTTTGAAATCCAAATTTCAAGGTTCTTTTATAAAATCCATTTTTATAATTGTGACCATTAACTTTTAATACCATTTTAAAACCAATTTTAATCTTTATGTGTGTCTTTTAGTTTGTCGGTTTTTAAGCATCCACATGACATAATAAACAACCAAACAAACATGACAAACATAATAATAAGTGCACAACATTAGCCAACTATTTTGACCACCCTTGTTAGCCGAAACAAGTGGGTCAAAAGGTCTCAACCTAAGGGACAAAGTAACACAAAATTTTGTGTTAGTTGAGCTCCCACTTGATCTTGCATCCAAATGCTTCAAGTAATCTTTTGTGATGTGATTTGAATGTCTTTCTTCACCTTTTGTTTTGATAACCCACTGCGCCGCAGTGGGTCTAATACACTCTCACCGCGCCGCAGTGGGAACTCACTGGTCTTCGGCTGCATTATCCCCCACTGCGCCGCAGTGGGTTTGACATACTCCCACTGCGCCGCAGTGGGAAGTCACTGTCTTCGGCTGCATAATCCCCCACTGCGCCGCAGTGGGTTTGACATACTCCCACTGCGCCGCAGTGGGAACTCACTGGTCTCTTCATTTGGCCTCCAACTTCAGCCCCAAACCTTTTGATGCTTTCTTGGAGATTACATTTACAAGAAAAAATGCAACTAATCTACTTATTACATACCAAATGAAATAAATAGATTACATAACCAAATGAATGAAGAAAATCCTATTTAACTATTACAACCATTTAATAATTAAATAAAATATAAGCACATCCACAAATCACAAACAATCACAAGGTCTCTTGGCTAAGTTGTGACACTAAAATACACAAGAAAAAAAGGAACCTCCTTTTGTGTATTAGTTTCGGCCATTGCCAAAATGGCCAAAACATTGGATTTTGTCCAAACAAAATATCAACTTTTGATGTATGTATCCATATAACCGGCTCTGATACCATTGTTGGGATTTTTTTGGGTTTTTATCAAAGTAATATTATCCTTATAATATTAAAACGCAGCGGAAAATTGAACCTTTCAATATGTTGGTATAGTTAAAACCAAAGTTTAACTTATAAAAGAAAACCCAAACAATAAGGATCCATGTATATGAATAACATACATACAAAACAACAACCATAGGGTGTTTTAGAAGACTACCTTCTTCCAAGCTTATGAGAAGGTTGATATGAAGGATGATGATCTTGAAGTGGCAAGTCTTCAACCTAGAAGAACCTCAAGCTTGTATACCCCAAACTATCAACAAACACCCAAATGTGCTAGGATTTAATCTTGAAATGCCTTCCCTTTTGCTCCTTGTTTGTGCCGAAAATCAAGAGAGAAAAAGAGTCTTTTCTTGCTAGTTGAGAGAAAAGTATTCTTACAATTGCATGTAAGAATGGTGATACACACTATGTTATGTGTTGTAAGTCATGCAAGACTACAAGTGTTTTAAGTAGATCAAAATCCACATGAAACCACATGGGGGGGGGGGGCGGCCACATGGGGTTGACACAAACAAAATTTATGTCAAATTTTATAAAACACTTATTTGTATATTGATAGATAAAATTGCAACATAACTTGTTACATATCTTATGTAACATGTTACATATTATATACAACACACATAAATGTTTATTTTACCAAATAAACATATTCACTTTTCTCTCAAAATAAATCATCCATATAATTTATTTACATATCTCAAGTGCAATTATTTAGAAAACCACTTTCTAAATGTTTCAAGTATTTATATTTATTTAAAGATCATATCATATAAATAAATATCATAGTGTTTGTCTAGCTTGTTATTGGGTATGACCCGACTTGGATCATCACGTACTAGCCACGTCAATTTAATATGTGTCTTGGGCAGACGAATTCCAACAATCTCCACTTGCACAAGATAGATTAAATGGTTAGCTATGTTATGTTGTCAATTGAAAAGGATTTATCTTATGAACTTGAGTGAGAAGATTTGATTAAAGAGTTTGCCTCTAGAAAAGCTAGAAAAGTAAACTTTTTATAAAATTTTTTTGTTATTTTACACTTAAAAATGTAGATAAAAAAAAAGACTTATCGACATAAATCGTCCCTGTGGTTTACCTAAAAAATCACGTTTCATCTCTGTGGTTCAATAACCTCATTGGCAGTCCTTTATAGGAGGATAAGGTTCGTGTTTCGTCCTTTAAGTTGACGGCCGTCATCTACAAATCGTTAACTCCCTCACATGCCTTTCACGTGAGGGTAAATGAGTCATTTCCAGGACTAAAGGACCATAAGTGACTTTTTTTCCTTCTTTTCCTTTTCCGTTCACTTTCTTCTTCCTATTTCTCTTCGTAGCCACCAACCAAATAAACCGTTTTAATTTGCAAAACCTTTCTAAATCTTCTGCAAATAAAGAAACCATTTTAATTTTGTTAATCGGAGCAACTCAAAGAAGAAATTAAACACATTTTCCTTTCACTTTTCAGACACTCATATTCGTTGGCTCTCAAACACTCTCTCTTCTCCTTTGTCCCCCCCCCCCCCCCCCCCCCCCCCCTTCTCTCACTCTCTCTCTCGATTGGCAGAAAAAGGGGAACAACAACCCCCAAAATCACCCCAAAACACTCATTTACAATCATCAAATAATTAGTATAACATTACCAACATGTAAGGTACTAAACTACCATCGACTAGAGCTCTTGAAGGCTGCGAAACAGCCTCTGTTTCAGCCCTTAGGCGTGACCCAGCAAGTTGAAGAACAGCCCTCAAACTCGTTCCCTTGAAGCCATTAAAGGTTGGTCTCGATATTCTTGTGTTTATCCTTCATTCATGCTTTCACTGGTGACCTTCTTGCTCCTTGTCTTCTGGTTTGAACAACCCTTATAGAGGTTCAGTTAGCTCTCCAAACAGCCCACTTCAGAGCTCGAAAATAGTACTGATATCGAATCCAACAACCCTCCCTCTTTGTTGTTTCAATTTACAAATTAAGGGTTGTTATTGGAATATTATGAGCATTTATACTGTTGGCAAGAAATGAAAATAGATCTCTCCGGTCTCCACACACAAAAAAAAAAGTGTAGTTGATCAAGTATATAGATGTTTAGTTGTATGTGTTTATATAGATTTTAGGAGTGGAAAGAAATTGTGTATGAATAGATCTATTTGTATGTATGTGTATGATATATTAAATTGGAAGCGATCCTAATTTTTAGATCTTAAATATATATTGAATTTTTAGTAATATTAGGTTGAAGATGAAAATATATGTTGAATCTGTATGTATGTGTTTGTTGTTCAAAAAAATAAATAAATCTGTATGTATGTGTTTTGATTTAATATTGTTGAGTGTTTTTTTGTTGAATATGAAAAATGATTGGTGGTGTGAAGAAGAAAGGAAGAAAGAAAGAGAAACAATAGAGAAAACAAGAAGGAAAAAAAGTCACTTATGGTCCTTTAGTCCTGGAAATGACTCATTTACCCTCACGTGAAAGGCATGTGAGGGAGTTAACGATTTGTAGATGACGGCCGTCAACTTAAAGGACGAAACACGAACCTTATCTTCTTATAAAGGACTACCAATGAGGTTATTGAACCACAGGGATGAAACGTGATTTTTTAGGTAAACCACAGGGACGATTTATGTCGATAACTCTAAAAAAAAGTTAAAAACTCCGTCATTTATAAGCTATTTAGTTTATATTTGCCGGTTCCAAGCCCGGATAAAAAGGAGGAGGGTTTTTATTAATTGTACAAAGTGATATGAATTTAGAAATTGAAGGTAAGTGACCATGAAAGTCACCAGGTAACAATGAAAGGCTCTGTGTACTAGCAGACCAATAAAAAGACTTTCACAATCAAAATGGATGGTTTTTATGCTTATCTTTGTATTTTCTATTATCACAATAGCAGGTAACAATAAAGGCAGCAAATACTTGGCAGAATAATGAAATGCAGTAGACCAGTAGTTAGTAGAAGGGAGCACCGCAGAAGACGAGACGTTTTTAGTTTTTAGTCTTTCGCAGTAGTTTTGTATTTTCACCATAAGGCAGATACCTTTCTTTTGCTTTCTATGTTTACCTTTTAGTTTATTATGCCGTTAACTAGGCCCCCAAAAACATTGAGTCGGCACTGACCATATCGCTCTATCTACCTACTCTTTAATCGACATGTGACAATTTATCTAAACAATACGTGTATAGAGGAATCTGAATTCGACTATACTTTATTTTTAGAACGGCAGAGTTCAACTATACTCACACGTATCTTATCTTATCTTAATATATACTAAAGGACAACTGACCTAACTTTAATTGATTAATTATAACTCTCGATTTCTCTAATTTAATTAAATTGACACATGTCATAATATAATTAGATTTTTTTATTTTCCATTAACAATTTACACTTTTAAACCTTTTTACTAAAATAATAGTTTTATTAGATTAAAATACATATCACATAAAACTCATGTTTATCTCAAATATACAACTAATTAATTTATAAAAAAATATATTTTTAATAGATAATGAAGAGGTATGGTGAGAACTACCAAATTTGTAGACCTAATGTAAGTGTACATCTATGTCAATAGCAGTCTAGATTGTTTGGGTTTATATTGTTATATGTCTTTGTAATGGGATTTTCATTAATGAACTTAGTATTATGCATAGAATACTAGATTAAGTTGAAGTATTGAATGTGTAATAAATCTGCTAAGGGTGAAATGCGACCTCGCATTTCACATAGGGAATACGACTCCGTATTTGCAGGGTCAAATACGAGGCCAATCACAGAATGCGACCTCGCATTAGTGACGGGCTGGGCTGGATTTGCGAGGCCGACTCGCTGAAGCCCATATCAGGTGTTACCTATATAAACCGAACCCTAACAGAGTTTAGGGTTGAACATTTGTCGAAATATCAAGCATACTTGTGCAGGTTAAGTCGTCAAAGGTTGTTCCGCTAGCCCAAAGAAGATCTGCGAGGCAGCAGGTGATCTAGGGGCTTTTTGTTGATCACCAAGTTATTGTGAGGGATTCCGCACCTCAAGATAACTGGAGCAAGCTATTGACGATCCGTGCCAGGGGACTTACAATTAGTATCAGAGCCTCTTAGTTTAATACCGGAAGGTTATAGCTTGTTGGTGATAGACAATATTGATTTAGGGTCGTTTAGACGTGATTCTTTCACGAGTTTACGACCGAAAATCTTGTTTGTGACCTCGATTTGTATTTGCAGCAGTCGAAGGTGTTGTTGTTGGTTTTTAGGGTTTCGAATTCAAGAGATCTAAGGATTCCAGCATCGTTTGCGACCTCGCGGGCTCGTATTACCTCATCCAGCTCGTATTGCGATCTGGGTAGCTAATTACGACCTCGCTAGTTCAATTGCGACTCCGAATTTCGTTTGCGACCTCGTGAGCTCTTTAAGACCTCGCCAGTTCAATTACGACCTCGAGTATTTAATTGCGACCTCGTTTTTCTTTACGACCTCGTGAACTTTTACGACCTCGTTTATTTTTGTAAACAGTTCGTGAATTTTGCTAGCTCGGAGAAAATGACGTCTCAATTATCCGCAAATTATCAATCTTTGTTGAATCAACTAATTTTGATGGATCATGAAACCGGAAAGGCTAACTCACCGCCCAAGTTAATAAGCCTTGATAGATATTTCAGTTGGAAGGGCAGATTCGAGTCATATTGCAGGTTAATGGATGTGAGGATGTGGATATGTATTGTTAATGGTTATGTTCATCCCACTGTTCAAAATGACAAAGAACCTACTGGTTCGGGTGGTGGAAAAGCGGCTTCGTATGAGCAAATGACTGTCGATCAAAAGAAAGACTACGAAGCAGAAAGTAAAGCTTTAGGATCACTCCGAATGGCTCTTCAAGGGGAATTCTTGCACTTGTTTGAGATGTATGACAGTGCAAAAGGCTTATGGGATGCACTCAAAGAGCATTGTGAAGGTGATGATGATCTCAAGAAGAGAAGGAAGGATTTGCTAAAGAAGCAGTATTATGTCTTTACTAGCTTCAAAGATGAACCTCTTGATGAGATTTTGATTCGTTACAGTCATCTGCTGGTTGAGCTTGCATACTTTGGGTACAAACTTGATCCAGAAGATGTCATCGAGAAGTTGTTGGAAGCTCTTCCAGTTAAGTGGGAAGGGTTTGTAACTTCAATCCAACAAAATCCCGAATTTAGCACATGGACTCTGGATCAGATCATTCGAAAGCTGAGAGGTCAAGATATGAAACGAAAGTTGAAGGAAGCAGGTAGCAGTGATTTTGTTCAGCGTCCTGAACTTTATCATAGCAAATCAAGCGTTCCTTCTGCAAAATCTTCAAGTGGAGGGATTACTGCCTTCTATAGTGGAGATGATGACAAGATGAAGATGTAAACGGATTCTGATAGCAACTTGATGTATGTAACTTCTCCAGAATCGGCCATGGTAGTGCATAATGGGATTCAAAATGGTAGTTCTCCAAGCTCGGGTTACACAGGGATGCCGATGAGCATAAGATCTGCTGAGGGACATTTGGCATGCTCGCTTCATTTGTGTCTGCTCATGAAAAGTTAATTGGAGGAAAACTGTGAAAACACGATTATGATCGTAAATCATGATCTATCCTAAACTAGAAGGCGGAATCCATCTAGATTAGTTATTAGGGTTCTTGAACAATACAAGGATAAGAAACAATTACAATTGGAGAAATAATATTCATTATCATTAGTCATATGATTACAATACAAAACGAATTCGTATGATTACATCTTGAAGACTACGAATCACAATCAACAAGACGACTAACAATCATGAATATGGTGGACTTATGACTGAAGGTTTGCGCAATCCTTCAGCCAGCCATGGACGAATTACATAGCTATTCTTTCATCACTGAAATCTGAAACCTAAATCCTATATTTATAGGAACAAATGGGCTGGGCTGTCAAATTCGTTCATAATGGGTTGGGCCTTACGAACTTAGGGTTCTAACGAACTTGAAGTTCGTAAGGCATATATGTACGAACTTAAAGTTCGTTCTGCATATATGTACGAATTTCTCAGCCTTTTAGAATTATTGCATTGGACAACAATTTGTGCACTTAATGTGCTTCAACAAAACTAACTGATCCTGATTTGGTTAGGGAGGATTACAAGCAAGTTGATCCAGATGACTTGGAAGAAATGGATCTGAACTGGCAATTAGCTATGTTAACATTGAGAGTTCAGCGTTTCACAGATAGAACCGGAAGGAAGGTTGTGAATGGCAAAGTAGGGTTTGACAAGACCAAGCTGAAGTGTTATAACTGTGATGATTTTGGGCATTTTGCAAGAGAGTGTCAGAGGCCAAGAAGGGACAACAATTCAGCTACAGGCCGTCAGAACTTCAATCAAAGTGGTTCTATAGTGAGTCAGAATTCCGGACATCAATATGCTAATACTGGGAACCGAAGCTCAGGAGAAACGAACAACTCAAGAGCTTTAGTTGTTCAATCTGATGGTACTTATAATTGGGGTTCAACTAGTACCGATGATCAGAATCATGCATTCTTGGCAGAAATTCAAGACATTGATGGAGGAATGAACGATCTTGTTGATAATTCATTCGACTATACATTGTATGCCAGCACAGATGATCATGATAGTTTTCATCAGAAAGTAGAAGAGGAACCTGAACCGTCAGAACCAGTAAGAGCTGAGAATGAAGAAGTTTTCACTGAAGCTAATGAAAATGTGAAAACTGAGAAAAAGGATAAGGATGTAAAGATTGAGATACCTGATGATCTGAGTACAGAAGGGCTCGTGAATTTCGTGGCCAATCTTGAGGCACCAGAACAACAGGTAAGTCTTTCTCTACAATCACTTATTTCTGTTTGTAAAAGTAGCATAGGTTTGTCTAGCGAAGTAACTGTCCTTAGAAAGGAACTCGACTCTACCAAGACCCTTTTAAATGATGCCACTAGTGATAGAAGTAAGTTATCTACTGATGTCATGGTATTTAAAGGTCATGCTAAAGAATATCTTAATCGGATTAAATCTGTAGAAGATAGGTTTGAGTCACTTAGGGTAGAATATGCACAGTTACTAGGCAGAAAACAAATGCTAGATGAGGATTTAGAAAGGGTAGTGAAAGAAAGTGCTAAAAAGGACAAAGAATTAGCAGATTCTAGGGTACAGATTGTTGAACTAAGTGGCAAACTAAATAAAATGAGAGACATAGGAACTATGATGGGTCACCTTAGAGATGCAAAAGTTAAAGGTGAACAACCTAGTTTTGTCCAGAAATATAATGTCGTTCCGCCACCTTTTAGTCACAATTATGACAGTTTTCAGAAGCTTACTTTAGAAGAATCTGAAAAATCAAGTCCTGAAAATGTACCCAAGACTACCCCTCCGGAGACCAAAACTAGTAATGTTCTTATCCCTGAGATGTCTAAGTCAGAGGGATTTGAGAACAAGACTAGTGAATCTACGGCTCAGTCAGACCCAAGTGAAGCCAAACGGACAGTGGATAATAAACTAAAAGAAATTGAAAAAGAAGTTGAAATGGAAACAATTGTCTACTTTACTTTGAAAGGTAATGATGAAGTGTTTTCAGCAAAGGAGTCAGATTTAAACGGTAAATATCCTGAAAATATTGATCAAATATGGAGTCTTGATGAACTCGTAAAATCTGAACATTTGCCAAAACCTGTTAAAAGCAAGAACTTTAAATATACAGTTTTCAAGAAAGGTTTTGTTCAAACTTCTACAATTAATGCAGAAGGTTTGAGTGTTCAATCTGAAACACCTGAACAATTTTCTGAAAGGAAAATTAAAGAAATGTTATCCATTGATCCAAAGATTCAAACTGTGAAACGGTATGCACCTCCCATACAAGCACCGACTTCTTGGGAAGAGGCTTATGCAGCTCTTGAATATATAGATGAATTAAGAGGTCATGGGGTTCCAGTGCCTGAGATTATTCATGGTGATATATCAAAGAAGGCTTCTAAAAGGTCATGTTTTAAGTGTCGTGAGATAGGTCACGTATCAAGTTGTTGTCCTTATAAGAAGAATAAATCTAGGATGTCACCTGATAAGTCTAAGGATAGTGTTGGGTCTTCTGGAAGCAATGGGAAGGGTAAATTAGTTGATCAAGTAAGTTCACCACAGTTCATGAGTGCTTATAGAAATCAATATTATGAGGATTATGCAAAAAAAGACATCCAGATGATGTAAATGCACAGAACTATATGAAACTATTTAGGTCAAAAGTTGTCAATGGACATCGAAAACCATCCCAAACTCTAAGGAACACATCACCTCAATCTAGAAGTATTTCACCTAAAGACAGATCTGAGAAGTCTAGAAGTGTCTCACCTAGAGATAAGTCTGTACAATCTAGAAGTGTCTTACAAAGGGAGATTGATAATAGAGCCCAGACAAGTAGTAGTAAGCCTAGAAGTGTCTCATCTCGAGAAGGTTCTAATAGTTCGAATCAGTCTAGTAAATTAAGAGATAAACCCAACAGTGCTTACTATGAAAGGTTAATAGCTGAAGCTAAATCGAATTCTAATCCATTATTTCAGCGACATAGTCCTAGGAGAATGTCTTCATCATCTCCTGAGAAAATGTCAAGATTTCAAAAGAATTCTAAGGGTTTTAACCAAAGGCTACCTACTGAAAGAAGGCCTAGTGGTTCCCCCAGTCGTAGGCTTAGTGCTGGAAGAAATTCACGAATTTCACCCAGCAGAAGGCCTGTTGACAGCTCAACTGTTAAAGCAACTAAGGCTTGGGTGCCTACTGGTGAATTTTGGGCTGACATAGTTTCTGATAAAGAGAATGATAGACCCAAAGCCAACAGGGCTAGGGGTCCTTTGAAAAACTAATTGTTTTTGAATGTGCAGGAGCTGCTAAGGAAGACCGCATGTTTATGGTTTGTCAATAGCAGAAGCTCCGGACACATTATGGAAGACAAGGGATTATTAAACAGAGTTTACTTCTGTTGAAGGATCCTATGTCTGTTTTGTAAATTTATTTTGTAATAAACAAAGTACTATGGAAGATCATGTTTAGATGATTATCTATAGTACAGATTCTCATATTTTATGCTTTGTTATTTTTGTTGTTGGTTATGTTATATGTCAGTTCCAGAAGTGCACTAGTTTAATCACAGGGATGAAGAAATTGGTGTTCTTGAGGAAGTAGACATCAGTGGATGTCAGTCTTAGGGGAGAGATCGGATTACATAACAGCAAGTGAATACTCATTCATCGGCTCTGGGTTTCACGGTTAGGTTTTCTTTTGCACTCTCATAAAGACAGTTTGTAAATCCACCATATCCATAACCAATAATCCTGTTAAGCACAGTAGGACTAAGCACATAGACATAAGGTTTCATTTTATACGTGATTGTGCTGAAAAGAAATTAATAGTCCTAGAAAAGGTGCCGAGTGACTTTAATTTAGCTGATCTGTTCACTAAGGCTTTCGACCGAACTCGTTTCGAGTTGTTAGTCCAATTGATTGGAATGAGAAATCTATAGTGACAGTGTCTCTCAAAAGGAACTTTGTAAAATGAGTTAGTGTTTGTGTCGTAATGTATGTGTGTCATATAGTGTCAGAAAAACAAAATAAAAATCAAAAAAATCAGAAAAGAAAAAGAAAATAATAAATAGAGTAAGGTCACTGCATCAAGACGATTAGACGTGACGATACTTTAGCTTTTAAGCCTACCGAATTGTACTTTAAAATGCTTAGTTCAGTGATACCATTATATGATGTATCGGTAGACACAAAGTACCAAAGTTTCCTTATAATCTGAACTTAATATATACAATGTTCTTATGGGAAACGTATTCAGATATATGGCTGAGAATGCTTGTTCTTAAGATAGACAAGTCCTTTAAATCTTATGAAAGATCTTGCATTGTAATTATGTATATTTGGTCTTTATATAGAAGGTCTCGGGTACATATATGTGTATGTATTGCTTTTCGGATGTATATTTGTGACAAGATATGCAAATATCTAATAAAACTATAAATCTGTTGAAAATATGAAACTAATGTGGCCTTTGAGATTCGAACAAGTAAGTCCTTGGGGTGTCTTTGTATACCTAGCCTACCTAAAGCTTCCAACTTGGGATAGGTTGTCAGATAGTTCGCTACACGGGTCTCATCGAAAGTCATGGGTTTTCATAAGTGCTTAAAATAATGTCACAAATATGCAAGTACTTGGCATTATGCAATGTTGAGTATATTTCCGTACGTGAGTCAAGTTAAGTCGCTTTGCGCGTGAGGAATCACCGACATGTCACCGTTGACTTGATTCTTAAAGACTTTCTCACTTTACTCACCAAATGTCTTAATTTTAGTGCTTGTGTCGATTGTGAGAGTGTATCTGAATATGGGGTACATAAGTTCGCAAACATGATTAAGTGACATATTAGGCTACCCGGGTTGCATGGTGACTGTCCTTGGCCAGGGTATGTCGAAAGTGTCACAAACCAAAAAGGAGACTGGAAGTACCGAGTGTTTAAGAGGACAAACATATTAGTAATCATTTTTGGATCACTGTTCATAACTAAAAAAAAAAAAAAAAAAAAAAAAAAAAAAAAAAAAAAAAAAAAAAAAAAAAAAAAAAAAAAAAAAAATCAGAAAAACAAAAATAATAAGAGAATTATTTCTCGCTAGTAGGCTTATGTAACATGCTAATCTGATCTAATCAGCAGTAACTTTAGCTCTTGTAACTATGTTATTCGTTTATGTTTAGTATATGTGTGTGTGTGTTATGTTTTTCGTGAAATGTTTAAATTTTTATCTGTATTGTATTGTTTAAATAAAAGTTCCTATTGCACGAGAGATATAGTCAGAATAGAATCTAGTTTCCAAGAGGACTCAACTACGTTCTTATGGAACAATAAATAAACGAGTAGGGTAGTTAAGCAATAGTGTTGTGATCAAAAGCTAAAAGAAAGTATGTCACATTAACAGAATATGGGTTTAAGGAAAAGAACACAGAGTTGTTGATTTCAATAAACAGATATTTGGTTAATATGTATTTTATATCTTAGAAAGAAGATTTTCTTAAGAATGAATACAGAGATGTTCATAGTTTTGAATATGATCTTTGAAAGATTTTTGAATAAAAAAGATTTGGAACAGAGATTCTAAATAATTTTGATAAACTATGTGCATAATTTGAAAAAGCTTGCAGTGAATTATTAGCATAAATCACTCTAATAATAGATTGCTAAGTATATTCATTTTTATCTTCCTACTTTATTCAATTCTTCAGATTGTATGATTTTACTTTGAGAAGATTTGATGTGTATGTGTTGAGATGTGCAGGACAGCGGACAAATATTCGTTTTTTTAGGGTGTCGAGCAAGATCTCACCATGGAAGCAAGATATGGATCATGCAAATATATCCGGAACAAAGATAAATATTAGTTTGATGAGGCTATCATAGGAATATTTATAATTGTTATCTAGTTTAACCAAGTTGGATACTAGTTTGATGAGGCAATCATAGGAGTATTCCATATGGTAAAAGGGAGTTTTGCATGATTAAGATATCGTTTGCAAAAGTATAAGAGATTAGGTTTCAGTTAGATGTTTTTACAGAGTTAAAGACAAGTGACTTTAGAAACGGAATCTATATAAGTTTGCATTGGAAGACCTTAGTTTAGGTTATCCATAGAATGATAAGACCGAGATCTTAAGATTCTATATTTTTGATAAGTATCCGTAGAATGATAAGACAGGGTTCTTAAGATTCTAGATAAATATCGGTAGAATGATAAGACAGGGATCTTAAGATTCTTACTTTTGAACCTTAAAATCTCGATTATAAGGGTTTAGTTTGTTCAAGTTCTTGAAGATTTGTAGTTCTAGACTAAGATAATGTCATATGTTTATGACTTATGATAGTGAAGAATAACAAATTTGGAGAAGAAAATGAAAAATGTAGTTCTAGATTAAGTCGTTACTATCGTATATTATAGTAATGAAATAATGAAGAATAACATTTTTATTTTGATCTCGTTGTGTATTTTGTTTAAGCTAGTTTGTGCAGGTATAGGCACAAGAAGCTGTATTTTATATATTTTGTCTGAAGATGTTGATCATAATCAGAAGAAACATTTTATGAAGACAAAGTATTGCTTTTGAAACAGGTTCCATGTTCCTGAAGTTTGTGATTCAAGTTTCAAAGTTTCTGGTTTTCATGGGAGTCAACTAGTTCAGTATTGATTGTTGGAAATTCTACCTCTCTATTACATGCCGGTTATGCAAGGCGAGCAGGGACTCAAGCAATATATCCAAGAAGGAAGATTGCATATGCTTAATACGGAGGGATTTATCGTTGAGGGGGAGAACTACAACAAGCTATGGTGCATTAGTTGATTATTATGACGATACATAGAGTTTGAAGTTTGTCTTTCAAATCTGAAGTTTCGGAAGATCGAGTTTCGGGTATAGCAATTAAATTTTGTTGTCTCGAAATTCTTTTTCAGTGTATTTGCAGAGAAGTCAATCCAAAGGAAGGGTTTCTAAGCAAAAGACTGAAGTATTCAAGACAATGCTAAGAACATCAGGTTTTTATAATATATTATTTATATAGTAATTACAGATGTTGATAGCAAGGTCATTATTAGTTGAAGATCTTAGATATAGAAATAATTTTATTTTAATATAAAAGATTATCAACTATGTTAGTAAACCTTAGACATAGACATTAAGTGAATGTAGAAGATTAAGAAAATCTTAGACATAGACATAATGTGAATGTAGAAGGTTGGGGGGGGGGGGGGGGGGGGGGGGGGGGGGGGGGGGGGGGGGGGGGGGGGGGGGGGGTTTAGAAATCTTATTTGTTATTGTTTTTTGTATGTTAATAAATCCTTAGATATAGACTTAATGTGAATGAAGAAGATTAAGAAAATCTTAGTCATAGACGTTAAGTGAATATGAAAGGTTATTGACTATATTGTGCCTTAGACATAGAAATGTCATGTTTGAATGTGGAAGGCTACATAGTTAATATTTTATGCCTTAGACATAGATATATTGTTTGAATATGAAAGGTCTTTGCTACCTTAGATATAGAAACATATATGAATGTGAAAGGCTTAAGCATTGATTATTTAGATCATATAGTTATGAAAACATGTCATAAATTGAGGAGGAGTACCTAGTCAATTGTGTTTTCATAAGAATATGAAGTATTTAATCAATATTTTGTTCTATCATAGTTATGTATCCCAGTCATAAATTGAGGGGGAGTACATAAGAATGATAGTGGTTATAATGATTAGTCATCGTTATACTTCCTAGTCATAAAATTGAGTGGGAGGTATAAGAATGAAGAATCAATTTTATAACTGGTTAGAAATATGGATTGTTGCAAGTGGTACAGATCGGGAAAGCTTGTTTCGAGAAAGTTTTGGAAAGATTGATCGTTGAAAAGTTAAAGAATTTTGTGTAAGTTTATTAACTTTTCAGGTTAAGACGAAGATCGAGGAAAAGATGAAAATTAGAAGTCTACAGGTTTGATCTTTTAAATTTTCATGTTTCCAGGAAGTTCGTGGTAATCGTTGATCAATTATTCAGAAACTTTGACGAAATTTTGATTTTAAAGTGTGCAGGAGGTAATTACGACCTCGTAATTGCAAGAAGCAGAATACGACCTCGTAATTGGTCTAATTGGGCTTTAGGCAAATACGACCTCGTAATTGGGCCGGGTTGACCCAGATCCATTCGGGTCAAGTGGGTATATAAACCCATTTTAGCCAAACACGACCTCACATTTTATTTTATCAAAATTGAGCTTTACGACCCCGAAATACTACTTTGCTACCCCATTTGAGTTTTGATATATACAATTAGATCGAGTGTTTTTGAGTGATATATTTTTGTTCCTCGTGAAATACTGAATCTAGGTATACTATCTAATCGTCTTATAGTTAACCATGCAACAAGAAAATCAAGAAAATAGAGTTCGAAATTTTCAAACTAGGTTTTTCAATTTTCATTCGATTTTGATGTTTTTGGTTAAAAATAAGGGTTGGGGTATCTTTATCGTTTGAATACGAGTATAAAGAAACAATTTTTACCAGTTTTGGTTGGGTAAGTCGCGTTGGGGAAGATGAACAGTGCGACGGACTCGCATTTGGGGGTTTGCTAGCCCAGTTTTGCGACCTCGTAAATGTCAATTTATTTTGACCGGTTTGACTTTCGAAATACGATGCCGATTTACGACCTGATCAAATACGTGGCCAAATTAGAAAATACGACTTCGTATTTTAGAGTTTGGTTGACCGTATTTTGACCTTGAAATACGACCTCGTACAGGGATACGACCTCGTATTTTTGACTTAACAGATTTTCAAAAGTTTATTTTTATAAAATTTGAAAATGAGTTAATTATCTTTAACTTAATTACAGAGATAATTTAAGTTAATTTAACAGATTTTCAAAAGTTTATTTTAATAAAGATTTGAAAATGAGTTAATGTATCTTTAACTAAATTACAGGGATAATTTATGTTAAACTATCTATAACTAAATTACCGAGATAATTTATGTTGTGTTAACTTTATTACAGGGATAATTAAAGTTAATTGTATGACTGCATATGAATTTTTATGTCTATTTGAGTAATTAATTATTTGTTATTGATTACAGAAATGGCAAGAGAATTTGTATCAGGTCATAACTTTCTGATTAATTTGGACGAGAATCAAGATGGAACAGAATATTATCATGATATTTTCAGGTTTTTGAAGCAGTCAAGAATTCACCATATTCTTACTCATTCACCTGTGCTATATGAGTCATACCTGGTAGAGTTCTGGGAAAATGCAAAACATAAAAAGACTGCTACTCAGGAGTTGATAGAGACAGTGGTTGCGGGCAAGACCATTAAGTTCTCAGCTTCCGATCTTATTGATATCTTGAAGTTAGGTACAGTAGATCAAGAAGGAGGAGAGAATGGACCTACTACTTTTAGTAGAGAGGTTATTGTTGGAGGATTTACTAGGATGGGATATGCTGATGACTTGAATGTGGGAACATTGAAGAAGCGTGGATTCTTTGGAAGGTGGAGATACTTAGCGCACGTATTGTTGGTTAGTTTGTGTAGTAGAAGAACCGGATGGGATACGCTTATCAGGAATCTCAAGCTTAGATGGTTGGTCTGGTATACAACAAACCGTATAGTTTTTCTAAATATTTCTTCAACGAATTGAGGAAACAAACAACTGCCAGATTAGGGCATAGGTTTATGGTTTATCCTAGATTCGTTATGATGATCATTAATCATCATATTCCTAATCTGCCTGTTACTAAGTCGGTCCTGAAAGTGACATCTATTGTAAAAAGGGCATATGATGAACTTAAGAGTCGCTTTGATGGTGATCCAGGTGCTCAAGATATTCCTTTGTTTGGAGCTCTAGTGGATATTAATTTCAATCCACCTACAGCTGAAGAGTTTTCCAGATTCAGGACTGAGATTGTTCCACATGAGCCAGTAGCTAATCCAGTTCCTCTACAGATGGTGATGCCAGATGTGCCAATGGACGACACAGCACAACCACAGGTTCAAGGCACAGAAGAAGTGATAGTTGAGAGAGATGTGATTCTTGAAAAAGAAGCAGAAGCACATGAAGATATCGTTGATCATGCTGCTAGTACTTCTGAAGGTGCTTCAAAGAAAGTTTCATCTGATTCAGGTCTAAAAAGGAAACGAGCAGAGTCTTCTAGGGAATCTGAGGTGCCAGAAGTTGAAGAGGTACCTGCTCCAAAGAAGAAAACTGTTATCAAATTGAAAGTCAAGGAGAAAACTGTTGCTAGTGGAGTAGATGAGACGATCAAGGCTCCAGAAGTATCAAGCAGAGTTCCTGAACAGGGTTCTAGGAGATCAGTTGAATCACATGCAGAGACAGTGATACCAAGGAGATCTCAGAAGACAACTGTAAATCTTGAAAGGCAGTCTGCAACTCATAGAATGAAGGATTCAGTGCCTAATCCTGAACCAAGAACTGAAGCGACTACACGTCAAGTGCCTATATTACCACCAGTGTTTGGTATGGCTGACATGAAAGGAAAGATGACGGTGTTAGAGGCTAGAGTTAATGGTTTGTTTGATGAGTTGGAGAAACAAAAGAAGAACCATGAGAAAGAGATGCAGAGAAAGCAAAAGGAAGTTGAGACGTTAAAGAAAGCTCTTAATGATGATAGAAAGAATCATCAAGACTTTATTAACACTCTCATGTCCAACTTTGACATGGTTCGTTGTGAAGCTACTAAGGCAGAAAGTTCAACTACTAGAGCAAATAAAGGAGTAGTTAGAGTAGCTGAACAGATGACTAAGATTGCATATGTCATGCTAGATTGTGTGATGCAATCAGAGTTAACTGAATTATTTGAGAAGTTTTTGGTGAAAAAGAAATTGTTGCCAGATCTAGGCTGTAAGGGTGATGAGCTTTCGAAAAAGAAAGATGATGATTCAAATCAAGACCCGGATGCAGCAAAAGATAAAGGCAATAAGCATCAAGAAGATCTGACCAAGGCAATAGAGTCTCTGAATGAGATTGCAACTGGTATGGTAGGGTCTTCTAAGACAACTGATGCTGTGAGGGAAGAAGTGAGATAATCTATGGTGATGAGAGCTGGATGGATATCGCAGGAGTCGATATGCCAGTTACAGCTTCAAGGCTTGTGGATAAAGATGCTGAGCGCAAAGGGTTTAGTATTGATGACTTCAGAGCTAAGCTTGATAGAATGGACAGGTCTGAACAAGTCCAAGATCCTGAAGCTCCAGTCATGCAAGAACCAATTGCTGAAGATCCTGATGTGCAACATACAGAGCCTGTTGGTACTAGACCAGATTGGGTTATTACTTGGAAGAAAAACATGGCTAAGTATGAGGCATCGCATAAACCTATCAAATATAAAGACAAGATTCAGGGAGAGAAGGTTGAAGCCTACGCCACTACTGCATGCTCAAGAATCGTGAGTTTTCATTGGGATGATGAGTTGAGACTTCTCATTATCAGGAGAACAGACGGAGTGCAGTATTTGGACTATAACGAAGAAGCCATCAACTCACTTACTGATGTTGATTTCTGGTGCTTAGCTAGGCTAGAACTAATCAATCCTAGTGGATCTGAGTTTGGAAATTATATTGCTAGGTCTATAGCGAAAGATATGAAGATCAAGGATCCTTCTCAGAGAAAGTATCATCCACAGGAAGGCAAGATGGTCAAGGATAAATCGAAGATAGATCCAAAGACAAAGAAGCCTGTTGTTACTTTGAAGTATGAGCCGACCAAGTTTGCCAAAGAAGTGCCTTTGAAGAAATTCAAGAAGGACTTATTGGATAATATGATAGGCTGGTACTTTGATAGTAAGACGTATGAAGCTGTGATGTATGGTGATCATTACTATGAGATTGTGAGGATTTATGAGCCTTTGAATCTAGTGAACTTCTGTAAGAAAGATCTGCTGAAGCTGAACAGTGTTAATATTTGGTTTCCAAAAGATTTTTAGGGTCCAGCGTTGCGATATAGAAATACAGTGAGTTTGTGCTTGAAGATCGGCTTACACTCAGACTGTGATTTTTATAAGGCTGCAGATGATTCAGAAGAAGTTCAGAAGAAGAAGAAGGCTGATAAGAAAAAGCAGAGGAAGTAGATTAATGACAAAGACAAGACAAAGACATAGGTATGTTAACGTCTAGAAGCTATTGCCAAGGGGGAGTCTGTAAGTGCACATCTATGTCAATAGCAGTCTAGATTGTTTGGGCTTATATTGTTATATGTCTTTGTAATGTGATTGTCATTAATGAACTTAGTATTATGCATAGAATACTAGATTAAGTTGAAGTATTGAATGTGTAATAAATCTACTAAGTGTGAAATGCGACCTCGCATTTCACATAGGGAATACGACTCCGTATTTGCAGGGTCAAATACGAGGCCAATCACAGAATGCGACCTCGCATTAGTGACGGGCTGGGCTGGATTTGCGAGGCCGACTCGCTGAAGCCCATGTCAGGTGTTACCTATATAAACCGAACCCTAACAGAGTTTAGGGTTGAACATTTGTCAAAATATCAAGCATACTTGTGCAGGTTAAGTCGTCAAAGGTTGTTCCGCTAGCCCGAAGAAGATCTGCGAGGCAGCAGGTGATCTAGGGGCTTTTTGTTGATCACCAAGTTATTGTGAGGGATTCCGCACCTCAAGATAACTGAAGCAAGCTATTGACGATCCGTGCCAGGGTACTTACACCTAATTACGTATATAATATATATATGTCGAGGCCTCCAAAGAAAAAGAAAGCTTGGAGAGCTGTCGAGGTGTAGGGTGGAGAGCCCTAGGTTTCAGCGATTGGGTAAGATTCAAAATATAAATACAAGAAAAGAAGAGAGGTTGGCGAGGCTAAGAAAGGACAAGGAAGGCCACTCTTTTGCTTTGTCGAGCCTTAGGAAAGGACAATAAACTTGAGGCTGTGAGTGGGGGCCCAGGCGAGCCTTAAGAAAAGACAAAACGGAGGTTTCGATAGAGGCTTCCTAAAATAACAAAGTTCCAGCGAAGTGTAAGGCTTAGACAAATCGGACCTTTGGCGAGGCTTAGATAAATACAAGAGGATGTCGAGCTTGACAAAGTCTCAGTAGGGTTTAGAGAATACTAGATCGAGGCCTAAATCCGGTCGAGCCTTATGCGAGGCTTCAATGAATAAGAATGTTAGGTCAATATTATTGGTGTAACACCCGTCGTTTAAAAATATGGATTTCCAAAAATTTTAGCCTAACGGCGTCAAAAGATAGCGAAAGTAAACTTTAAAAGATCAAACCAAAATGATCGGTTTGGTTCATTTATTAAATGGTGTTACTAGCAATGTCATCTCAATAAGTTCAAATGGAAACCCAACGGTTGCCCAACATTAAACAATCAACATCTAAGAAATTACAAGTCATTAATGTCTAGACAAAAAAGCAATTGTCTAAAATGAGAAGCTACTATGAGTAAACTAAAGCCATCTTCATTGCAATCTACCCATGCCTCGCACTTTATTCATCATCTAGCTCAAGCTTGCTAAACCTGAGGGAACAACACATTTCAAGAAAACAAGTGTTAGCTAACGAATTAGCTAAGTAAGATAACACATGGTTAATAAATCATTTGTCCATTTAAACATTATGAAAAGTCACATTTGTCATTAAGGCACATATCACAAGTCATCACATCTATCATAGCACATCTTGCATTAAACACGTTTCTTATAGGATGGATCATCCTAAATATGCCTAATCATCTTTTACATCTCACATATAATATCTAAACATCTTTGTAGTTGTGACATAAGTCACACATCTCATATAACATAAACATCTTTGTAAGTGTGACATAAGTCACACCCGACTAGATGGACAAACCTTACGGCAGTACATCAATTTCGTTAAGGAATGGCAAGCCAATCCCGGAGTAATCTGTATGTTCAAGACAAATGGGATGGGTCAGACCTCACGTGTTACTCTTCACATCAATAACCATGTTGCAAGGAGCCACCCGAGCAACCACATCTACGCACCCGTCGGGCAAGGGCAAGTACGGGTTAAGCTTAACACTTTCACATCTAAATTACGAGCTCGATTTCACATCTCATATAGTTTAGGTGTTCAGATTACCTAAACATTATCACATATACATCTTAACGTTTGGGCCCTTAAACGTGCACGTGTCATGGCAACTTAATAAGTCTAGTGAACTAGATGAACAAGCCATACAATCATGCACATTCCATTGATCATCAACATATATCACATTTCAACATACCTCAAGACATTACATAACATTTCATAGCATATCATTTCATTTCATATCATTGGGACTGCAATTCAGGCCTCAATAGTCATATACATAGCCCATATCACCTCCCGTGTAACCCCGAATCCCCATAAGCAATCAAGATATCAATTGGGAAGTTATTATATGAAAACCATGTTTTTGTTGAACCCTCAGCGTGTTAAAGTAGTGTATCTTACCTCGTAGAAGCGTACAACAAATGATAACGTAAGTTACCAAGCTTTGCAAGTATTCCCGACTACCTATAATCATTAAACGACCAATAAATGACCTAACCAAAAACCCACTTACTTATGGTCATGAAACATGTCTAAATACCTAAAAATATGACCCACGACAATGCTTGATGCATCGGAGGTTTGTTTAATACTTTAGAGCTTACATAACTCGACGGAACTCGGCATTCACTCACTAAATTAACCTTTCAGGAAACTTGACATCATAATCATATTTTGAAAGCATTACCATTAGAAAGTAGACTCTCTCACGATTCTGTGGATAGCTTATTTGTTAAAAACGGAGTTACGGTTCAAAAGTTATGGTCGTTTAAAAATGTTAACAAAATCAGTCCCTAACGGGAGTTACGAAAATTTGTAATGGGAGTTACAGTGTAGGTGTTATCACAAGTTACCCAGCTAACGGGAATTACACAACCGTAACGGGAGTTACGACGACCAGACATGAAAAACAACCATTTAACCTCCAAAACCTAACCAAACACATCTCAAACGACCCCAAACCCTATGAACGACTTTTGTACCTCAAAATTCATCATTTTAAGACCACAATGATGCAATGAAATCATTGATTAACCCTTACTTGATTTGCATCACAATAACAAACATTTTAGGTTACCGAATCGATTAAAACTCACGATTTTGACTCCAATCAACCCTCTAAAGACCTAGATCAGTTATGAAACGAATCAAGGGATTGAAAGGACATGAAATCAATGTAATAATACCTCAAATACCTGTAGATTACAAGAAGGATGCAAAAGACTTGATCAAACACACCCGAAATCACACGTTTTGAAGGATTTTGCAAAGGAATCGAATGGGGAGGAGGGGGAACGGTTTGGAGAGGATATTAGGGGATTAGAAACTGAATAATGATCAATTAGGTTAATCTAATTAACCCCTAAAACCTGGACACAAGTTTCAAAGCTTACATTCAAGCCCCTCCACTTTACATCTTTACATCTAAGGCTTAAACAACCTAACGGGAATACTTCTCGACATATTCAACACATTTAATCATCTTTGACATCTTAAACACATTAACATATACATCATTAAGGTATTGAAGCCTCACACATATAGCACATTAATCACATATAAGCATTAATTCTCCTAGAGACTTAACGGACACGTAGTGTTGACTTAACGACTCAAGTCAACCGTTAATTAAAAAAGTTTGGGATGTTACAATTACCTCCCCCTTAAAAGGATTCCGTCCCCGGAATCTCATCAGAAATGAACAACTCTGGATACTTCTCCTTCATCACGGATTCGGTTTCCCAAGTTAGACTTTCACCATGGTTATGCTTCCATTTGATCAACACAAGATCAATCACCTTCCGGCGTAGCTTCTTTTGCTTTCTCCCAAGTATTGCTACCGGTTTCTCAATCATTCTTTTCCTCGGATCAATGCTCACATCTTCAATAGGAATAACACTAGACTCCTCCGCTAAACACTTCCTCAAATAAGATACATGAAATGTGTTGTGAATTCCATCCAATTCTGGAGGCAATTCCAATTGATACGCTAGATCTTTGATACGTTTCAGAATCTTAAATGGTCCAATAAATCGTGGACTTAACTTTCCTTTCTTTCCAAAACGAATAACTCCTTTCCATGGAGAAACTTTCAGCATCACCATATCACCAACTTCAAACTCAACCGGTCTTCTTTTCTTGTCGGCATAAGTTTTCTGTCGTTCTCTAGCTACACGAAGTGCTTCCTTTGCAATGTCAACTTTTTCAGCTGTGATCTCTATAATTTCAGGACCCGTAATTTGCTTTTCGCCGGGCTCCATCCAACAACTTGGAGTCCTACACCTTCTACCATAAAGCATTTCAAATGGTGGCATTCCAATACTTGCATGATAGCTATTATTATAAGCAAATTCAATCAATTTCAAGTGATCATCCCATGCTCCACCATACTCTAACACACAAGCTCTCAACATATCCTCCAATGTTTGAATTGTTCTTTCACTTTGCCCATCAGTTTGAGGATGATAGGCGGTGCTCAAGTTTACTCTAGTACCTAATGCTCGCTGAAGACTTTTCCAAAAACTAGATACATACCTCGTGTCTCGATCTGAAACAATAGATAAAGGAACACCATGCTTTGAGACAATTTCATCTATGTACATCTTCGCCATCTTAGTCAATGGTACATCTTGTCGTGTTGCTAAGAAATGAGCACTCTTCGTCAACCTATCCACAATAACCCAAACCATATCATTTCCCTTTGGAGTTCTAGGTAGCTTGGTCACAAAATCCATAGTAATATGATCCCATTTCCATTCCGGACTCTCCAACTGTTGCAACAATCCATATGGCTTCTTGTGATCAGCTTTTACACGTGCACAAGTCAAACATCTTTCAACAAAATGTGCAACTTCTCCCTTAATATTCGGCCACCAATAAATAGGCTTCAAATCTGCATACATCTTTGTAGCACCGGAATGAACTGAATATCTTGACCTATGCGCTTCTTCAAGGATCAACTCTCGGTTTCCATCAAGCAATGGTACCCAAATTCGACCCTTATATGTGCGAAATCCACGGCTGTTCGTTTCCATCACAAGACGTTTCTTCTTTCCAATACTTTCCTTGTCAATGTTATCCTTCATCAAAGCCTTAACTTGGGCTTCCTTAATGCGGTCAAGTAGCCCAGACTTTGCTTGTACAACCATACTCATCAATCTACAAGAAAAATTCTGCACTTTTCTACTCAATGCATCTGCCACCACATTGGCTTTACCGGGATGATACTTGATTTCACAATCATAATCCTTCAGAAGTTCCATCCATCTTCTTTGCCTCACATTTATATCTTTCTTAGAAAACACATATTGCAAGCTCTTATGATCGGTAAATAAGGTGCACTTAGTGCCATATAAATAATGTCTCCACAGCTTCAATGCAAAGACAACTGCAGCAAGCTCTAAATCATGAGTAGGATAATTCTTCTCATGAGGCTTCAACTGACGTGAAACATAAGCAATGACTTTGTCTTGCTGCATAAAAACACAACCCAAACCCGCAGGAGAAGCATCACTATTCACAACCAAATCATCAGTGCCCTCGGGTAAGGATAGAATAGGAGCTTCACATAACTTCTTTTTAGCGTCTGAAAAGCTCTTTCTTATGAATCAACCCACAAGAAATTCACTCCTTTCTTTGTCAGTTCGGTCATAGGCTTAGCAATCCTAAAGAAATCTTGAATAAATCTCCGGTAGTAACACGCTAAACCAAGAAAACTCTTGATCTCAGTAGGAGTCTTAGGCTGCTCCCACTTCAAAACAGCTTCATTCTTGGAAGGTCGACTTTAATTCCCTCAGAAGAAATAACATGCCCAAGGAAATGAACTTCCTTAAGGCAAAATTCGCATTTGGAGAATTTGGCATAAAGCTTCTTCTCTCTAAGGGCTTCAAGGACAGCCCTTAAATGCTCACGATGTTCGGCTTCAATCTTTGAATATACCAAGATATCATCAATAAAAACACTCACGAAACGATCCAAGAATGGGCGACAAACATGATTCATAAGATCCATAAAAGTAGCCTACACATTTGTCGAACCAAAAGGCATGACTAGAAATTCCTAATAGCTATAACGAGTACGGAAAGCTGTCTTAACTACACTTTTCTCCTCGACTTTCAACCGGTGATAATCGGAACGTAAATCGATCTTTGAGAAATAAGAAGCACCTTGAAGTGATCACAAAGGTCATCGATGCGAGGAAGAGGATATTTGTTCTTAAGTGTTCACTTATTAAGCTCCTGGTAGTCGATACACACACGCATAGATACATCTTTCTTCTTTACAAACGAGATAGGAGCTCCCTAAGGCGTGGAACTCGGACGAATAAAGCCTTATCAATCAATGATTGAATCAAAGAGAATAGCTCATTCATTTCTGTAGGAGCAAGACATATAAGGTGCCTTGGCGAGAACTTGACCTCACGGTCAGAAAGAAGATCAAGGAGATCCTCAGGAAATGCGTCATAATATATGAACGATATCAACACTAGAAACGAAAGGCGAATTCATTCACACAGGCGAGAAAATAACATTTCATCGATAGAATAAACTTAAGAATCGTTGTCAAGGAAATGACCTTTCTATAATACTTTATTAAGCGTCAATAGAGATAAAACCATCTTCCACATAAACTCATGATTTGATAAAAACATAGAACAACATCAACATCTTTCAATTACTCCATCGTCAGCTTCAATTCATTCCTCCTAGCGTAGAAGGCAAATAGAATTAATAGGGAGGATCGAACTTCAATCTAGGGGAAGTAACCGAAGTATCCTTCATGAACTTAATGCAACATTATCATTACTAGTTAATCATCTTAGCATCAAATTCACTATGTAAGGAAACTTTGCATACATACTCAACGAACATTACCTTCATTTCCTTTTCATAAGATTCATGCGGTAAATATATTCCACTCTTATCATATCTTAACTTATATATGTCACTTTCATCACATCTTTGACATCATCTATAGGGTATGCGCATATAACACATGAAATGAAACAACAAATACGCCTTTCATCGCCGTGAGTAAACAATTCCACACATCTCAGGCATCCATGTCACTAGAGTTATAACACGGTGTTTACTCTCAACACATAAAGATACGATACATAGAAATATCTCTAACTTCGTTACCTTGAACAACGGTCAACACAAGCATGGCCACACAAACACGCTCGCGTCGTGATACACTTGCAATTATGTTCCGGACCATAATTGTAATTGTATCCTTTCACACGCATGTTCGTTACCACATTTGTGTATCACCTTCTTTTCACCAATTCATTCACACGACCTTCTTCACGCATACAACATCTCATTTCACTTACGATCCTTGTCACTAACCTCATGGGCTAGACAACATTGATGGAATACCATTTCACCTAATTCTCCAACTTCCCTTCACCTCAGCTACTTCACACCTAAGTTACATCACACGTTTATTAAATTCAGTTAGGGAAAAGGCACATTACCTCGGGAACCGTCTATCGTAGCAATAGGATAACATAGCGACGGAAAAGCGAGAAGAGAATAAAGGCTAAAAACATATTTACATTTCAACAAACAATCATCATATAGCCTTAATCCTACACTCTCACTCATCCCAACCCGTCCTAAAAGCCATCTCATCTTAAGGCTAAAGCTCAACTACTTAAGCCTAGCATGTCTGATCTTACGGTTTAAGTCCAAATCCTAAGGTCTTATAGTCATTGGTTCACTTAAACCATTTCTCTGATACCACTTGTAACACCCGTCGTTTAAAAATATGGATTTCCAAAAATTTCGCCTAACGGCGTCAAAAGATAGCGGAAGTAAACTTTAAAAGATCAAACCAAAAGGATCGGTTTGGTTCATTTATTAAATGGTGTTACTAGCAATGTCATCTCAATAAGTTCAAATGGAAACCCAACGGTTGCCCAACATTAAACAACCGACATCTAAGAAATTACAAGTCATTAATGTCTAGACAAAAAAAACAATTGTCTAAAATGAGAAGCTACTATGGGTAAACTAAAGCCATCTTCATTGCAATCTACCCATGCCTCGCACTTTATTCATCATCTAGCTCAAGCTTGCTAAACCTGAGGGAACAACACATTTCAAGAAAACAAGTGTTAGCTAACGAATTAGCTAAGTAAGATAACACATGGTTAATAAATCATTTGTCCATTTAAACATTATGAAAAGTCACATTTGTCATTAAGGCACATATCACAAGTCATCACATCTATCATAGCACATCTTGCATTAAACATCTTTCTTATAGGATGGATCATCCTAAATGTGCCTAATCATCTTTTACATCTCACATATAACATCTAAACATCTTTGTAGTTGTGACATAAGTCACACATCTCATATAACATAAACATCTTTGTAAGTGTGACATAAGTCACACCCGACTAGATGGACAAACCTTACGGCGGTACATCAATGTCGTTAAGGAATGGCAAGCCAATCCCGGAGTAATCCGTATATTCAAGACAATGGGGCTGGTCAGACCTCCCGTATTACTCTTCACATCTAAGACCATGTTGCAAGGAGCCACCCGAGCAACCACATCTACGCACCCGCCGGGCAAGGGCAAGTACGGGTTAAGCTTAACACTTTCACATCTAAATTACGAGCTCGATTTCACATCTCATATAGTTTAGGTGTTCATATTACCTAAACATTATCACATATACATCTTAATGTTTGGGCCCTTAAACGTGCACGTGTCATGGCAACTTAATAAGTCTAGTGAACTAGATGAACAAGCCATACAATCATGCACATTCCATTGATCATCAACATATATCACATTTCAACATACCTCAAGACATTACATAACATTTCATAGCATATCATTTCATTTCATATCATTGGGACTGCAATTCAGGCCTCAATAGTCATATACATAGCCCATATCACCTCCCGTGTAACCCCGAATACCCATAAGCAATCAAGATATCAATTGGGAAGTTATTATATGAAAACCATGTTTTTGTTGAACCCTCAGCGTGTCAAAGTAGTGTATCTTACCTCGTAGAAGCGTACAACAAATGATAACGTAAGTTACCAAGCTTTACAAGTATTCCCGACTACCTATAATCATTAAACGACCAATAAATGAGCTAACCGAAAACCCACTTACTTATGGTCATGAAACATGTCTAAATACCTAAAAATATGACCCACGACAATGCTTGATGCATCGGAGGTTTGTTTAATACTTTAGAGCTTACATAACTCGACGGAACTCGGCATTCACTCACTAAATTAACCTTTCAGGAAACTTGACATAATAATCATCTTTTGAAAGCATTACCATTAGAAAGTAGACTCTCTCACGATTCCGTGGATAGCTTATTTGTTAAAAACGGAGTTACGGTTCAAAAGTTATGGTCGTTTAAAAATGTTAACAAAATCAGTCCCTAACGGGAGTTACGAAAATTTGTAACGGGAGTTACAGTGTAGGTGTTATCACAAGTTACCCAGCTAACGGGAATTACACAACCGTAACGGGAGTTACGACGACCAGACGTGAAAAACAACCATTTAACCTCCAAAACCTAACCAAACACATCTCAAACGACCCCAAACCCTATGAACGACTTTTGTACCTCAAAATTCATCATTTTAAGACCACAATGATGCAATGAAATCATTGATTAACCCTTACTTGATTTGCATCACAATAACAAACATTTTAGGTTACCGAATCGATTAAAACTCACGATTTTGACTCCAATCAACCCTCTAAAGACCTAGATCAGTTATGAAATGAATCAAGGGATTGAAAGGACATGAAATCAATGTAATAATACCTCAAATACCTGTAGATTACAAGAAGGATGCAAAAGACTTGATCAAACACACCCGAAATCACACGTTTTGAAGGATTTTGCAAAGGAATCGAATGGGGAGGAGGGGGAACGGTTTGGAGAGGATATTAGGGGATTAGAAACTGAATAATGATCAATTAGGTTAATCTAATTAACCCCTAAAACCTGGACACAAGTTTCAAAGCTTACATTCAAGCCCCTCCACTTTACATCTTTACATCTAAGGCTTAAACAACCTAACGGGAATACTTCTCGACATATTCAACACATTTAATCATCTTTGACATCTTAAACACATTAACATATACATCATTAAGGTATTGAAGCCTCACACATATAGCACATTAATCACATATAAGCATTAATTCTCCTAGAGACTTAACGGACACGTAGTGTTGACTTAACGACTCAAGTCAACCGTTAATTAAAAAAAGTTTGGGATGTTACAATTGGGCCTCGCCCAAATGACAAAGCAGCGGAGTCTAGACCTTGGCAGGCCTTTGGAGAGGCTCTCTGCTTGAAAGCATCGAAGCTCAGACAAGACAAGGCATATCAAAGCCTAAGGTGGACCTCACTCTAGCGAGCCTTAGATAAAGGCAAAAGAGTGCTAAGCTTTCGGCAAGGCTGCGAGGCTTTGAATTCTCTCACTCTCTCTATTTAACATTAATTTAAATGTTATTATATTTATTATTGTGACTTACAAATCAAGTGACATATGAACGGCTGACAAATAATAATTATGGAATGTTCAATACCTAGTACCTTTGGGATTTGGGTCAGGGCCCATATCTGGTACGGCCCAAGGACAAAGTTGCCCTAATCTGAGGCTTATAAATACCTCTAATCATTGAATGTCAGAGCCATTCAATTTCATCATTCACAATCAATTCAATTCAGACATTTCACACACAGTTCATTCAATATCATTCAGCATATTCAATACATTCACCAATCAATCATTCATAACATAAAATTACATAATATTCATATCCTCCAAAGATCGAAACATCTCTTTGTTAAAATCATCATCCACCTTAGATTCGTCAAGAATTTATTAGGTTTGCACTACTTAGTAGGAGATCTTGATGATTTTCGTGGTTAAACCCCTTTTGTGATTGAGCTTAACTTTTCATGCTCAAACAGATAAAAAATCAAATTTTGTTTACAATTAGTATTCATCCACTTATAATTATAGCTTATCAAATTATCAAGGATTATATATAAAAATAATAATAAAAAAATTAACCATTGGGTAATAGCTCAGTGGCCACCAACCGCCACTTTTCAGGAGAGGTCTTGGGTTCGAGTCTTGCCAAAGGCAAACTTGAGATAATCAGGGGATTATTAAGTGGTTGAGAATTACCTGGACACTAGCCTGGCTGGGGGATTAGTGGGTACCAAATGGTACATGGGATCAGGGGGTTTCCATCCAATTACCCTTTTTTTATATATAAAAAATTAATATTCTAACAAATAACAACTATATAATCCAAAACTTTTATGAAAAACAAATAACACAACAAAATCTTGTATTGTTAAAAAAACCAAGTTTTGACAAAATATTGATAGATGAACTAAACGCTTTCGTTAGTGTTCCAGTATTACATTCTGTTACTTTGATTTTCATTACGTTATTTATATTTGAATTTACAAGTTTGTTCTTTCATAATTTTAATTACAGTCCTTATATTAGAGTTTACTGGTTTGTTCTTTCATAACTTTTGTTGAATTACGTATATTTAACTTATCTTTAATATGTTATAAACAATCCGTGTATTTGACATGAATCTAAATCTAATAAATGCATATAAGTCATATCACAACCGCATTTTACCACAAATAAAAGTTTTTTTTTAAGGTGTGGATCATTTGCTCGCAACAGGGGATCTAGCTTACGTTGTCTTAACCGGGTCCGTGCTAGAGAGCCCCTTCACCCTCAATACCTAGTAGGAGGAGAAACCCCCAACTAAATCGCCCGAAGGCACGACATTTAATTGAGATAAAACCATGCCCCCTCTGCATTACCCTAACCTGCTTCACTGGAGGACTTTATTTGTAAAATTCTTTTAAATGTCTTTCCCATGACTCGAACTCGAGACAACCAGCATGTAAATATTGGTGCTCAACCATTGAGCTCTTTTCTCTTTTTATTATTCTACTAAGTGTAAAACATATTTTATATACGGGTTAATTAAATGCAAAATGTGGTTTATATTTTTGGGATATGAAGATAATGCGACACATTCTGGATGATCTAATCACATCATTATCATAAATTTACAAACTCAATTTCCCGTCGTGTATATATATAGGATAGGATAGGATATATTCAATCTTTTACAAATTTTGAACTACAAAAAGATTAAAAGTAATCTCTTTCTTTAACAGAAAAAAAATACAATGATTAAATATAATATAAAACAATCAATTTCCTTAAAAATGAAACAACTATTATTATTTTATTTTGAGTAAATTGCATTTTTGATCCCTGTGTTATCACCCAATTAGCAAGCGCAGTCCAAATTCACTTATCGTTGCAACCGCAGTCCAACTTTAGCCTTTGATTGCACTCTCAGTCCAAAAACTGATGATCGTCTATTTTCAACCGTTAGTTTGGTCATGTGCACCTCACCTGAGGGGCAATATTGTTTATTTTTACAACGTACAAATAAGGCCAAAACTGTAATTTACTCGAATACTTTTTTTCAAGAACATCATTCTTCAAGCCATTTCCAAAATAATAAAAATAAATCATGTTTACCTAAAAAGTCTAAAACTAAAACCCACTTAGGGCGGTGCTTATAGCAGTCCGCAGGGAGCGTCCTTGGCTGTCCAAGACGCGGACGGCTATTGACATTGATCGTCCTTGTGGCTGCGTCTTGCACGATGTTCTTCCCCAAGAAGTTCAAGGACGGAAGGAGGTGGGGTCGGCTGAAGTTTTTTGTTTTGTTTTATATATGTGTAGTGTATATATATGTGTATTTGTGTGTGTGAGATAAATTATAAAATAATTGATGATGTGTAAAGAAGTTCCAAGAAGCTTTTGCTTATAGACAGTGAGTGTCCTGAGGGAAGTCCTGGATTATGTGATGCTGATGTGGGAGGAAGCTCAAAGAAGCTGACCCTTATAAGCATCGGGCCTTAGATCCAACAAACCAAGAAATCAAAAATCAAGAAAATAAAAATACTCGTAACTCATATGCACTTGCAGATCTAAAATACACTTACATCCAAATAACTACATCTTGTCTACCTAAAACCCATTTACATTCAAACAACGAAAAACATACAGATCTGGAACAATAAACACAAATCAAAGATAGTTACTATCATATATGGATCTGAATCATGGTCTTATATGAATGGAGCCGTCGAGATTAATGGGATAAACGCCGACAGAGGTGGTGTTTGTTGCGGCCGGCGAGATAAGGGATTAAGGGATAAGAACGCCGGAAGTGGTAATGTTGGCTTTTGCTGGAAGAAGGTTGGTCGTGTGGTGACTACAAAAGTGGGAGATTGAACTTGAAAGGACGGTGGTAGGGACTAGTAATTGAGAGAGTAGTTGAAAAAGGACAGTTAGTATCATACTATCATGTCACCTTGCCTTTAATTCGAGTATGTGTTTGTTTTTTTGCCATGTATTTGCTGCTCTTCAAATTGACATCATCATCAAAAAGACATGGTAGGTGTTGGTGGAAGATATACATAGATATATAGATACAAATTTCGTGTGTGTATGTTTTGTAAAAGAAAATATTGATCCTAAATTGACTGCTGATATGAATTAAAGTTGTTCAAACAAAATTTGGTATTTGGGTACGCTTGGTAATGGTGGATTTTAATTAGGTTTTGTAGACGTGAATCCATTTGTAAATGTGTGAATGCTTGGCTGTAGTTCTTCAATCTTACTATCTTACTATCTTCTCTTACTATGTTAGACTATCTTATCTACTATCTTATTTTATTATATATTATATTATATTATTATTTATATTATTATTATTATTTTATTTTTATTTTTTATTATTATTATATTTTATATTTATTATATTATTATTTTATTTTTATTTTTATATTATTATTATGTTTTTTTTAAATTATTTATATACTACTAAAGGAAGAATTTTATTGAACAATCTCCCTTATCTATATATATATATTATATTATTTTATACTTTATTATTATTATCTTTATCTTTATTTTATACTACTAAAATAAGAAACCAAGTGACATAAGAAAAGGCAATGTGGCAAGAAATAAGACTTGCCGTGATGAACTTCGTGTGTGTTTAGAGGTGTTTTGGTATGTGTAGAAATTAGGCGGGGCTTTTTGAGTTTTGAAAATGAAAAAGAGGATGGTTGGAAGGAGAATAGAGAGAGAAATACACAAGCTTTATCAATTAATAGAAATACAATTCGTTTATTCTCTCCTTCTTTCAGATCCATCTCCAGCAACGCAGCTTCATCATCATCTTCGTCTTTCTTTATCTATTAATCAGATTCAAAATTTCAGATTCATCATCAGGTCTCTTTACATCAGATGCAATAAAGATTCATAATCGATTTCAGATTCATCATCATCACCAGCTTCTTTACTTGCTCTTTATATTTTTATGTTTTCTAAATATTTTGTTGAAATCGTAGCTGGAAGAATCATCGGGTGAATCAGAGGATTTTGAAGATGTTGATGGAAATCAAAAGGTAAGATGAAGATGATAATCAAAAGGTAAGACTATAACGTTTTATTTTATATGATTTTTGATTTATTACTGATTAAAAAGGGAATTTATTATGGTAAGATTATTTTTTAGGGTTTTTGAAATTAGGGATTCTTGATGAAGATGATGATAAAAGGTAAGTTTTTAAAGTCCTTTTTTCTTATGTTTTATGGTCTGCAAACAACAAACCACAATCAGTGGGATTTTAATGTATGTGTTATAATTAGGTATGGACAAATTCACAAGAAGATTAGAAGAAAATTCTTATGAATCCATGTATAGAAAAGGTAATGATAGCAGAGTCATAGTTTTATGAACTTGGATTCTAAAGATTTTATACAGGCTTTTTGAAGTTCTTGGTTATACAACCTGATAACTTCTGATAGTGTTTTGACTATGGATTTTAACACTTTTATTGTATTAATGGTTTTAATTGTAGATTGCAATGTTGAAACTTTTTTCTTAATATATTTACTTTTCTTTTTTGTAATCAAGTTTAGAATCACGAGTTCTTATGGATACATGTGAATACCGGGTTGCGAGGTTGAAGGTGCAACAGAGAAGGAAGTTGGAGGTGCAACAGAGAAGACGAACAAGAGTAATCATGTTTTGAGGAAGCTTGAAAAACACCAAGAGGTAAGCAAACTTGAGTCACATTTGCAGAACAATATTTTAAAGGGCGTCTTCTATCAACAAATTTAAAGGGTGTAGGTTCAGTCATCAAAATGTTAGTAAAGTCAAACTATTTTCATTCTTAATAATCATTAAGAATAAAAGGATACAATTGCAGCAAAAAACAGAAAATAAGTTGATTACAATTGCTTTTGAATAGTAGTTGTGCCTTATGAATGGTATGAAGTTGTGGATTAACGTGTGCTTTTGAATGGCGGTAACCTTCATATTTATGCTCCCACCACCTAAAAGCCCCCCATGCATTTTATGGTAAACCAACCAAATAATCCCCCCCCCCCTCTCTCCCAACCCCCAACCCCCCAAAATCCCCTCTCCTCCAGTATTTTTTTGTCCTTGAAACTGATTTTGATTACAAATATAGGGTTATAATAAACTACCTATTTTATGCCAGGAAAATGGAAACGGGGAGATAAAGGCGAAGTGAAGTCGTCTGTGAATTTGATTAAGAATGCATAGATTATTGATCCAAAGGCCTTTCAGTTAAGGCATGCAAAAGGTGATATTTTGTCGTCGTGTCTTCACTTGGTATTCAATTTACAATCAGAACTCATATATATTTTCTATAAAGCGCAATTTCAAGTTTGTAGTTTGTGCTAAGTTGATTGTAAATTAATCCATAAAAAAAGTACTATAATTGTTGATATAATTGTGAAATCCATGGAATAACATTGTATTTATTGGTTTCAGTTTACCCCATTGGTTTTGCCAAATTCGCTGGTTGATGTTATGGGAATGAGATTAGCAATCGGACATCATGTTGTAGTGCTATGGGAAGGTATGTATCTCACTTGCAAAAGCAGAGCCTTTTAACTTGTGTATATCTTTAACTTTTATAAAGTGCATTTGTGGAATTTTGAGATTTAGGTTTTGAATAGTAAAGATGTCTTGTATGAAGTGGGTCTAAAGTAGATGAGTTTCTAAAGTAGATCAGCCTTGCTTTGTTTTGCATAATCATTGAAAGTTTTGTCGTTTGTTTTATCTATTCGATATATGTATGTGTGTATATACTGTATAATTTTGTATCATGAAGAAGTAAGTTGGTTGTGAACTAATTTGGCTCAATTTGGGTTTTGTTTTATGTCAAATAGGTTAAATGGGTCAACTACAAGTGTTTGGTTAAAAAGGTAACTGGTCAAAGAATTACAAGGGGTTGACACGTATTGATAGGGGAACTTGGAAAGCGAAGGATACATAGTTGTAGCAAAGCTATGGAGACACTGATTATATGGTGAGTTTTGTTTTAAATTAAAATCTTTAAATTGTTTGGTTGTATATTACTGTACATAAACGGTTTGATTATATGATTCAGTTGATGAAATATCCAAAAGAATTCAAGGTTTGTGTTTTCAATCCACTGAGATTTACAAAATAGGAGAATATTGTTGCTTATTTGAAGGTATCTCATATAGTCGGGCTTATTTGTTTTAGGTGATAGTTGCAGTTTTTGACTTTGACTTACACTCACTTATTCTGTTCAATGATGCATCATATAGGAAAATCTTTAGATACAAGTTGTCCGTGGGTATCTAAGGTATTCATTTATCTTTTCATTTTGTTATTTTTGCCACTGATGCATCATATGTCTTCATGTCATTATGAATTGTTTATTTGGAATACAAGGTGTGGAACTCTGTTTCAAAAAGCAAAATAGGGTGACTATATATCTATCATTCATGGCAACTATTCTCATAATGTATGAATGTATGTATGAATATAGATTGAACTTCATACATATTTGCTCGATCCATAAAGAAGTGAAATACTTATTATCATTATTGATAAACTGTAGTTTTGGCGGTGGGACATGGAATTCAACACTAATAGGAAATTTCTACAATCTACACGATAAATCTTGACACAAATTCATGGCTTGTGTTCTGTTTTATATGTGAGAAAAGAGGGGACATGAATACTTAATGTATTAGACCTCCCGTATCAGTTTATTATAAAAAGCTATAATATTAGCAAGACTATATAGTTTATTTTAGAATAATTTATAATGTTGCGGCATGAAGTTTTTCACACAAACCTGATGTCTCTGTAACAGTTAGTCACCTTATCCAGAAAATCTTACAGGCCGGCATGTGTATATATCTATGGTGCAGGTTTAACACCAGCAGAGAAGCTCCTCGACTTGTATCATGGTAGATGGGGACAAAATGTGGATCATGTATTTGAGAAGCTACTTTACTAAAATGCCCGACTTCTTGGCCATATTTGTGTATGTATCTCTTCTCGATAGCTGTAGGTATGCTTTATTTCCCCTTTACACTATAAATTGTGCACGTTATTTATGTAGGAATAAGGTGTATGTCATATATGCATGAAATGATCATGGATTACATTATATATATTCTTGATGACTTGCTTATGAGATATTGTTGCTTTGAGAAAAAATTTGATTAGATTCTTGAGACTGCATTGAGTTTTCGAAATTCTTGGGCTGGTTACAAGGAAACTGTTGGGCTGTGGGATTTGTCTGGCTATTATGCATATATTTTGAACAATTTGTTTTCTTAAGAACATTTTCTTACCAAAAGTTACCCGTTTTTGACCCCATTTGAAGGTTTACCCAACCTTCATATTGAATAACTACTTACAGGATGATGAGTATATTGCATCTTTGCAAGCTGGCAGAGAAAAAGAGCTGCTAGAACAGTCAGCCAAAGAAGCTGCTATTGAAGAAGAAAGGCGTAAGGAAGAAGAGGCACACATAAAGTTGGAAGAAGAACAGGTGATGGGTGTTTAATATAGTTGTCCCGTAAACTATTTATGCAAATTGGAATGTGGTAACTGATGGGTGTTTAATATAGTTGTCCCGTAAACTGTTTATGCAAATTGGAATGTGGTAACTGCTCACAACGTGCTTCACCACCACCAACCATTTCTATCCAAAATAGTTGCTCTAGACCGAACATGAACCCAAACAGAAGCACAAGTGATATTAGCCGTGGGTTGTAGGCTATGAAAGGGTAAGATTGATCATAGTTACTAAAGCAACGATAAGTTTCATGATATTTTAATTTTGGATTTTAGACATCTGATCTTACAAGATTATTTTTGAGTTTTGCAGCTTGAGTTTTGAACAAAAAGAAATACATTGCTTATTTTAGTGACTAAAAATACAAGCTTGGGTTCCAAGTTCTTGCTATTTTTTTGGGAAATTTATAACTTATACATCCAAATTGTTTTTACGGATTGGATAAAGTTTCTTCCTTTATGAACTTACATGAAGTAACGGTAGTGCAATATTATAATGAGAACTAATGAACATAGGTGAGAAAGAACATGTTCGGTTGAATTTGTCAAAGATAACCAAGTGAGTCATTGAAGTTTATACTAAAACTGTTAGTCATTGAAGTTTATACTAAATCAGGATTTGTTTAAATCTTTTGCAGCTGCAAGTCTGCAACCCCTAAGCAGATTACAAAGCTTATGCAAGTCGATGGCTTTACAAATGACGAAGTGAAAAGCCATCTGCAAGTCAGTTCTAAACTTCTAATGTTTTAGTTCAGAAAAACCTCTTAACTATTTTAACATAACTTCATTTTAATTGCCCAAGCAAAACGTGATTGCAACAGGAGTATGAGAGGTCGTTATAAAAAGCTGGACAGTTTACTAAACAAGTAGCTGTAACATCTTTGACTGCCCGGTTTGAGTGACTTTTAGCTCCAGATAAAATTCCATTTGCTTGCATTACTTTCTGATTGAATTTGTGTACTTCATGTTTAAAACTCTCTCCATGTGCCTGCCTCGGTTTGCATTTTTTAACAATGGATATGGAACTTAGCAACAAATTTATGTGGGTATGTGTTTGGATTGGACCAAATAACTTTCTGAAACATGTCTTTGACTTTTTGTTTTTGGTAGAGTACATAGCATAAGAAAATGAGTGAGTTTTAGCTCCAGCTTTACAAAACCTCATTTGCTTGCATTATTTTCTAATTGAAATTTGTGTACTTTACAAACTATGACTATCATATATAACTGCTTTCTATACATATAAGAAGAATAAGGAATTAAGTGATAAAATGGTTTTTTAAGTACTCACTTAAGTTAATCATATTATATGTGGTTTTTTAAGGAATTAACTCTTTCTATGTGCTTTTTTAGCATCTTATAAAATCATCAATACTTTTAATAAATATATTTTACTCAAATATTAATTATTTTTGTTACCGTATATACTAAAAAAAAATATTATTTAACAGGTACGCGTTTTACGCGGGATCTAAATCTAGTTGTGAATATAGGTGGGTTTTTATCAGCTGCAAAAAAGAAGGAAATAAAAAAAGGAAAAAATAAAGCAAAAAAGAAAGAAATAAAAAAAACAAAAGTTTTATCAGTTGCAAAAATGGTCTATTTGTGAGCAAATGACTTTTCTACCCATCACATGTCCCTCACGTGATCCAGTTAACGGTAGAAAATAGACGAACATCATTATTTGGACCGAGAGTGCTACCAAAAACTGAAAATTGGACCGCAGTTGCAACAATAAGTGAATTTGGATTGTGCCTGCAAATTGGGTGATAACAAAGGGACCAAAAATGAAATTTACTCTTTTATATTAATTCAAAATAATTTTGTTGATATATATATAATATATATATATAATAAATTTTTATTTTAGTTCTTAAATAATATATATATATATATATATATATATAGGGGTGGGATAAATTGAGTACAAGTCTTAATTTGAGTCCAAAGGGTCCATGTAACTTACACATGTGTAAGTTGTAACTTACACATGCGTAAGTCGTGGTGGCGGTGGTCGCCGTCGCCGGAAGATCATGGTGGTGGTCGGAGATGATGGTGGTGGTGGTGGTGATAGTGGTTGTATAACTTACTGTAACACCCGTCATTTTAAAAACCTGGATTTCAAAAACTTTTGCCAAACGGCGTTTAAAACATAGCGGAAAAGGATCACTTAAAAACTGCCCCATCCGTAACGGATGGTACCTTTCATTAAAGTTTGGTGTTACTAATAGCATCATCGTAATAGTCAAAGTAAAATCCAAGTTATGGCACTAACATAATTGCCATCAACACTACAAGAGACATAAATCATAAATAAAGTAGCCGAACATATGGCTATGGGTAAAGTCTAATCATAGGGAGACTAATGCTAATCTTCCTTTATTCTTCTACCCATCTCACGATCCACGCACTTCACTAGCTTATACCTGCTTATCCTGAAGGACACAACATTTTCATAAAAGCAAGTGTTAGCTAATAAAATTAGCTAAGTAAGATACACACATTCTGATAAAACGTTCTTCATTTTACTTTCATAAAACTTCGTCATATTTTACTTATCAAAACGTAACCACATCACATATCATCCACAACAATCATAGATCAACTCATACTCCCCTTTTCCCACATTGCATCACATTTCATTTCATATCAACATATACATCTTATCATCATATACCCACATCTTAATCAATACCTTATATCATATCAACATAGACTTACCACTAAACGTAACTTCATATCATATCTTGGCATATCACACATAAACATATCGCACATATATGTATAGCACATGTTGGATATATACTCCTAATTGTGCCTATGCATCGTTCTTATCACACGTCTCAACACATCTTATTAAATCCCACATCACATTGTAATCCCACGTCTTAAATTACATGTACATCTTTCTCACGTATTCTTATAATTATCTTAATCAACTTATTCCCACATCTTACATATTTAATCAATTTACATATTACGCACTAGCTTTACAACTAGCACGATTTCCCACGTCTTAACTTTTAGGAAAGGCAAAGCCATTTCCATAGTATCCCGTCATGCTTTTAACATTGGTGGTTAGTCACTCCACCCGGAAATACTAGTCCCACGTAACTATGCCGCAAGGAGCCACTCAAGCGACCACGTACGCACTAGTTTTACAACTAGCACGGGTTAAGCTTAACACTTCCCACGTCAATCTCACGTATTTAGCTATAGCATTTCCCACGTATTTATATCTTTCTTACTTTTACGCACTAACACTAAGGCTAGAACGATTTCCCACATTGCACACTTTACTTTAACATTAGGTATATTCATTACCTAACTAATCACACATCTACTTTAACGTTTGATCCCACTAACGTACACAACTCATAACATTTCTTACGTATATCTAGTGAACTAGACATTATTACACTTAAGTCTCACATATAATTCATCACGTATCATCGTCAAATCATAACATCAACATCATTAATCCCACATCTACTTTAGTGTTTAATCCTACTAACGTGTACAGATCATAGCATTCCTACGGGTAACACACTTAAATCCCACACATCAGCCATCACATGACAATCATCAAAGCATATCATTTGACATTATCATTATCACAACACATATCATAATCATTTCATGGCAGTATAACTATAATCAACATACTACTTATGCATATAACCACTTTACTTTAAACGTCATCATATCATAATAAGCCACTTCATCATACATACCTTCCCACATAACCTCCCGCATAACCCGAAAAACCCAACACACATAAGATAATCCAGTTAAGAGGTTAATTAAAGAAAACTACTTTTGTTGTGCCTCCAGCGTGATAAAAGACATGTATCTTACCTGACGACGAGCACAACGATCAACAAGCAACTTTAACGTATCTTTCTTGAGTTCCCAACTACCTATCACACACATATAATCGACATGTAACATAAACGGGATCTTAAAGAACATCTCCAAGTTCCCTAAACATCAACATAACTTATACCTAAGGTCTATGGGTCAAATGAGCACTAAAACAAGCCTAAACGACCACCAGACCTCCAAGTGCGCCGCACCCCCCATCTGTGCGTCGCACCAAACAACCAGGGACTTCAGCCCAGCACCAGGTGCGCCGCACCAAGGCCCAGGTGCGCCGCACCTCGGGTGTCGACCAGCAAAACCAACTTCGTTTCTCTTTATTCACCTTCCGAACGGATCCCAAACCTCCACCGCGACTTACACCAATTAAATTGACATCAAATAGGTCACAATTAAGCATTTGAAAACATCAATTAATCCTTGAATCAATTGCATAAATGAATCCCTCTTTTTGATCATCAAAACGACTCGAAACCGCAACGTTTGGTTACAAAACACAATTGAACACACATGGATCTAATTAAACACCTGGGATTCACTTATTTACATATAAACAACATTATTCAACATTAAAGTTTGCATCTTGACATAGTTAATCAACTCTATTAATGATTTTACTCACGAAAACATCGTTTTTAACCGAAAACATCAACTTCCAACAACCCCAGTCCTCATGGTCGAATCTACAGGGACAAAACCTACTTTAAAACTTAATCAACAATCAATTGATGATATAATACCTGTAGGGTTGATCAACGGATCGAAACCAAGCAAAAACCCTTCCGAAATCCCCCGAATTCGACTAGAATTGAGGAATTGACCTAGGGTTTTGTGTGTGAGAATATTCTAGGGTTTAGATCTGATTTCCCAGCCTTTAGGTCGTGCATAAGGTCCTATATATAGTGGAACAACTTTCAAAACTTTACATCTAGGCCCTCGCACTTCGTTACAACTCGTTTCGTCACTTAACGGCTCGTTTAACGCCCACAGAAACACTTATCGACCCTTAAATCTTATCGGGGACATTAAATGACTTCATTTATCATTATCTACTTTAATTTCATTATTTTAAATCATTTTAACACATAACTCACGTAATTCGTTTAATTCACATAAGCACATATACAACACATAGTTACTAACGGTCACTAACGACAAGTTGACGGTCAACGTCAAAAGTCAAACTTGAAAAGTTTGGGATGTTACACTTACACATGTGTAAGTTAACTTACACATGTGTAAGTCGTGGTGGCGGTGGTCGCCGTCGCCGGAGGATCATGGTGGTGGTCGGAGATGATGGTGGTGGTGGGAGGAGGTGGTTGGGATTTGAGGAGAGGGAAGAAAATCAATGGACCCTTTGGACTCAAATTAAGACCTGGACTCAATTTATCTTTTCCCTATACATATAAATATACATATACAAACCCTATATCAGTACTCACTCAATTAATATATTATATATATATATATAGAGTTTCCTTATTTTGAGAACCATTTTTTTTGTAAGAACCATGAGAACTCTTAATTTATATATTTGTTCACATGTTTTTTTTGTTCATTCACATGTATGTTGTAGAAGAAACTTTTTGAAGAAACCTTCAAAGTAGCCTTTTATGAACTTGTGAATGAATTTGTTCACGTTTTCTGTTCACATGTGACAAACGGCTATATATAAGGTTTTGAAAAAATTTTCTTCTGCAACATATATTTTTATAACGTTTCACATGTGAATGAACAAAAAAAAACATGTGATCCAATATAAAATTTAGAAGTTCTCACGGTTCTTACAAAAAAATGGGTTCTCAAAATAAGGGTCCCCTATATATATATATATATATATATATATATATATATAAGGTATCTCAAAGCGCTCGGGTGACGCTCTCTAAGCCCGCCACATCAGCATTTTCTTACGTGGCATCACCAGAGCGATCCAAGTGACACGTCATCATCCCGTAGGCAACTAATCTGATGATGTGGAGTGTCCACCTAAGCAAATGTTAGCCATAAATCAGCTTTTAATTAAAAAAATTCGGAGGTGGGATCGAACCCATGACCTCCGAATTCTCATCTGTGTATTCCTACCACTTGAACTACCATTGATTTTGTTTGTAAATTGAAAAGCTACAGTTGATAAATCTCATTCGTTGTTGGAAAATAAATAAACCCCAATTTAGTGTATTTTGAACATCAGTTAGAGATTTTGTAAAGGAAACAAATAACCCCCACATTTTTTCCTCTCAATTGGATTAGAAAAAGAATCAGCGGTTTTAAATTAAAAGAAATATCCTCAAATCTAGGATTTGTGGGTTTTCAATCATTTTCTCTCAATAATCTTATGAATTTTATATATTTTTTTCATTTTTCTTCAGAGTAACTAAGTTATCACTTTTTCTTTTTTATTAATTGATTATTTTCATGAGTAATTTGGTTGTTTTTTTTTTTTTTTTTTGCTGCAACTAATCATATGACTAGGGTTAAATAATTAAAGAATTCTTTCTTCCAATATTATCAGCCATTTTGGTTTTCTATATATTTTATAATGAATTCAAATATTTTTTTTATTTGAGCACAAGATGTTCGATGAAATGCCTAAGAAAGGTTTCTTTTAAAAACTTTAAGTAGATGAACCCAAGGTGTTGGATTAAATATAGGCTATATCTAAGATATGTTAGATTTGGATAACATTATATTACCTTAAAACCACTGGGTTAAACCCCAGTGGCCAGGGGTATTTTCCTTAATCCGCTATGCGGGCCCCGGGTGAGTTTTACTGAGGTCTCAGGTTCGAGCCTCAGGTTCCTCACCGACGGTATTTTCTCTTAAAGGTGGTGTCTCGCATCATGCTCGCGAAGGTATCTTCGGAGTGCGAGTTCGACTGTTGAAATTAACCTGTCAAAAAAAAAAAAAATTATAAAAATCAATGACGGGTTAATACGACCAGTCGACCATATAATCAGTGGGTCACATTTATATTCACGCTTGCCACATGATTCATGACTTACAAAACGCTACATGATTACATGAATCCAACTATCCGCACACGATACGGAACGAGGGCCCCGTTATTATATCAAAGTGAACTATAAAGCCCATTGGGTTTACATGGATATCAAATGTTGCATTAAACGCAAAACGTCCAACGACCCAAAAAGATTTTTACTTCGTCAACTGATTTCACTCTTTTTTAGTTTTTTCTTTTTTCCATCATTTTTAAAATTTGAGATTGATGAATATAGTAAAAAATTAAATAAAAAAGGGTAGGGAGACATGAAATTTCCTAACTTTATATGAAATATTCAAGTTGTTTACAAACTATGTTGCTTTCACTTTTATTGAATATACACACTAAACATATATCAATAGAATTATGTAAAAACCTTCTTCAATTCAATTCGAGTCGTTCATGTTTATATGCATGGTTTATTTTTCAAGTCATACACATTCGAGACCAAACATATATATTCAATTAACACTGAACAATCGATCATGCATGCAGCTGTATTTATTTAAGTTAATTGGTTCAGTCATAGTTCATTTGAATCAATTTTTAACATTGTCATAGTTTTTGGTTAGTACAAGTTTTGAAACAGATAGTTAACATGATTTTATTGGATGAGTTTGTTTTTTACTTAGAAGGTTAAGTGGTAAGAATTCATTGACTATCTATAAACCCTTATAAAGGGTATTGGGATTAAGATTTCAACACTTTTTTTCTTCCCATAATACCCTCATTAATCCTCTAAATGCCTAAACTACCCTTGCTACAAATTTAAACCCAAAAAAAAACAAACTAATCACAATCAGTCGACTCCCTAATTTTTTCTCTCGCCGGATTCATCACAAATTCACAACCCCATCAACAACTAAATCACAAATTCACAAATCACAACCCCATCAACAACCAAATCAAAACCCGGATTCATCACAAATTCACAACCCCATCAACAACTAAATCACAAATTCACAAATCACAACCCCATCAACAACCAAATCAAAACCCCTCGCCGGATTCATCGCCACCAACGACGGCCGCCGGATTCATCACCACCAACCAGGCCGCCGGATTCATCACCACCAACGACCGCCGCCGGATTCATCACCATCAACAAGGGTTTTTCTTCACCATCAACAAGGGTTTTTCTTTCTGTTTCTCTCGCCGGATTCATCGCCCCCAACCACCACCGCCGGATTCATCACCAATTTTGTTCAATTGTGAGTTTAAATATGTTGATTTTGAGATTTTATTTCATTGTTTATAATTTAAGCAGCCTATTATTATGTTTCTAGCTATTTGCAGTATGTAGATACAGAAATTGATATACATTTTCGGCTGTGTAATTAATTCACTTATTATAAGTATATAGATATATAGATACATATGAATTTTTATAAATTGGTTTTCAAAAAATCGATTGAGATGAATTTTTATAAATTGGTTTTCATTCACTTATTATAAGTATATAGATATAGATAGATACAGATATGAATTTTTATAAATTGGTTTTCAAAAAATCGATTGAGATGAATTTTTATAAATTGGTTTTCATTTTGAATGATACTCTTGCAACATGATCGATGTCGTTGGACCGATCAAAAATATAAACTAAATACCACTAATTAGCAAGGGTAAGTCGAGTATCGTTTCCACAGAGAATCATGGGAAAGTGTTAAACAATTTACAAAGTTAAGTAAACTAGACATAAACTTAAAATTGATTGATTGATTTGATTAACAACTAAAATTGATTATGAACTTAACAAAATAATTCAATTAAATAAAAGGGACCATTCTCATGTTTCAAATTATGTTTTCAAAAGTATAACCTAACTTATGTTCATTGGAAACCACATAGACATGATTCGTTATACGCTTGGATTGAATGAATGTTAAGAATTAATTAATTAGGTTGTGATGATTCACGATAACGAAAACCGGGGAATTGACACAACTAAATTATCTATTCATTAACTAGATTACAAATTCATAAGAGATTCTTCCAATAATAATTGATTAACAAGAATTTGAAATCAAAAGATAGATGGAATTCATTCAAAGTTATAAACAAGTAATCATTCATTCAAACCAAAGAACATTAGATGCAAAACACAATTAAGAATTAAACATCTAATCCAACTTGAACATAAGAAAGGTTGAATACAATTGTCTTACATAATTGTTCACATGAGAATGATCAAAAGGAAATTAGCCTAGTATCTTCATCATTGATTCTTCAATTAAGGCTTGAATCTCCATGGAATTGTGAATTGATGGTGATATTGGGGTGTTGAGAGGATGAAAAACTGCTCCAGGTATGTGAAATATGTGAAAGATAACTCCCCAAGTCGTCCAATAAAGTCATATAAACTGAAAATTAATTAAAACCCAAAAATTCGGATTTTCTGCACAGCAACTGGCGTAACCTACGCCCAGACTGGGCGTAAGGTACGCCCCTTGGATTTTGCCTGGCGTAACCTACGCCCCTGGGCAGCGTAAGGTACGCCCTTTGTAACTTCAAATTTCCAGATTTGCTTCTTAACTTGGTTCTTGAATTTGCTTGACTCGTTTATAATCCATTTAGCTCCAAATTGTCACCAATGACCTGAAACACTTAAACAAACATAAAAACGCCCTACTCGTCTATTAACAAGCACAAAGTGATCCAATTTTATCCATTAAACTCATGTCCTTTAGGCGTTTATCACATTCCCCAACTTAACTCTTTTTCGTCCCGAAAAAGGCATTCATCATGTGACAAGTTAACTTACAATCTCATAATACTTCCTATCACCAAAGAAACACCATATAAGAGTTATATCAATTATACATACTTGTAAAACTCAACTCTCAAGCAATCTTCAAAGTACACTTGGGCGAAACTAAGTAATGCAAACCAAATCACATAACACAACCAACTCATGAGACTTACAACTATCAAAAGATTTACGACTAGAAAATAGAAATATATAAATGTGCAATTAATCCTAATAAACCTCAAGTTTGCCACAATTCATGCATCACACTCTCACAATGTGCACTCCCCTCGGTTCATATTTTGAGTGAATTAGCAAAAGATGTGCTAATATGTATATATGAAGCTCTCAACCCATTATTGCACACTAAAAGTCATAGGCTAGTACACAAATCGAACCAAGACCTCATAACACCAAACTATCACTTCGGCATTCATACAAGATTGATGGAAATATGGAATGAAACACGGTAATGATTCTCATTTGGGTGATTTACTAGAATGATTTCGGAACATTTCATTTTGGTTCTTTTTGATCAATTTACATGGATAATTGAATTGATTTTCATTTATGACCATATACTTTGACTTTGTTCTTTCTTTCAATTCATCATAAACAACACAACTTTGAACAATTAACGGATTTCATGACGAGGCGAGGTGAAATATGGAGTGAATTGTATGATTGTTTTGTGGTTCTAAGCACATAATCCGGGTTAGAGGTCTCAATACGGTAAGTGCACTAGTTCTAACCTAATGTACAATAATGGTTCACACAATATAGTTATCACGAGAAATCATGCTACGCTAACAATCTAAATCAATCGTCGACGAGGCGTTTTTCTCTCATGAAATTGAAGGATATAACGGATATATAAGTGTGATACTTGCATTGTAGCTCACAATTGGCATATTACCCTTATTTGCACATTTCTATGTTTTTACTTGCTAGCAACTCTATCAAGACGCTCATAAGTCAACCATGTCATGCAATCTAATCTACACTACCTAGCCCCACTTACATGTACAAATCCAATCACAAGAAAATCTCATTTTACAAACATGTATAGCCAATATAACTCGAATATTTTGCCCCTAAGGGTCAATTTCATATTACAAGAAAGTAAATCAACATCTAAACTAGAAACATAAATGAAATTAACAAGAAAATTGAAATCTACCTACGAAATTAAAAATGCAAAAACACAAAATAAACACATAGTCACATAATCACACAATAAGAACAGAAAGATAAATAGAAGGTACCAATCACTGCCGTGGACCTTGCGGTCCAAAGATCGACTCCATTAAGCCCCGATATAGAGATTGGGCCTCAAATGGATCAGAGGCTGCTGGTGGAGTACCCGAGGTATCCTCAACTCGACCGACACAAGAATGTCTGGGAAACCACTCAGAATCGTGGCTCTGAGGATAAGCTGGATGGGATGTAGGAACATACGGCTTCCTGTAATCATATGAAGGAGGAGTCTCCACATAGTCAAGTCCCGCAATGTGGTCCTGGTGATGGCGTACTCGCTCTGAGTACTCAAACTGCCTCCTCACATTCTGCTCATGAGCATATGCCATACCTAACTCATAACTCCTCCGCTGCACACCCTGCTGAGCAGTCATATCCCACATATTCCTCTCATAGGATGTCCACTGATTATAATCACTAGGCTGCTCATAACCAAAACTCGGCCCAGTACCTCCTATCCCAGCTCCTAACAAACCATCTCTCTTTCCTTCAACACCCCCTCTAGCTGCACTAGACTCACCCCTCTCATTAGCACGCATTTGTTCCATCTGTGCTATCGCCTCCTCCCTAGTAACCCCAGCCTTAGGAGCTATCAAATACCCATTGGTTTTCAGATCCTTAAGGAGTTTAAACTGTGGATGATCCTGAAACTCCCACTCATTCCCTTTCAACAACCTCTTCATGGAATAAGGAGTATTACTCAAATACTGCAAATTGGTTTCCTTTGGGAATACCTTGTGAATTTGGAGAAGGCGGGCGATGAGTTTCGGGTGAGGAATGACAAGTTTGTTTCTTTTGTTTCTTGCCTCCCAAATGTTAGACATTACAATTTGTCTAAATGATAAGGCTAGGTTTCCCGTGACCAAGGCATATAACACAATAACATCATGGTGCCTAACCATGCTCTTGTCACTAGTTCGGGGGCACACATTCCAACTCAAAATTGACATAATTAACCGGGGCAGTGGTTTCAACAAGGCACGCTCCATCCTAAAGGTTGTACTTATATTGTCTCGTGGGACAACAAAAACCTCAGCAAGCATATCAAGCCAATTAGTGGGCGTTTCCACCCCGTTAAATACCTCTCCTCCACATAATCAAAATCCCTCCCCGATGTAGAACCCGTATCAAACTTGGCTATCTTATCTAAGGTAGTGAAAGACATTGTTACTTTTTTTCCATTCACCGTTCCAACTAACTTAGAAGTCACAGGGGGGTTATTACCGGGAGTCAATTCTAGCGTACCCAACCAATTAATGATACCATCTAAATAAATCTCAGCATTATCACCATTATTCCAAATCAACACTTGTTTCCATCCCATTTTCTCAAATGCTTCAACCATCCCAAACCCCCTGAATTCCGACAAGACAAGTGTTCTTTCACCCAATAATTGATGCATCAAATTCTTGGCCTCAGCCATCTTTTCTTTAAACAAAATCAATTGCCATTCATCGGGTAAAGTATGTAAAGGTATACCTTGTCTCCATTCGGGTTTTTCGACTTCAACCTCCATCTCTTCACTTGTCTGTGGTGAGTTTGGTGAGTTTTCTTCTTCTGATGATTCATCTTGAACCATTGGCCTTTTCTTCTTCTTTGGTTGTTGACTTGATGAAGTATCACCTTTCTTGCTTAAACTCCTCATCAATTTATTTGCTGCTTTCTTCATCCTATCAACAAAACTAACCACAATTAACACACTTTAGTAAAGGTTAGTGAATTAAAGCAAAATTAAAGAAGAAATTGCAAAAATTTCGAAATTAACACTCACTTGAAACTCGAAAAATTAGGCTGAAAATTCACAAACAATTATGGGGGTTTTGTAGCCCTTGAAAAGTTATGCAATTTAGCCTAAAGAATTGTTAAAATTGATGGAGAATTGAGTGAGTAATTGAAGATTGAATGGTTAGGGTTTTTATGAAATTATTTGAGAAAAAGGGAAAATTGAGAGAGAGAGGTCGACTGAGATTTTGGATGATTGAATAAATGAATGGATCGGTTTTTTAGTGGCTGAAATTAAAGGGATTTTCAATTTTTGATTTTATGTTTTTTATTAAAATATAAAAAATTTCGAAATTAACACTCACTTGAAACTCGAAAAATTAGGCTGAAAATTCACAAACAATTATGGGGGTTTTGTAGCCCTTGAAAAGTTATGCAATTTAGCCTAAAGAATTGTTAAAATTGATGGAGAATTGAGTGAGTAATTGAAGATTGAATGGTTAGGGTTTTTATGAAATTATTTGAGAAAAAGGGAAAATTGAGAGAGAGAGGTCGACTGAGATTTTGGATGATTGAATAAATGAATGGATCGGTTTTTTAGTGGCTGAAATTAAAGGGATTTTCAATTTTTGATTTTATGATTTTTATTAAAATATAAAAAATTTCGAACCTGGGGTCGGCCGTAAATTACGCTGAGATCGAGCGTAAAGTACGCTTCCTACATAACAACAGCGTAACTACGCATACACTGGCCGTAATCTACGCTAAGCCAAAACCATACGCTACCTTCATTTGTGCTGGCGTAAACTACGCCAAAATCCACCGTAAGGTACGCCTTTTGTAAATCATCCACCGTAACCTACGCCGAGTGTGGGCGTAAGTTACGCCTAACTGGAAATCACACTTTTGGCGTCTCGTGTGGCGTAAACAGTGAGATTTTGGCGTAAGCCCATTTTGACACTTCCCGGGCACCGTAACCTACGCCCCTAGGGCCGTAAGTTACGCCAACTTCAGTTTTTTTTTTTTTTAACTACAGCCACAATAACACTTTTAATTACAAATGGTTATATAAATAAACTCCCTTCCCAACTTAATGGTACATTGTCCCCAATGTACGCCCGAAATTGGAAATGAGTTAACGGCTCGACCACTTGCAAAACGGTTCACTTTTTCACCCAAACCGACCTTCCCCAACTTAATTCTCAAGCCTAGGTGCTGAGAATTATCCAACTTATGTGATTATGCATCAAAACACTAAAACAACTAAATAAAAGTGCATGAAAGTAAACATACAGAAAACGAAGCTAGAAAACAAACAAACAACGGGTTGCCTCCCGTTTAGCGCTAAGTTTATTGTCCTCAGCCCGACATTACCTCAATTTGATTCATGCAACCTCATAGGATGGTGGACTTGATATGAAGTTCACCATTTCCGTTGTAGCTCCATTGATTTCGCTTGTATCCAAATAAGGCTTCAAACGGTGTCCATTGACCATTTGCTTCACTCCATCCTTCGGATCCTCAATCTCAATTTCTCCAAACTTTCCAACTCTTGTAATAACATATGGACCCATCCACTTGCTTTTGAGTTTTCCGGGAAAGAATTTGAGTCTTGAATTATAAAGCCACACCTTTTGGCCAACTTCAAACACCTTTTTCTTCAATTTAGCATCATGAACCGCTTTCATCTTGTCCTTGTAAGTTGATGCGCATTCATATGCTTCATTCCTTAATTCTTCCAATTCGCACAATTGCAACTTTCTCTCTTTGCCTGCATTCTCAAAATCCATGTTAACGGCCTTAACGGCCCACAATGCCCTATGTGCTAGCTCAATTGGAAGATGAAAACCCTTTCCATAAACCAACCGGTAAGGAGTAGTGCCAATAGGTGTTTTGAAAGCGGTACGATAAGCCCATAAAGCATCATTCAACTTGGTTGACCAATCTTTTCTATCGGGTCTTACCGTTTTTTGCAAAATTTCCTTGATTTGCCTATTGGACACTTCTACTTGCCCACTTGTTTGTGGGTGATATGGAGTGGCAATCCGGTGATTTATGCCATACCGTTTGAGAAGTTTGCCAAACTGAAAATTTTTGAAGTGAGACCCCCCATCGCTTATGATCACACGAGGGATTCCAAATCTTGAGAAAATGTTACTTTGGACAAACTTACACACAACGGTATGGTCATTGGTCCTAGTGGCTATGGCTTCTACCCATTTTGAAACATAATCTACGGCCACTAGAATGTAGTAATTACCAAAGGAATTAGGGAAGGGACCCATAAAGTCAATGCCCCAAACATCAAAAATATTAACAACTAAAATAGATTGCATGGGCATTTCATTCCTCTTGGTAATACTACCTAGTTGTTGACACCTCACACATTTCTTAACAAATTCAGCGGCATCTTTAAAGATACTAGGCCAAAACAAACCACAATTTAAAACCTTGTAACCTGTCTTTTGACCGCTGAAATGACCTCCACATGCAAATGAGTGTGCATGAGTTAACGGCTCGACCACTTGCAAAACGGTTCACTTTTTCACCCAAACCGACCTTCCCCAACTTAATTCTCAAGCCTAGGTGCTGAGAATTATCCAACTTATGTGATTATGCATCAAAACACTAAAACAACTAAATAAAAGTGCATGAAAGTAAACATACAGAAAACGAAGCTAGAAAACAAACAAACAACGGGTTGCCTCCCGTTTAGCGCTAAGTTTATTGTCCTCAGCCCGACATTACCTCAATTTGATTCATGCAACCTCATAGGATGGTGGACTTGATATGAAGTTCACCATTTCCGTTGTAGCTCCATTGATTTCGCTTGCATCCAAATAAGGCTTCAAACGGTGTCCATTGACCATTTGCTTCACTCCATCCTTCGGATCCTCAATCTCAATTTCTCCAAACTTTCCAACTCTTGTAATAACATATGGACCCATCCACTTGCTTTTGAGTTTTCCGGGAAAGAATTTGAGTCTTGAATTATAAAGCCACACCTTTTGGCCAACTTCAAACACCTTTTTCTTCAATTTAGCATCATGAACCGCTTTCATCTTGTCCTTGTAAGTTGATGCGCATTCATATGCTTCATTCCTTAATTCTTCCAATTCGCACAATTGCAACTTTCTCTCTTTGCCTGCATTCTCAAAATCCATGTTAACGGCCTTAACGGCCCACAATGCCCTATGTGCTAGCTCAATTGGAAGATGAAAACCCTTTCCATAAACCAACCGGTAAGGAGTAGTGCCAATAGGTGTTTTGAAAGCGGTACGATAAGCCCATAAAGCATCATTCAACTTGGTTGACCAATCTTTTCTATCGGGTCTTACCGTTTTTTGCAAAATTTCCTTGATTTGCCTATTGGACACTTCTACTTGCCCACTTGTTTGTGGGTGATATGGAGTGGCAATCCGGTGATTTATGCCATACCGTTTGAGAAGTTTGCCAAACTGAAAATTTTTGAAGTGAGACCCCCCATCGCTTATGATCACACGAGGGATTCCAAATCTTGAGAAAATGTTACTTTGGACAAACTTACACACAACGGTATGGTCATTGGTCCTAGTGGCTATGGCTTCTACCCATTTTGAAACATAATCTACAGCCACTAGAATGTAGTAATTACCAAAGGAATTAGGGAAGGGACCCATAAAGTCAATGCCCCAAACATCAAAAATATTAACAACAAATTGCACAATGGTTTGGTAATGACACTAAACCCTTTTATAAACCTTCTATAAAAACCGGCATGTCCAAGAAAAGAACGGACACCCTTAACATTGGTTGGAGGGGGTAAAGTAGAAATGACTTTGATTTTGGCCCGGTCAACTTCCATGCCTTTACTTGAAATCACATGACCCAAAACCGTCCCCTCTTGAACCATGAAGTGGCTCTTTTCCCAACTTAAAACCAAATTTGTCTCAACACATCTTTTTAAAACCTTGGTTAGTTCATTGAGACAATTATCAAAAGTTTGGCCAAAAATTGAAAAATCATCCATAAAGATTTTTAGGGAATCACCGACCATATCCGAGAAGATACTCATCATGCACCTTTGGAAGGTGGCGGGAGCATTACATAACCCGAATGGCATTCGCCTAAAGGCAAAAGTCCCATAAGGGCATGTAAATGTGGTCTTGTGTTGGTCATCGGGATGGATAGCAATTTGATTATAACCCGAATAACCATCTAGAAAACAGTAAAACTTCTGACCTGCAAGTTTTTCGATGATTTGATCAATGAATGGCAATGGGAAATGATCTTTTGAAGTAGCGGTGTTCAACTTTCGGTAGTCAATGCACACCCTCCACCCGGTGATGGGTCGGTAGCAATTTGTTCACCACTATCTCCTTTCACCACTTGAATTCCAGCTTTCTTAGGTACCGTTTGTGTTGGACTTACCCATGTACTATCCAAAATTGGGTAAATAATTCCAGCATCCAACCACTTTAGCACCTCTTTTTCACAACTTCACGCATATGAGGATTCAATCTTCTTTGAGCATCACGTGAGGGCTTTGCTTCAGAATCGGTGATTATCTTATGCATCACATTTGATGGACTAATTCCTTTCAAATCGGAAATTGTCCATCCAATGGCCGCCTTGTATTCCTTGAGCACCTTAAGTAATGCTCTTTCTTGCATTTCTTCCAAATTTGATGCAATGATCACCGGCAAAGTCTTTTCATCTCCCAAAAATGCATACTTCAAATGAGATGGGAGCTCTTTCAACTCAACTTGTGGTGGACTCTCAATTGATGGCTTGAGATGGGTGTCAATATGGTCCGGTAGACTTTCCACTAAATGAGTCCATGGTGGTCTACCTTCTTGAATTGCCATAATCTCCCAATCCTTTTCTTCCTTCTTCAATGTTTCAATATTAACCTGTCAACCAAAGCACAATTCTCCCATGTGTCTTCCTCATTTTCATGAGAAATACACTCATCAATGACGTCCGCCATAAAGCATTCGTCACTAACTACGGGGTTAGGACACTAGCAAAAACATTCAATCTTATCTTACGGTTGCCAAAAGTCATTTCAACCGTACCCCTCCTACAATCAATTAATGCATTAGCGGTGGCCAAAAAGGGTCTACCCATGATGACATTGGGCTGCCTAACATTACCGCTTGGTGCAAAATCAAGTACCAAAAAGTCTACGGGGTAATAGAAGTCCTCCACTTTAACAATGACATCTTGGACAATTCCTCTTGGAAGTTTTAGTGACAAATCAGCCATCACCAAGGTGGTGTCGACCTTTTCCAAGGGTCCAAAGTCTTTCAAACACTCATTATCAAACACAAAAGGTACATCTTTTAACAACAAATTGCACAATGGTTTGGTAATGACACTAAACCCTTTTATAAACCTTCTATAAAAACCGGCATGTCCAAGAAAAGAACGGACACCCTTAACATTGGTTGGAGGGGGTAAAGTAGAAATGACTTTGATTTTGGCCCGGTCAACTTCCATGCCTTTACTTGAAATCACATGACCCAAAACCGTCCCCTCTTGAACCATGAAGTGGCTCTTTTCCCAACTTAAAACCAAATTTGTCTCAACACATCTTTTTAAAACCTTGGTTAGTTCATTGAGACAATTATCAAAAGTTTGGCCAAAAATTGAAAAATCATCCATAAAGATTTCTAGGGAATCACCGACCATATCCGAGAAGATACTCATCATGCACCTTTGGAAGGTGGCGGGAGCATTACATAACCCGAATGGCATTCGCCTAAAGGCAAAAGTCCCATAAGGGCATGTAAATGTGGTCTTGTGTTGGTCATCGGGATGGATAGCAATTTGATTATAACCCGAATAACCATCTAGAAAACAGTAAAACTTCTGACCTGCAAGTTTTTCGATGATTTGATCAATGAATGGCAATGGGAAATGATCTTTTGAAGTAGCGGTGTTCAACTTTCGGTAGTCAATGCACACCCTCCACCCGGTGATGGGTCGGGTAGCAATTTGTTCACCACTATCTCCTTTCACCACTTGAATTCCAGCTTTCTTAGGTACCGTTTGTGTTGGACTTACCCATGTACTATCCAAAATTGGGTAAATAATTCCAGCATCCAACCACTTTAGCACCTCTTTTTCACAACTTCACGCATATGAGGATTCAATCTTCTTTGAGCATCACGTGAGGGCTTTGCTTCAGAATCGGTGATTATCTTATGCATCACAATTGATGGACTAATGCCTTTCAAATCAGAAATTGTCCATCCAATGGCCGCCTTGTATTCCTTGAGCACCTTAAGTAATGCTCTTTCTTGCATTTCTTCCAAATTTGATGCAATGATCACCGCAAAGTCTTTTCATCTCCCAAAAATGCATACTTCAAATGAGATGGGAGCTCTTTCAACTCAACTTGTGGTGGACTCTCAATTGATGGCTTGAGATGGGTGTCAATATGGTCCGGTAGACTTTCCACTAAATGAGTCCATGGTGGTCTACCTTCTTGAATTGCCATAATCTCCCAATCCTTTTCTTCCTTCTTCAATGTTTCACTATGCTCCAAGATTAACCTGTCAACCAAAGCACAATTCTCCCATGTGTCTTCCTCATTTTCATGAGGAATACACTCATCAATGACGTCCGCCATAAAGCATTCGTCACTAACTACGGGGTTAGGAACACTAGCAAAAACATTCAATCTTATCTTACGGTTGCCAAAAGTCATTTCAACCGTACCCCTCCTACAATCAATTAATGCATTAGCGGTGGCCAAAAAGGGTCTACCCATGATGACATTGGGCTGCCTAACATTACCGCTTGGTGCAAAATCAAGTACCAAAAGTCTACGGGGTAATAAAAGTCCTCCACTTTAACAATGACATCTTGGACAATTCCTCTTGGAAGTTTTAGTGACAAATCAGCCATCACCAAGGTGGTGTCGACTTTTTCCAAGGGTCCAAAGTCATATTGGTCATATAAAATACCCGGTAGGATACTCACACCCGCCCCCATATCCAAAAGTGCCTTATTCATTTTAAAATCACCAACTTGAATGTAATTAAAGGCGCTCCCGGATCTTGGAGTTTAGGTGGGAGTATACCCATCACAACGGCACTAACTTCTTCATTTAAAACAATTTTCTTTGGAAGTTTATGGTGCCGTTTTTGGGTACACAAATCCTTAAGATATTTAGCATAAGCCGGAACTTGTTTTATTATATCAATAAGAGGAATGTTGATTTTGACTTGTTTAAAAATTTCCCACATTTCTTCCTCATGGGGACCTCTTTTCTTAAGTGTAGGCCTAAGTTTTGGATCAATCAAAGCCAAAGGAAAAGGAATGGTATTACCCTCCATATCCTTTCCTTGTTTTTCAGAAATTTTACCATTAGACCTATTGTTTTCTACCTCTTTAAAAGACACTTTTTTAGTTGCTTTAGGTAGAACAAATTCCGGTTCATGCTCACTATCCTCATTCTCATCAACATCCTCCACTACACCATCAACAAGTGATGATGGAGGGACAACTTTATTATCATAAATTTTACCACTACGAAGAAGACTTACATTGTTGATTTCCACATTTTTGACATTCTTGGAGCCGCCACTTTGATGTTGTGGATTAATCTTCGTATCACTTGGTAGCTTTCCTGGATTCTTCCTCAATTCCGACACATCCCCCGCCAATTGACCAACTTGCTTTTGTAAAGACTCAACCGTCTTATCCCGAATCTCATTCTTTCTATCCATCTCCTTCAAGTACTCCATGATCTCCCGGGTTGACACATCATTGCCTCCCGAAGGCCCACCTTGACTATCACCTTGTTGATAGTTCCTTGGGTAGCCTCTATTGAATCCTCCCTGATTTTGGCCACCTTGGTAATTCCCTTGGTTGTAATTTCGGCCTTGGAATGGTTGAGATGGTGCTCCACTGTTTTGATTGTTTCCTTGAAAGTTCGGGTTGAGTTGGTTTGAAGAATTCCATATCTAAGATTGGGATGATTTCTCATTCCCGGATGATAAGTGTTGGAGTTCATGTCATATTGTCTCTTTTCTCCATACACTTGATTCACTTCTTCAACTTGTTCTGGGACCAATGGACATTGCAAAGCCGTATGTCCAAGCTCATCACAACTCTCACAAATCGGGTATTCTTGAGAAACTTGAGCAACACCCCTATTTTCAGCTTTCCCCAACTTGGCAAACTTTCGTTCCAAAGCTTCAAGTCGATCTTTGGTGGCTTGATCACTTGTTGATGAAGTAGAAGCTATTGGATGCCTTGCTCTCCTATTCGATTGAGCTTGCCTTTTGAATTCACACTCATCTTCTCCAAGAATTCCCAATCAACATCTTCGGGATTTGTCAAGAAAGTACCATTGCTAATTGAATTCACATCTCTTTTCTCTTCTGGTAACAAACCATCATAGAAAGCCGTGATCAACTCCCATTTAGCAATCCCATGGTGTGGACATGTTCTCAACAACTCATTAAACCTCTTGAAAGATTCATGAAATGTTTCACCCGATTGTTGCTGAAAAGTTCTAATGGAAGTCCTTGCATCACTAGTCTTTATGGAGCTGCTCATCAGACTTATGTAACACCCCGCTAAAGCGGAATATACGGGATGTACAGACAAGCACAAAAGCACACAGTACAAGTTCCAACACAGCCAATAACATAAAAGAAAAGAAGTAAAAGTTATTACAGCATTTGGGATATACCCAGAATAGTTAATAATCACAAGACAGAACAATTGTCTTGAAGTACAGGAGTCTGAACTGAATAAGCAAAGGAAGATCTTCACAGCTTCCGGTCTGAACGTACGAATCAATCGCCAAAAGGGATGAGCTTTAAAGAGGAAGACTCCTATGCTAAGAGATCTACTAGTCTAGCCTGAAAAGCATGTAAGTTCAAAGGTCAACTACAAAGTAGTTGGTGAGATTCACATAAAGTACTAGTACGTATACATATAATAATATGTAGAGTAAGAACAAGTCATAAGATCTGTACGTTTAACAAAAGTGCTTTATGACCGTAAGAACAGTACAAGAACATATAATGAACTTTAAATGAGTTGTCACTGCTAACCCGATTGGCCAGAACTGAACTGTAATGAACTGATGCACATAATAATCAAGTACTTCACGAAGATCTAAATCAGAACAAGAACAGATAATATGCATCCTCCAGAACGCGGAGAATGAGGGTGGGCCTACCCTAAACAGCGCTGTCCATAATTATCTACGGTTCAATCCCTGAACTGTGGGATATGAATTGATAGCAGTGAATAAGAACTGAACAAGTACAAGTACGAACTAGAACATGTTAAAGATCAATATAGTAGTATGGAGGTATTTAAGATCCTGCCCATTCAAGACTTAAATACTCCCTTAAACAGTATAAATGTATTTAAGATCCTGCCCATTCAAGACTTAAATACTCCCTTAAACAGTATAAATGTATTTAAGATCCTGCCCATTCAAGACTTAAATACTCTTTTAAATAATTAGGAATCATATCATAAGTACCTCGTAAGATCATAAAATAGTACGTGGAATAGTTCGAGATTATAATATAGTACGTAAGGTAGTTCAAGAACATATGTACAAGTACAAAGTAGTTTTCATGCTTTTCAGTCCCCGATAAAAGAACTTGAACAAAATGTACGAAAGGGGGATTAGTGAACTCACAGTGATCTGGTACAAGCACAGTTTATAGCACAGAGATAGATAAGTTATATCTATCAGGTTCCAAGTACGTCTTGAAGGAAGCCTAATTACAAGTTATTGTTCATAGATATGCACACATATTAGTTCAAATGACTAATTAATTACTGAAATGTCCTTGATGAACTGATGATTTGGTCCTTTTGAAGATCTTTGAACGTTTTGACTCAAAAGTGTTTGAATGAACTTTAAGTACATGAACTGGACTCGAACCGAACGTCTTTGAACTCACACATACGTGTTTATCGTATTAATGAGTTAAATGAGTCTTTAATAATGAACTTCAGCCTTTAGAACCGATTTAATTGTTCGTAGAACTCGTACTTTGATAGTCAAGATAGAACATGTCTTAAATGTACTTAATTAGGGTTTGCACTTTGTACGTGGTCTTAGATCGAATCATGAACTAGCTTTGGTGTTAATACGTAGCCTTTGATGTGTTTAATCTAATGATAATGATGTTAGGAACTGATTAGGTGTTTAATGATCAAGTGTGGTATGTTATAGAACAAGTTCACATTGTTTTCTAATGAGTACAAGATCGTCTAGGGTTTTGGAACTTCAAGATCGTCCCACTGGCTAGCCAAGATCGTCCTATGCTCAAGCCAAAGTCAGGATCGTTTTAGGTTCAAGATCGTTTCATATGCATGGTTCAAGATCGTTTCAGGTTCTAAGCACAAGATCGTCTTAAGGTTTATGAACTCAAGATCGTTTCAAAGTACAATGCTCAAGATCGTTTCAGATGTACTAGGTGCAAGATCGTCCTGGGTTCGGGTTCAAGATCGTTTTAGCTGACTAGAGGTCAAGATCGTTCTGGTTGCACTTCAAGATCGTCCTAGCTGGTTCAAGCACAAGACCGTCTTAGGTTCTAGAGTACAAGATCGTTTGTTTGAGCAAAACCGATCCTAAAGGATCAGTTACCCAATAAGTACACCACATCACCACACCACACAAGTCACGAACAAGCTCAAGGTACCAAGGTGGGCTGCCTAGGACGATCTTGGGACCAAGATCGTCCCATTCAGGATCGTCCCAGGGCCAAAAACGAGCTGTACAAATCAAACACTCATCACAAAGGTCTAGGTCGATTTTAAGACATGTTAGAACATAGCACTAGTACATATATGCATAATAACAACAACCCATATCACTTTTACTGATTTCCAAGATCAAATATAATATAAACAAGTCATAACTTCAAGAACAAGTTGTACTTTCATTTTCAAAAATGGGTTTTGTAGATTAAAGCATGTTATGACCCAAATTTGTTCACACAAATGTTGTTAAACACATTTAGACACAAACCCATTAACATTGAACATGATTTTTGTTCAAGAACTGGACCAAATCATCAAGAACATAAACTTGAAAAAGTACACTTTTAATTTGATCAAAAACTCAAAATTCGTTGTTGTTACCTGAGATTTGATTCCAGAAATATGTTTTGATTATCACAAGGATGCTAAAAGTACAAACGATTTTGATTTAACAATCCAAAATCAAAAGATGAATTTTTGTGTGTTTTATGGCTGCCAGAGTGTGTTTTTAGTGAGAGAAGTGAAAGATGAAGGAGATGATGAATAGGGTTTTCTCTCTCTAAACTTCATCTATTTATAGTCTTCCATAATGATGAACTTAATAAATGCAAGGACCATTTGCGAACATCTTGAACTAGAACTTTTATGAACACGAACGTTTACGTACTGCCCTTTAGTATTTCATCGCACTTAATCAGGAACTCGTCAAATAAACTAGGATTTTAAGATCAAATTGACCTTCATATAAGCATATAATTTAGGTCTAAAGTACGTCAAGAACCTAAATAAATTGAACTGTCTAGCCGTTCAAATGGCGAAAGTACTTTCTAAAGAACTTATTTAGAACATTTCTAAGACGGTTGTTACATTCTCCCCTACTTAGAGGATTTCGTCCTCGAAATTAAGAGTCTTGCCGATCAAAAAGATAAGGGTACTTCTTCTTAATGAAGTCCTCGCGTTCCCAAGTGTCATTATATCCATGTCTAGCACTCCAACGTACACGAACTAGTGGTACTCTGCTCTGTCTAGTCTGTTTAGCATCTCTATCAATGATCTCGATGGGCTCTTCAGTGAACTCAAGCCCTTCATCGATATGAACATCCTTAACAGGAATGACGGTCGGGTCGTCAGCCAAGCATTTCTTTAAATTGGACACGTGAAAGTGTCATGAACATTGCCAAGTTCTAGGGGTAGTTCCAGTTTGTACGCAACTGGTCCAATCCGTTTAATGATCTTATAAGGTCCGATGTACCGAGGCGCCAATTTGCCTTTCTTGCCAAAACGGGCAGTACCTTTCCACGGGGAAACTTTTAATAGAACTTTATCGCCTACTTGAAACTCTAAGGGTTTACGGCGTTTGTCAGCGTAGGACTTTTGTCTGTCTTGGGCAGCCTTAAGCTTTTCTTTGATAACAGCGATTTTGTCAATAGTGAACTGTACAACTGGGAGCTTCATCCAGCTTCTTTCACCAGCGTCTAGCCAGCAAAGTGGTGATCTGCACTTACGCCCATATAAGGCTTCGAACGGTGCACACTGAATGCTAGTGTGATAGCTATTGTTGTACGAGAACTCGATCAATGGAAGATGTTTATCCCAACTTCCTCTGAACTCTAATGCACAAGAACGGAGCATGTCCTCCAAGGTCTGAATAGTACGTTCGCTTTGCCCGTCCGTCTGTGGGTGATAAGGGTGCTCAAGTTAAGTCTAGTACCTAATGCTTCTTGAAGTGACTGCCAAAAGTCAGATGTGAAGCGAGGGTCTCGATCGGACACTATTGATAAAGGGACACCGTACTTGGTCACAATATCGTCTATATAGATCTCAGCGAGTCTTTCCAGTGAGTAGTCATCACGAATTGGAAGAAAACGAGCTGATTTCGTCAGTCTGTCTACGATAACCCAAATAGAGTTATGGTTGTCTTTTGTACGAGGCAGTTTCATGATGAAGTCCATGGTAATATCTTCCCACTTCCACACCGGAACTTCTAACTGTTTCAATAAACCGGAGGGTTTCTGATGCTCGATCTTCACTTTAGAACATGTCAGACATCTACTGACGTACTCAAAGATCTCTCTCTTCATCCCAGGCCACCAGTAGTCTTGCTTTAAGTTCTTGTACATCTTGTCTGCACCCGGATGAATCGAGTACCTCGAACTGTGAGCTTCCTGCATGATGATCTCTCTAACACCATTAACTGCAGGGATCCAAACTCGGTTTTTGAACTTTCTGACTCCTTCGTCATCAATTTCCAGTTCTTGAGCGATTGGGCCTAACCGTTCTGCCTTTATGTTTTCTTTTGACTCCAATCCGATCTCTTGACCTGCGATCACACGTTGTTTCAAGTCTGTACGATCGGCCTCCTTGATAGACAAGATTTTGACTCGTTCTTTTTGCTTAGAGCGTCAGCTACTACATTCGCCTTTCCGGGATGATACTTGATGTCACAATCGTAATCACTTAGTAACTCCACCCAGCGCCTTTGTCTCATATTCAACTCTTTCTGATTATACACGTGTTGCAAGCTCTTATGATCGGTGAAGATAGTACATTTAGTTCCGTACAAGTAGTGCCTCCAAATCTTTAGGGCAAAAACAACTGCTCCAAGTTCTAGATCATGGGTGGTGTAATTCTTCTCATGCACTTTGAGTTGTCTGGATGCGTAGGCGATCACTTTGCCTCTTTGCATCAGTACGCAGCCTAGTCCTTGATGTGAAGCGTCACAGTACACGACGAAGTCTTCGGTGCCTTCTGGTAAAGCTAGAACAGGTGCTTCACACAGTCTGTCTTTTAGGGTTTGGAATGCTCGTTCTTGTTGTTCACCCCAAATAAAGTCTTTGGTCTTTTGAGTCAGTTGAGTCAAAGGTAGTGCGATCTTAGAAAAGTTCTCGATAAAACGACGATAATAACCAGCTAGTCCAAGGAAACTACGAACTTCAGTAGGAGCTTTCGGGGCCTCCCACTTTTTGATTGCTTCAATCTTGGCCGGGTCGACATGAATGCCTTGTTCGTTTACGACGTGGCCGAGGAACTGTACTTGGCGAAGCCAGAACTCGCACTTAGAGAACTTAGCGTACAACTCTTCTTCTCGAAGAAGTTGAAGAATAGAACGTAAATGTTGTTCATGATCAGTCTTGTTCCGAGAGTACACGAGTATGTCGTCAATGAATACAATAACAAATTTGTCCAAGAACGGACGACAGACACGGTTCATTAAGTCCATAAAAATCGCTGGAGCATTAGTCAGACCAAATGGCATAACGAGAAATTCGTAGTGGCCATAACGAGTACGAAAAGCTGTCTTTGGAACGTCACCATCCTGAACACGGATCTGGTGATAACCTGAACGTAGATCGATCTTAGAGAAGTACGAAGCACCTTGCAATTGATCAAACAGATCGTCTATGCGAGGTAGGGGATACCGGTTCTTAACGGTTAATTTGTTCAGTTCACGATAGTCTATGCACATCCTCATGGAGCCATCTTTCTTTTTGACAAATAAAATAGGTGCTCCCCAAGGAGATGAACTAGGACGAATAAAGCCCTTGCTCAAAAGTTCCTGTAATTGATTGGATAGTTCTTGCATTTCTGGAGGAGCTAAACGGTACGGTGCTTTAGCGACTGGTGCTGCACCGGGAACTAGATCAATATTGAACTCGACTTGTCTAACAGGTGGAATGCCTGGTAAGTCGTTCAGGGAAGACATCTGGGAAGTCCCGAACAATGGGAATGTCTTGAACTTTAGGTTCTTTAGCACTTTTATCAATGACATGAGCTAGGTACACAAGATGATCTTTCTTGTCCAAGTACTTACGGAATTCATTGCTGAGACGATTTTAAGTTCGTTCGTGGACTTATCGCCTTGTACGATCAAGATCTCGCCGTTCGGTAGCGGTATATGAACTGATTTCTCGTGGCAACAAATAGTCGCGTGGTGTTTGGATAGCCAGTCCATTCCCACGATAATGTCGAAGCTACTAATCTTGACAGGGATTAGATCAATTGTAAAGTTCTTGTCTACTAAGATTAAAGGACAATCTAGAGCGATTTCGTCGGTACCGTACTTTTGGCCATTTGCATACTCTACCACATATTATCATTTAGTTTGCCAGTTATCATGTTAGTCTTAGCTTTAAAGTCTAATGCAACAAAGCTACGTTCGGCACCGGAGTCAAATAGTACAGAAGCATAATGATCGTTCAGAAGAAAAGTACCTGTCACAACCCGAGGGTTCTGACGAGCTTCCTCAGCGTTCAGAGCAAAAACACGGGCGTTAGCAGGGCCTTGTTGGTTTTGCTGTTGCTGGTTGTTCTGCTGGTTCTGGTTCCTTGGCCCGCGTGGATAAGCAACACGCTGAACTTGGGCGTTCTGGTTCTGGTTCCTTTGGACTGGTACAGCAGGTGGTAGCGGAGGTCTGGCATTTCTCATTGGTGGATTTCTGTTGACTGGCGGGGGGTTGGTTCTGATCAAGTTCACTGAGCCAGCATTACAGTACTTTGCCATGTGTCCAATTCCTTGGCACTTATAGCAAACAGGACAAGCACCAGTGTGATGAAGGTTACAACGGGCACACTTTGGATAAGCTCCAGAATATCTTGTTGGTTCAGGCACTGCGGTCACCGCATAGTTCCTCAAGATCCTCCCCTTCTTAGTTGGGGGTTCAACTTTCTTTTCCATCACTTCTTCAGTCTTCCTCTTCCCCTTATCAGCATTCTCAGTCAAACCTCCTGACCGGATAATATCTTTGGTCAAGGTCTTAGCCAGTACAGTGGCTCTTGACATGGTCTTGGGGCCTTTACTGGTGAGGTCACGGCGGATCTCAGAAATTAAACCCCAAATAAAGCGATCAATCTTCTTCTCTTCAGTAGAAGCTAAATGCGGCACAAGTCTAGAAAGCTCATTAAACCTCAAAATGTACTTCTCAATCTCCACACCTTCCATCTTCAGATCCCAAAACTCTTGTTCCAACTCTTGCAATGCATCCTTAGTACAAAATTCAGCTCTCATTATCTTCTGAAGTTCTTCCCAAGTGTGAGCATAAGCGGTCTTCCTGCCAACAGTGGTGACGATGCCAGTCCACCAAGACCTAGCAGCACCATCAAATTGGCTGGTCGCATGCTCCACCATCTTGTCCTCAGAGGTTTGAGTGTGGTACAGGGCTTCTTCCATGTTTTCAAACCACATCAATAGTTCAGCAGCACCCTTCTCCCCTGTGTAGACTGGGGGTTTGCACTGAGTGAAGGTCTTAAATGAACACCCTCTGCTTTGGCTGACTCTGCCTTCAGCAGTAGCTCGAGTGTTGTTATGACTAGCCCCATCCGAATCACTGTTCACTTCCTGATTCTGTTCGGGTTCTTCTTGAGTCCTCCTATTCTGAGTTGCTCTAGTAGTTCTAGTACCTTCAGTTAGTGGAATTTCTAGCATCTGAGCAACTTGAGTAGCAAGATTTGGCATCATCGCATTCATGCGGTCAGTGATGAGGTCTGCTACATCATTCAAAGTAAAGTTGACATTCGCATTAATACCAGGTTGAGTAGGTTCAACAGCTGGTGCTGTCTTAGCTCTTCGTCCACGTTTAGGCGGCATTCTTCCTTATGCCCCTAATAAGATAGAAATATGAACTCGGTTACGTTTCGCACAAGTCTATAGCTCCAAGTACGTAGTACGTTAATAAACGATCGTCGTTAGCACAATATATGAACAAGACAGTCGTCGGTCGCACGATAAGGACCTATAGTCGTATAAGCTCTAAGGCCTATCCTCGAAGCACTAGAACATATGTCTTAAGAGAACGAGTGAACTTGAACTGATATGATTGAAGAGCGAGTTTGCACGAGGTTCTTACTAAGGCTCTAAGAAATGGGTGACACCTTCAATGACACACCTTGAGTACTAGGAACTATATCCGCAATTAGATGTAGTTGATCAGGTTACATCTAATTAGGGAAAAGTTCCCATTACTCAAACCGGTCATACAAAGGATCACCTCAGAGTGGATTCCAGTTATAGCTCGAGTTTTCCTTAGGAAAAAGCTCGGTGTTCACTATAACCATGTCTCTGATACCAACTGTAACACCCCGCTAAAGCGGAATATACGGGATGTACAGACAAGCACAAAAGCACACAGTACAAGTTCCAACACAGCCAATAACATAAAAGAAAAGAAGTATAAAAGTTATTACAGCACTTGGGATATACCCAGAATAGTTAATAATCAAAAGACAGAACAATTGTCTTGAAGTACTGGAGTCTGAACTGAATAAGCAAAGGGAGATCTTCACAGCTTCCGGTTTGAACGTACGAATCAATCGCCAAAAGGGATGAGCTTTAAAGAGGAAGACTCCTATGCTAAGAGATCTACTAGTCTAGCCTGAAAAGCATGTAAGTTCAAAGGTCAACTACAAAAGTAGTTGGTGAGATTCACATAAAGTACTAGTACGTATACATATAATAATATGTAGAGTAAGAACAAGTCATAAGATCTGTACGTTTAACAAAAGTGCCTTATGACCGTAAGAACAGTACAAGAACATATAATGAACTTTAAATGAGTTGTCACTGCTAACCCGATTGGCCAGAACTAAACTGTAATGAACTTATGCACATAATAATCAAGTACTTCACGAAGATCTAAATCAGAACAAGAACAGATAATATGCATCCTCCAGAACTGCGGAGAATGAGTGGGCCTACCCTAAACAGCGCTGTCCATAATTATCTACGGTTCAATCCCTGAACTGTGGGATATGAATTGATAGCAGTGAATAAGAACTGAACAAGTACAAGTACGAACTAGAACATGTTACAGATCAATAGTAGTATGGAGGTATTTAAGACCCTGCCCATTCAAGACTTAAATACTCCCTTAAACAATATAAATGTATTCAAGATCCTGCCCATTCAAGACTTAAATACTCTTTTAAATAATTAGGAATCATATCATAAGTACCTCGTAAGATCATAAAATAGTACGTGGAATAGTTCGAGATTATAATATAGTACGTAAGGTAGTTCAAGAACATATGTACAAGTACAAAGTAGTTTTCATGCTTTTCAGTCCCCGATAAAAGAACTTGAACAAAATGTACGAAAGGGGGATTAGTGAACTCACAGTGATCTGGTACAAGCACAGTTTATAGCACAGAGATAGATAAGTTATATCTATCAGGTTCCAAGTACGTCTTGAAGGAAGCCTAAGTACAAGTTATTGTTCATAGATATGCACACATATTAGTTCAAATGACTAATTAATTACTGAAATGTCCTTGATGAACTGATGATTTGGTCCCTTTGAAGATCTTTGAACGTTTTGACTCAAAAGTGTTTGAATGAACTTTAAGTACATGAACTGGACTCGAACCGAACGTCTTTGAACTCACACATACGTGTTTATCGTATTAATGAGTTAAATGAGTCTTTAATAATGAACTTTAGCCTTTAGAACTGATTTAATTGTTCGTAGAACTCGTACTTTGATAGTCAAGATAGAACATGTCTTAAATGTACTTAATTAGGGTTTGCACTTTGTACGTGGTCTTAGATCGAATCATGAACTAGCTTTGGTGTTAATACGTAGCCTTTGATGTGTTTAATCTAATGATAATGATGTTAGGAACTGATTTGGTGTTTAATGATCAAGTGTGGTATGTTATAGAACGAGTTCACGTTGTTTTCTAATGAGTACAAGATCGTCAAGGGTTTTGGAACTTCAAGATCGTCCCACTGGCTAGCCAAGATCGTCCTACTGGATAGCCAAAGTCAGGATCGTTTTAGGTACTTAGGTTCAAGATCGTTTCATATACATGGTTCAAGATCGTTTCAGGTTCTAAGCACAAGATCGTCTTAAGGTTTATGAACTCAAGATCGTTTCAAAGTACAATGCTCAAGATCGTTTCAGATGTACTAGGTGCAAGATCGTCCTGGGTTCGGGTTCAAGATCGTTTTAGCTGACTAGAGGTCAAGATCGTTCTGGTTGCACTTCAAGATCGTCCTAGCTGGTTCAAGCACAAGACCGTCTTAGGTTCTAGGGTACAAGATCGTTTTAAGTTCTTAGCACAAACCGATCCTAAAGGATCAGTTACCCAATAAGTACACCACATCACCACACCACACAAAGTCACGAACAAGCTCAAGGTACCAAGGTGGGCTGCCTAGGACGATCTTGGGACCAAGATCGTCCCATTCAGGATCGTCCCAGGGCCAAAAACGAGCTGTACAAATCAAACACTCATCACAAAGGTCTAGGTCGATTTTAAGACATGTTAGAACATAGCACTAGTACATATATGCATAATAACAACAACCCATATCACTTTTACTGATTTCCAAGATCAAATATAATATAAACAAGTCATAACTTCAAGAACAAGTTGTACTTTCATTTTCAAAAATGGGTTTTGTAGATTAAAGCATGTTATGACCCAAATTTGTTCATACAAATGTTGTTAAACACATTTAGACACAAACCCATTAACATTGAACATGATTTTCGTTCAAGAACTGGACCAAATCATCAAGAACATAAACTTGAAAAAGTACACTTTTAATTTGATCAAAAACTCATAATTCGTTGTTGTTACCTGAGATTTGATTCCAGAAATATGTTTTGATTTTCACAAGGATGCTAAAAGTACAAACGATTTTGATTTAACAATCCAAAATCAAAAGATAAATTTTTGAGTGTTTTATGGCTGCCAGAGTGTGTTTTTAGTGAGAGAAGTGAAAGATGAAGGAGATGATGAATAGGGTTTTCTCTCTCTAAACTTCATCTATTTATAGTCTTCCCATAATGATGAACTTAATAAATGCAAGGACCATTTGCGAACATCTTGAACTAGAACTTTTATGAACACGAACGTTTACGTACTGCCCTTTAGTATTTCATCGCACTTAATCAGGAACTCGTCAAATAAATTAAGAATTTTAAGATCAAATTGACCTTCATATAAGCATATTATTTAGGTCTAAAGTACGTCAAGAACCTAAATAAATTGAACTGTCTAGCCGTTCAAATGGCGAAAGTACTTTCTAAAGAACTTATTTAGAACATTTCTAAGACGGTTGTTACCCGCTACTGGAGCTCACTGAAGATCTGACCAGAAAACATATTCTACTGGACCTACTCCAGACTTGGAATCTGGAGTCCCTCTGAAGATTTGTCCAGAAATAATGGAAGACCAGTGAGCAAATACTTGTATAGGAAATCTGGAGTATTCTCCAGATGAGCTCACTGGACTTCACCCCCAGTCCAGATCAACTCTACTGAAGACATTCTCACTGAAGTCAAAGACTTAAGTCAGAATAAAGAAGACTTACAAATGGCGGAGTCCACTGGAAGTCTTACCAGATCTGTACACTGGAGGATTGTCCGTGTTCTAGACCTTACAAGTCTGAACACTGATATCGAGGATTTGACTTTAAGCCTTTACACACTTTCCAAAGAACAACCCCACTTGTTCTTTACCAAAGTATACGTGTGTTAAGGTGGTTGGATAAAAGGATACACTTGCACTTGATGTGACTTTATCCTTATTCCTTATCCAATTACATTTAATGTTCTTGTCGGATCATTAAATGTATGCAACCATATTTGTACGGCACAAAATTCACTGGTGAATTTTGTTGCCTATAAATACAAAGTCATTTCTTTGAGAAAATCACTTTTAGCAAATTGGTGGAACTTGCTTAAATACTCTCGATCTAAACAGTTATACTTCACAACTCTAAGTATATCGATAAAAGGAGTTTATTTAGCAAGTATAGATCACTTGTAATTCAAAGATTGTTTAGATACTTACATACGTGTAATATCTAGGTTCCGCAACGATCTTGTATTTTGTTTATACATATAAAGAAAATACACTTGAAAACTACATTTGTGTTCCACCATTTATTTACTTGTTTAAATATTGCTTAAGTCATTTATTACTTTGTTCATATTCTTGCTTATTTATATTGAAGTAATACTAGTCCGAATCTAGTTCATACTTGTCTTGTATTTTACAATCGTAGGGTTAAACCATCGTGTGAAAAGTTCTAATGGAATTCCTTGCATCACTAGTCTTTTGCATGGAATAATACTCATCCAAAAATTGTTGTTGCATTTCAGCCCATGTAAATATGCTTCCCGATGGCAATGCTAAGAACCATTGCTTTGCCTTATCCTTCAAAGTGAACTGAAATAAGACTAGTTTAACTTCATCCGGTGAAAATCCTTGCCCTCCAATGGTTCCACAAATGGCCTCAAACTCCGACAAATGCAAATAAGGCTCCTCCGATGCTTTACCATAGAAACTCGGTAAAATACTCAAACATTGAGGTCTAACTTCAAAAGCTCTACCCCTCAAAACCGGTGGTACTATAGGTGAAGCATTAACGGCTATGGCGGGTCGAAAATGACTATCAACTCCTTGTGGTGGAGGTTGATAGTTCATGTTTGGCATGGCTCGGTTATGTGGTTGGTTATTGGGTGGAACTCCACGACGGTAGTGGCGAGGTGGTGGACCATGAGGAACTCTTGGTCCTTGGTGGATGTATTGAGGTTGGTTATATTGCGGGTATTGGAAGTTTTGTGGTTGCACATAATCTTCCCCATCATTCCAATCATACCCATCCGACCGATCATCAAATCTCCCATCATCCCAATTATCAACCCTATCATATACCGACTCCTCCGTATACCGTGATCCATCTCCAACATATGTTGTGGATTAATCTTCGTATCACTTGGTAGCTTTCCTGGATTCTTCCTCAATTCCGACACATCCCCCGCCAATTGACCAACTTGCTTTTGTAAAGACTCAACCGTCTTATCCCGAATCTCATTCTTTCTATCCATTTCCTTCAAGTACTCCATGATCTCCCGGGTTGACACATCATTGCCTCCCGAAGGCCCACCTTGACTATTACCTTGTTGATAGTTCCTTGGGTAGCCTCTATTGAATCCTCCCTGATTTTGGCCACCTTGGTAATTCCCTTGGTTGTAATTTCAGCCTTGGAATGATTGAGATGGTGCTCCACTGTTTTGATTGTTTCCTTGAAAGTTCGGGTTGAGTTGGTTTGAAGAATTCCCATATCTAAGATTGGGATGATTTCTCATTCCCGGATGATAAGTGTTGGAGTTCATGTCATATTGTCTCTTTTCTCCATACACTTGATTCACTTCTTCAACTTGTTCCGGGACCAATGGACATTGCAAAGCCGTATGTCCAATCTCATCACAACTCTCACAAATAGGATATTCTTGAGAAACTTGAGCAACACCCCTATTTTCAGCTTTCCCCAACTTGGCAAACTTTCGTTCCAAAGCTTCAAGTCGATCTTTGGTGGCTTGATCACTTGTTGATGAAGTAGAAGCTATTGGATGCCTTGCTCTCCTATTCGATTGTGCTTGCCTTTTTGAATTCACACTCATCTTCTCCAAGAATTCCCAATCAACATCTTCGGGATTTGTCAAGAAAGTACCATTGCTAATTGAATTCACATCTCTTTTCTCTTCCGGTAACAAACCATCATAGAAAGCCGTGATCAACTCCCATTTCGCAATCCCATGGTGTGGACATGTTCTCAACAACTCATTAAACCTCTTGAAAGATTCATGAAATGTTTCACCCGATTGTTGCTGAAAAGTTCTAATGGAAGTCCTTGCATCACTAGTCTTTTGCATGGTATAATACTCATCTAAAAATTGTTGTTGCATTTCAGCCCATGTGAAAGATACTACCCGATGGCAATGCTAAGAACCATTGCTTTGCCTTATCCTTCAAAGTGAACTGAAATAAGACTAGTTTAACTTCATCCGGTGAAAATCCTTGCCCTCCAATGGTTCCACAAATGGCCTCAAACTACGACAAATGCAAATAAGGCTCCTCCGATACTTTACCATAGAAACTCGGTAAAATACTCAAACATTGAGGTCTAACTTCAAAAGCTCTACCCCTCAAAACCGGTGGTACTATAGGTGAAGCATTAACGGCTATGGCGGGTCGGAAATGACTATCAACTCCTTGTGGTGGAGGTTGATAGTTCATGTTTGGCATGGCTCACGGTTATGTGGTTGGTTATTGGGTGGAACTCCACGACGGTAGTGGCGAGGTGGTGGACCATGAGGAACTCTTGGTCCTTGGTTGATGTATTGAGGTTGGTTGTATTGGTTGTATTGATAGTTTTGCGGTTGCACATAATCTTCCCCATCATTCCAATCATACCCCTCCGAACGATCATCAAATCTCCCATCATCCCAATTATCAACCCTATCATATACCGACTCCTCCGTATACCGTGATCCATCTCCAACATAGGTTGGTGTTCCAAATCGGTGAGGAGTTGTGAAACCACTCCTCACGGATGGGTTTTGTTGTTGATGTTGGTTTAGAAGTTGGTTGTTTGGGTCAAGGTTGGTTTCTTGTTGAATTCCGGTGGGTTGGATGATTGTTGGTGGAGTTCCGGTAGGTGGAATGTTTCTTTGTGAGTTACCGGGGTCACTCATGGTTGCACGGTGAAGTACTCGGTTTCTCCTAGCTGTTTTCTCAATTTCCGGATCAAACAACAAAGGTGACTTCTTCTTTGAATACCTCGTATGCATACACAACCTGTAATCTACACAAGCAACACACCTCGTGTAACACTGAACTACAAAAATTAAAAGGAAATAAACAACTACTAACTAAAACTAAACTAATTCTTTTTTGTATTTTTCTGAAAATTTTAAGTAAACTAATTTAAAAACAAATTTTAACACTTTGCACACCGATTCCCCGGCAGCGGCGCCAAAATTTGATCGATGTCGTTGGACCGATCAAAAATATAAACTAAATACCACTAATTAGCAAGTGTAAGTCGAGTATCGTTTCCACAGGGAATCATGGGAAAGTGTTAAACAATTTACAAAGTTAAGTAAACTAGACATAAATTTAAAATTGATTGATTGATTGATTTGATTAACAACTAAAATTGATAATGAACTTAACAAAATAATTCAATTAAATAAAAGGGACCATTCTCATGTTTCAAATTATGTTTTCAAAAGTATAACCTAACTTATGTTCATTGGAAACCACATAGACATGATTCGTTATACGCTTGGATTGAATGAATGTTAAGAATTAATTAATTAGGTTGTGATGATTCACGATAACGAAAACCGGGGAATTGACACAACTAAATTATCTATTCATTAACTAGATTACAAGTTCATAAGAGATTCTTCCAATAATAATTGATTAACAAGAATTTGAAATCAAAAGATAGATGGAATTCATTCAAAGTTATAAACAAGTAATCATTCATTCAAACCAAATAACATTAGATGCAAAACACAATTAAGAATTAAACATCTAATCCAACTTGAACATAAGAAAGGTTGAATACAATTGTCTTACATAATTGTTCACATGAGAATGATCAAAAGGAAATTAGCCTAGTATCTTCATCATTGATTCTTCAATTAAGGCTAGAATCTCCATGGAATAATCAATTGATTGTGATATTGGGGTGTTGAGAGGATGAAAAACTGCTCCAGGTATGTGAAATATGTGAAAGATAACTCCCCAAGTCGTCCAATAAAGTCATATAAACTGAAAATTAATTAAAACCCAAAAATTCGGATTTTCTGCACAGCAACTGGCGTAACCTACGCCCAGACTGGGCGTAAGGTACGCCCCTTGGATTTTGCCTGGCATAACCTACGCCCCTGGGAAGCGTAAGGTACGCCCTTTGTAACTTCAAATTTCCAGATTTGCTTCTTAACTTGGTTCTTGAATTTGCTTGACTCGTTTATAATCCATTTAGCTCCAAATTGTCACCAATGACCTGAAACACTTAAACAAACATAAAAACGCCCTACTCGTCTATTAACAAGCACAAAGTGATCCAATTTTATCCATTAAAATCATGTCCTTTAGGCGTTTATCACAACATTAAAGGATATACTGTTTGCCATTATATTGGTTTTCAACAAATCAATAATTCAGATTATGATTAGGCAAATCTTTCATTTTTGTTAATGATTTTGTATAACGATTTTAAGCAGCAACTTTTGTGATTGTTATTTTCTTATTTACAGCCTTTTTTATAGATGTTTATCTTTTCATATCTATATTTGGTAAATATTTTGTTCTAATTAATTTTTTATAATAATTAATTATTGTTTTGATAATCATGGGAGATATATAATATAACTTCCATAAAAAAGATTCACAATACCAATACAATTTCTATATAAACCCCTTTCAATCATCATGATGCTTTCATTCTATATCCACACAAAAAACCTTCCTATCTCTACTAATTGTTTGCTCAAATGGCTAACACAGGTCCGTATAATGATGCTTCTTCGTCTCGCAATAGGAGACGCTTCCGACGCTCACACAACCAGTCTCAAATTCGTTGGACGCACGGAGCCCCCAATGACGCTCCAGTCCCGCCTGTGCAGCCCCCAATGCCGCTCCAGTCCCGCCTGTTCCAGCCCCCAATGCCGCTTTGAACCCGGTTGTTGCACCTTCTCTACCACCTGAGGAGACTTTGTTGGTAAATTTTCGCCTTATATGTATCTCTTTCACTATTAAACTGCTCAACATAAATTAACTAATTCGATTATGATTTTCTATGTCATCTATTAAAATGCTCAACCTAAGTTTTGCTTTAATGATTTTCAATCAATAGTGTGATTCTTGGCAATGATAATCTATAATAATGGAAATGGAAAAGGATCTGCCAAACCAAGTAGGCAAATACTATGGTTATGTGAATCATATATAAATATATTTGAAGAACACTTTCTTTTGTTATGCAATTGTTAAAAGCTACAGTAATTTATCAATTATTACGAAAATCAAATGTAAATAGCTCATCTTCGTAGTTCATGCCTTCATGTGTATGTGAGATTTATGTCAGTAAGTACCTTTCTACCAGTTAATGCAGCAACAAATTATACTGTACAAATATTTAACGTAATTATTAATAAACTAGATCCTTAAAATAAGTACTGTACAACTATTTTGGGACATATTTTCATGGTTTTAAACAAACACACATTAGTTATCTATGTTTAAAGGTTGTAAGAATAATATGATTAATGTGTGTTGTTACTTTTTCTGGAAATGTATTTATCAATGTAGGGGACTGATCGTCGTCCTGGTCGTGCAAGGGTTTTTGACGAGCTATACTTTCAGATCAATGATGACATCCAGCTAATGGAAGATTGTATTAATGAGCTGAACTCAATTTTCCTAAGGATTCGTCGTCAGAAGGAGCACCTTGACCATGTCTATCTCAAGTCATAAGTCATATGTCATCTTATATGATTGATATAGTTATTTTGAGTGTTTATGTTTGGTGATTGTCTTTTATACCCTGTCGGGATTTAAATAAACTATGTTTGGTTATTGTTTACTATGTTTGGTTATTTTGAGTGTTTATGTTTGCTCAATGTTTGCTATGTTTGGATATTTGAATTCTGCACAGCACGTAATATATATATTGTGCAGGTTATATTTACATATCGAATTCTGTCCAGCATTGTGTTTTAGTATTGTCTCGATTGCTGTCGATTGTTTGCTTTAGTAGTTTGTCCACCAACTTCACCATGTCGATTGCTGTACAGGTTATATATATATCGAATTCTGTCCAGGTTATATTGTTTGCTTTATTGCTAAAAATTTACTCGACTAAAACCTAATGTAGAAGTTTTACAATTGGTTGATTTGGTTATGATTTGTTACACATTTTATTAAGCAAAGTTCATTTGCCATATAAAACATCACTTTATACTTCTCTGTGATCCTTGACTTTTTAAAAAAAAATCAAACTTTAGACACAATTGCTCAAATGGATGAATTCTTTCCTAAATGGTTATTTTTTACTTATTTATTGATTATAAAAGCTATAAATAACCTTTAGTAATTTTAGCAACTTCATAACATTGACTCACGTTTTATAAATAAAAATTATATCAAACCATTGACCTCCATTTTCTACCTAACTTTGTAGCCTAAAATGTGGTGTTATGATTTAATTTATTGACTATAAAAACTATAAATAACCTTTGGTAATTTTAGCAACTTTGAAACTTTGACTATTTTTTCTAAAAGATAAAGCAATTGAGGTTGTAATGTTTTGAATGATCTTATTGATAAACAAATGACTGTATATATACGGAAGAATATAACCATGAAATAAGGAAAGGATATACAAAATCAATACAATGATTATCTCTAAATAATTAAATATAATCTATTCCTAATTACATAATAATTGGCTGGCTAATTTACACCATTTGACTATTTAACCATTTGGCTAAGCCATAGTAATTGTTGCCTAATCGATGATGGAGGTCAATGGTTTTCCTAAACAATTGTAAAGTTACTATATGACAGTGTTGCTATAATTCATTCCACCACAATCTTGGAAAAAAAATATAAGATTTGCATACACAACATTCATACCACCCCAATACTGTCAACTAAAAATGAAAATGTCGAGGAGATAAATGAGGAGCTGATTGATAGATTTATTGGCCAGGAGCAAATATATTACAGCTTTGATGAGGCGGAAGACGATGTTAACAGCTACTATCCGGTTGAATTCTTAAATTCTCTTAATATTGCTGGTTTGCCCCCTCATCGTCTACGACTCAAAGTTGGGTGCCCGATTATACTATTACGTAACATCGACCCATCCAACGGACTCTGTAACGGCACACGGTTGATATGCAAAGGTTTTCAACGAAATGTCATCGATGCGGAAATAGCCGTTGGTCAGAATGCCGGGAAAAGAGTTTTTTTGCCGAGAATACCCCTGTGTCCCTCAGACAATGATATGTATCCCTTTAAGTTGAAAAGAAAACAGTTTCCGGTTCGACTTAGCTTTGCGATGACAATAAACAAAGCCCAAGGACAAACGTTGCCACACGTCGGTGTCTATTTACCCGAATCGGTTTTCTCACACGGCCAGCTTTACGTGGCACTATCTAGAGGGATATCACGTGAAAGGGTGAAGGTGTTGGTTAGACCTACCCAAAATTTCCCTCAACCCGGCGTATACACCTCAAATGTGGTGTATAGAGAAGTTTTACAAGATGCATAGCTCATATAAGGTGCGTGGATTTATATACCAAGTAATTTATATATACTGTTCAGTTTTCTAATCTTAATTTAATGTTTACTTTTTCATTTTTCCGATTCCAAGGTTTTATGTCCATTTCTTCACTTGGCCCATCTACCACTTCAGGATCATTTTGTTCAGGTTAGCTTCGTCTTTCATTCTACAACAAACGTATGGCTTACTGTTTGCATACGTAATGGTTGCATGAATTCTACTGTTATTTTTTTCATGTTTCAAAGTGAATGGGTCGGGTTTTTGGGTAATGTACTACGGCTGTACAGGTTATATGTCGGGTTTTTTTTGTGCACTACGTCTGTAACAGTTCAATCCACCTGCTTATTTTCAGGTTACTATGTTTCCTTCGCTTTGTAGAGACGAACAATGCCAAAGTCGTAGATGTTTCTAGACGTCCTTTGCTTCAGCAGCCAACCAAACCTTTTCTTTAGACGATATAATTGGACCCCTTGAGGATCTGTTATTTACGAAACAAGTATTTTTTTATTTTCTGCATTTTTCCTTTTTCATGTGTTTACGTTATAATAACAGTTTCTTTTTATTAACAGCACAACGTTGGTAATTACGCCGTCTTATGTGATTATTTACTTCGTTTTGAAACTACTATTCTAATCAACTTTCATGTTCCTTTTGTTTGTTGTCGACATATCATGGTAATTTTTAGAACTTAGTACAAGTGCATGGTTTGCAATTATCGTCATCATCTCATATCGCTCATGTTTTATATTGAAAGCTGCCTTCTAGCCGCCGCAACGAGCGGGCACCAGGCTAGTATAGGTAAAAAAATTTGATAGCACATATACTTGGATATATATACCCTAAAATTTGACCATTTATGTAATTTTTCCTTATTATTCACTAATTCACCCCTTATTAGAAATCGTTACACAAATATCAATTTGAAAATGACACAAATACCTTTAATTAACCTTCTTTTATGGAAAGAGTCAAAAAGTTATTAAAAATTACTCAATTTAACTTTAATGAATTAATTTATACCTCAACTTTACCTTACTAATTTACATTCTAAACCTTAACTATCAAAATATCTCCATTACCATATTTACATCAATTTCTTTTAAACCAACCTACACCACTCGACGCCGCCAACACTACCAATAGTCAACGCCACCACCAGATCGCCGTTGCCGCCACCACCAAATCGTTGTCGCCGCCACCATCACTGCATTGCGCGGGTAACGTCCTAGTACAAATATACATCCATCATTACATTTTACTGTTGGTGTACGTGTTCACATAGGGCTAATTAAAGACTAGTTAACATAGAGTGATTGAAAAAATAAATGGCATATGATGATCTATCAAACTCATTAATGTATTACCGTTTGTTCTAAACTTCTAAGTTCTGATTAGAGAGACGGATGAACGGAAGAGAAAAGAAAATTTCGATCGATCTGACACAAGTATACATTATTCATATATATCACTGTATTTGGTAGCAATGTTCCAATTTACAAAAAAAAATAGCTCCCTCCAATGGTATTGGTAGGGAACCAACTATGTGATGTCTTAATTATAAAATGGGTTAAGTATTTATGAGTGTAAGTAACTTTTACACTTTTCTTATTGTGTGAATGTAACTTTCATTTGGTTCATTGTATGTAACTAACCCGCTAAATTGAACGATTAATGTAAAATTTTTACGTTGACCAATCAAAAACTTCTATGTGGCAGCTCATATGGGTTGCCACGTATACACTTTTACATTAATCGTTCAATTTAGCGGGTTAGTTACATACAATGAACCAAATGAAAGTTACATTCACACAATAGGAAAAGTGTAAAAGTTACTTACACTCCCAGATACTAAACCCTTATAAAATTTGCCACATATATAGTTTTGCAGCTAGCTTTCAGAGGCTAGAATCAACAACTTAAAGGGGTAATAGGAGATGTAACGTGCAAGGATGGATCCGGATGTGTAGGGCAAAAAAAGTGGGACAAAGAGGAGTAGAAGAATGATAAGTGATAGACTTCCCGTAACCAACATTACTACGGAAATCCACGGTACTTCAGTCACAACTAGATTTACGCCTGTCACAAATGCTAAAGACATCATCGTAAGAGATAAGCCTAACAATCGTTGTGCCATCCTCAAAGCGTTAAGCAATAGGTCAAGATCTCCTAATTGTGCCCACATCAGTATTACTCCACAATGATGGAGGCTAAACTGTCGAAAATAACAAATAGTTGGAATTGTATCTTATGCGTCATAGAAGCCATGCCTTCATGTTTGCCCGAGTTCTTAGTGCCGCCAGGCATTGTGAATCCAGCTGCAAAGGTCACTGTGGCTACCAATGCTGAGACTAGCAGGAGAGTGTTGACTCTATCCTTGCAGTAGTCCATGTTGTACGGTTCATATTTTGCCGCTTGTAATCTCTTTACAGTGTCTGCGTCTTTAACTTGAGCTCTTGGAGCATTAACCGACATCAATGCCATCCATGTTAATCTCTACACACACACATATATATATTAAGATGATCTAAATTCTAAATAAAGCAAAATTTACTGAAGTATTATTCTACTTTTTTAGTTTGAATTTTTGGCGGTAGCTCAAATCAAAAACTACCATGTCTGAAGAAGACGGTAGATCAATAATCAATCAAAGGCTTCCATGTCTGAACGTGATAGCTCAAGTCAAACTCAAAACCAAAGCCAAAATCGAAACCAATTCAAGTTGAATATTGGAAATCCCACTATTCAACTTGAGGGGAAGTGTTAGAAAGTGTGGATCAAATAGAAGAAATATGAAGAGCCCAACATTGTTATTGTTGGGCGTGAGCAACCAGGAGACTAGAAGACCCAACATGGGTTGAAGAGGGAAAAAGATTTATGAGCCGAAGTCCAAAGGAAAAGAGGCGGTGGAATGAAACTTAGGTGCCAAGCAAAAGTCAAACAATCCTATGTGTATATATATTCATTATTATGTACGTAGGAAAATATACAATCAAAAACACAATGTAGTCCTCTGGTTTAGTTGTTCTCTTTAAAGGCTATTCAAAGCCTTATTATCTTCTATCTAATAATAATAATTTTTCTATATTTTCTATATCAATTGTTAACACATAGAAGTCTTCTCGATCTTCTACAATTTTCTTTCACATATTTATTTATTCATATTTGAGTGTTATAATCACTATAACATTCAACAGTCAGTATAAACATATTAATGAGTTTGTGAGTACTAATTAATTAATCTTGGGCCTGAATTCCAAAATAATCATGATTCCGATTCTTGTGGAGATTAGACAGACAATGCATACACAACATGAATCTCAACAATCTTGAAGTAAATTATGAACGTTTTACCATACTAACTAATGTGTATAAAATACATGTGGAGGTTCACAAAGTTAATTTGGTCACTTAGACAAGTAGCATGCTTATCACGACCAAGTTCTTCCTTCACTCTTAAGTTCTTCATCGACCCTGCAACAGTTATTTAGGAATCAGAAGATATATAATATGTTCATTCATGTCATTTTGTTACCAGAACAAATTGTTTAATACGAGTATATATTAAGGTATTAATGAACCAGAAGAAATACAGTATCTAAAAAATAAAATGGGGTATATATATAGTGGAATCTTTTTTTTTTTATATATAATAATCTGATAGAAATTAGAGATGATCAAAATATACTAGGCAATAAATAAACCTAAAAAAGAATTGGTTGGAAGGTCTACGGTCTACCGATTCCAATACACGTAGAAAGTACTGATCCATGACAAACTGTTCGTTGTTGCAAACATCTTAAGTGGTCCAGCCCAATAATCAGGCCCAAAACCAATCATTTTTTGCAGTTATTATATATCCTCTAAGTCTAGAGATGCACACCAATACTGGTTATTGAAAAACCGAATCGGAAAAATCGAAACCGAATCCGGTCAAACCCGGGTTTGACGAAAACCAGGTCAGTTGTGGGAAACCCGACGGTTTGAAATTGGTTTCGGTTTCGAGTTTCAAAATTGGATAGACACCGAGTTTATTTTTTTCAAAAAGGGTTAAATTTAGTTAGTTTTTGTTTATTGTCAAAAATAAATAAAAGATAGAAACGAAGTTTATAAAGAAAAAATATTTATAAAGAAAAAATATTTATAAAGAAAAAATATTTATAAAGAAAAAATATTTATAAAGAAAAAATATTTATAAAGAAAAAATATTTATAAAGAAAAAATATTTATAAAGAAAAAATATTTATAAAGAAAAAATATTTATAAAGAAAAAATATTTATAAAGAAAAATATTTATAAAGAAAAAATATTTATAAAGAAAAAATATTTATAAAGAAAAAATATTTATAAAGAAAAAATATTTATAAAGAAAAAATATTTATAAAGAAAAAATATTTATAAAGAAAAAATATTTATAAAGAAAAAATATTTATAAAGAAAAAATATTTATAAAGAAAAAATATTTATAAAGAAAAAATATTTATAAAGAAAAAATATTTATAAAGAAAAAATATTTATAAAGAAAAAATATTTATAAAGAAAAAATATTTATAAAGAAAAAATATTTATAAAGAAAAAATATTTATAAAGAAAAAATATTTATAAAGAAAAAATATTTATAAAGAAAAAATATTTATAAAGAAAAAATATTTATAAAGAAAAAATATTTATAAAGAAAAAATATTTATAAAGAAAAAATATTTATAAAGAAAAAATATTTATAAAGAAAAAATATTTATAAAAAAAAATATTTATATAATATCAATATATATAAAGAAACACATAGTCTCATCAATTCATATATGCATATTATTAAGATTACTACTTACATATATTTATATACACATACTATCTATCTATATACATATGAGCTCCACCAATTATTGGGTGATGATTTCTTATTTTTCTACATCTCCTCTGGAGCCGTAAAACACAATCTCACATTCCACCTTTTAATTATAAATTGTGAGCTTTGGTTAGTATTAACCTTTGACCAACCACTATGGATTTCGACATTCCTACCCGACCCCATATTTTCATCCCATCAACAATCAACAACCATCCATTTAATTACTTTGTATGGGAGGGACACGCACCACACTCGACATATGGACATCAAGATCAAAGGGGTTTCTTCCGGATGGGGTATTATTCAGGCCAAAACGAAGACGGAAAAAAAAAGAAGAAACAGGCGTCGAAAAAACAGAGGATCGTTGGGTCTTTTCCCTGTGGTCGGCGGCGATGGTTTATTAGAAATCATGAGCCACCGGCGGCGGCGGCGGTGGTTTCTTCCCGGTGGTATATTAGAAATCAACGGCGGCGGTTTGAGTTATTTGTGTCGGGTTAAGGTTTCTACTAATGATAGTGAAATTTCTGGATTTGTTTGAGTTATTTGGTAAGTTTTGTTTCTGGGTTATACTTAGTATATAATATAGGAATTCAAAGTAATAAAGGAGGTACAACATACATGATCGGCGGTGGTTTATTTGAATAATGTATGTATTAGCTCTCGTAGTCCCATCTGCTGCTTGTTAAACTGCAGATGTAGAAGATGAGGAAGAACCATCTGGGATTGAAATAATTGGTGATGAGGTGGTGGTTGTTAAGCAAGAAACAGGGGATGAGAAAAAGAATATATGTGGCTGTGTTTGTTTTTTAGTTAGAGGTAAAAGATTAGGTTTGGGATTTATGTGGTGTGATTGGGGAAAGAGAGATATAATAGCCAAAAATATACGATTGCTAATATCATGTACAGTCCTTTAGCTTGGAAAAAGACATAAATATCCTCATGTGCCATGCACATGAGGAAGTTAACGGATGGGAGAAAACGTCCGTTTGCATAAAGGACTGGATGTGATCGTTATCCTCCCTAAAAGGACTGTCAGTGTCATTTCAGATAGTTAAGGACGAAACTTGATTATTAGGGTAAACCACAAGGACGATTTAGGCCGTTTACTTTATATTTATAATATTTGTATATCACACTTATTTTGTTTTTTTCTTTATTAGTGGCGCCAGATCTATTCAAATAAACGGCCAGTTGGTTCCCACGATTCTCTTTATTTATTTTCCAGCTCAGAAACACCGTTACAACCTGGTCCCCACCCCCACTTTCTCTCTATATATCCAAACCATATATTATTTTCTTCTGTGTATCTATCTTATCTAATCACATAACACCTAATTAATTTCTTTGAATTCAATTTTGAGTTAATTAGAAGAAGCCAAGTCTAGAATTAAAGAAAGCAAAAAAAATGGGCAGTTTCGAGAATCAAGTTAAGGAGAGAGCCCAGGAGCTTAAAAACATTTTCAAGAAAGGTGCCAAGATTGTTGGTGATTCTTGTAAAAAAGGATGGCATAAGGTCAAGCATCTTCGCAAGTGATTTTTTTTCTTTTCTTTAAGATATCGGTTTGTTTGTTAATTATATTGTTGTGATTTTTATTATTCTTTTTAAATATATTTGTTCGTTGTGTTTTTGGAAATTTGATTTTTTGTGTAATTGGTTTTGTATAATTATTATATTATTCATGGATACATTTGCGTTTCATGGTGGATTTTTTTTATTCTTTTTTAATAAATTTGTTAAAAGATTGATCGCTTCTTTACAATAACTTATAACCCGTCTCAAAATATCATGATACGCATTGATATACGGAGCAATATATACAGTTTTAAGCTCTATAAATTTTATCAAGTTTCTACCGTATTTAGGTCATGGCTTAAAAATATGGCATTTATCGTGTAATTAGGAAGGCTGAATATAATTAGCTTAAGTCTCACAAAGTTGTCCAGAAAACTTCTGCCAAACAGTCAATTTGCATTGGAAAAAAACCTTAAAAGCAAACTGAATAGTTTGCAAAAATTTTAAACACTAAGGGGGTGTTTGGTAGGATGGAATCATAAAGAATGGAAATGTAATAGAGAATGAAAATAATGGAAAAGAGAATGAGTATATGGAAAGAGAATATATTCAGTTGTTTGGTAGTAACAGAGAATGAACATAAGAGAAATACAAAAAAATAAACAAAATTAATTAAAAAAAATATCAAAAAAATATACATAACTTAATAATTTTATACTTTAAGAAATATATATAAATAAGACATAAACTCCATCAACAAAAAAAAAAAAAAAAAAAAAAACCATTTCCATTCTCACCATTCTCTCCAATTTATAGAGAATGGAGAGAATGGAAACCATTCTCACTTCTCTCTTTCCCTTTCCATTCTCTAGTGCAACCAAACTAGAGAAGTGATTCTCATTCCCTTTCTCCCCTTTCCATTCCACTCTACCAAACACCCCCTAAAAGACTAAACTGCATCCCAATATATTGAAAGTTCACCATAATACTTAAAATAAATTGGTCAAATACTCATATATCACCCATTGGCCTTGATCTTAATGTTAGCGTATGTTTGGTTCCATTCAATAGAATGATATTGGAACGGGTTAAACATAATAATGGAATTATCGTCTGGTTGTTTACGAAGAAAATTACTGTAATAAACATCGAAAGAAATATCTTTTTATTTAAATTAATTAAAAAAGGGATTAACTGTAAAAAAGTATAAATATATGTATATATATATGTAAATATTATATAGACACTCAACATAGCAGCAGCATGTAAAGAACTAGTCATATGATATATAGATTCATAGTTTTAATTTACAGAGCAGAAAATAGATTCAAAGATTACATCGAAAAACAAGGGTTTTGAAACAACGGTAATAAGCTGCTGGAAGAGGTCATCGAACAGTGCAAGAGGGTTATGCTTTTATAGACAAACCCTATTAAATAATACATATACGCCCCTTGTAATATAAAAAACTTTTCATTTTGCACCCAAAGTATAAACAAGAGTTAAATGTCCATCTTCAGTCCTTCATATTCTTGAACATTGCACACCAAGTCCTTTCTTGATCACCAAGCTTGAATCCAGCTTCTTTCAATGCATCTACTCCTTCAATATTCATGCTTGATCAACATATCCTGCACAAAACTATCCAAGTAACCACAATTGATTTGATAATTTAACACCCTCCCACAAATCAATTGTGGATGAGATCAACAAGACCAATTTTCTCAATGTGTTTTCTATGTGTTACTAAAGATAAACCCTTGGTAAAGAGATCAGTCAAATTATTTTCAGAGTCTATTTTCACAGCCTCTATCACACCCAAATCAATTTTTTCCCTCACAAAATATAAGTCAATTTCAAAATGCTTTGTTTTTTCATGGAATACAGGATTGGCACTGATTTGTATAGCAGCTTTACTGTCACAATAAATAGGAACAGGTCCTTCATGTCTAATACCAAATTCATTCAGGATTTTTAAAACCCAAATGATTTCACAAGTGATGGCAACTAAAGCTCTAAACTCTGCTTCTGCAGAGGATCTAGAGATAGTAGGATGTTTTTTGCTTTTCCAAGATATGGGTGAACCACCAAGAAAAAGAGTGTATCCAGTGATACTTTTTCTGGCAGTTACCCTCTTGGCCCAGTCAGAATCTGCATAAGCAGTTAAGGAGAGATCAGAGTTACCTTTTAGATGTATACCCTTACCTGGAGAGCCCTTGAGATACCTTAATACTCTTAAAGCAAGCTTGAAATGAGAAAGATAAGGTTTGTGCATAAACTGACTTAACACATGAACAGCAAAGGCAATATCAGGTCTAGTAAGGGTAAGATAGATCAATTTACCAACTAGCTTTTGGTATTCAGTAACATTATCCAAAGGAATGTCATTAGAATCATCAATACAAGGTCCCAGATTGTGTTCAATAGGAGTTTGAGA
>CM067167.1:243167083-243413861 GCA_034093135.1 Erigeron breviscapus | reverse complement strand
TCACAAGTTGCAATGCTGAAGTTTCAAGCCGTTTGCAAGTTGTGAGAAGACTTTACATTTATAGACCAAGTTCATGATGACATGGACAAGATCGTATAAAAGTGGTTGTGAGCATTTAAGGAATTAACCTAATCCTTACATGCTTGTACTAGGAAGAGTATATAAGTCAGTTGATGTGACTTATAGTACTATGTTCCAAACCTATACTTTTACCTTGTACCTTTTTATTAATAGATAAATCTATTAAACTGGTAAAGGTATGTAAAGTAAAAAGTCTTCCTCGTAATCAGTGTAAAGTGTTGTAAATACTTTACACTGAGATGCTTCAGTCTTCGATCTGGTAGAATCACTCTTTGCTCGCTTCTGAGATGATTCCCTTCTTCATACTTCAGTCTTTGACTTCAGAATGAATGCTTCAGATTTATCTCGATCTGAACTGAAGTGAAGCTTCAGTGAAGGAATTCTGAGACCTCAGAATTCTGTACAAACGTCTTCACTAAACTTCAAGCTATTTCTGAACAAATTATACTTGGTCGATTTCCGACCTAACAAATTCCCCTATTTGTTCTGAAATAGTGCATGCATCTCAGACTTCTATCTATACATGTTTGTAAGTCTGAAATGTAAGTTTTTGTCTAAGTTGTAAAAATTTTCTAAGTACATCTTATAGATCATTGATGTCTCAGAATTTTTTTCTTGTGGTTTTTCTAACTTAAACTTATCATCTACTTAATGGTTACAAATTGCAACATGTATATACAAACTGAAATGATTGTTACAAATGTAAATATATTACAAGTAAATGATAAACTGAAAAAGGAACTACTTCTTTGCAGGCCTTGAACCAGAAGGTGCTTCAGTAGGTTTTCTCTTCAGTGGAGAATGATCCTTCTTTCCAAACAGCCTGCTTCAATCTCTACCTTTGGCTTGCATCTTTTGTTGGATTCTTGCTAACCATGCACCAATTTGAGCAGACTTTGGCTTCCCCTTCAGAATCTGGATCATCTCCCTATGCTCTGAAATCCCAAACTCGTGAACTGAAACTTGATTGTATTCTTCAGCTGCCCTACCTTCTCTTTTACAATCAAGTCAAATAAAACTTCAATCCATCAGCCTTTGTAACTTCCAAATCAATGATTTTGGCTTGATGCGATCGATGATTCATGTAATGATCATACTGGTCCTTCTCATGTTTTCTTTCAAGTTCAGCAGCATCATCAGATATTGGTTTGAGAGAAGTAAAGACAACATCACGAGAATTCTTTCTTGCAGACCTTGTTCCAGTCACTTTGGGCTTTGTGGGTGGTCTGAACAACTCTTTCTCAACCTTCAGAACTTCGGCCAGAATTTCTTTCCTTTTAATCGCCATTTCTTTTTCTCTATTTTTCTTCAAGTCTTCAATAGACAACTTGAAGGTCAGACTTTCTAGCTTTTGTTCCAGAGGTGAATAATTCATCCCACATTCATACTCGAGCATATCAACAACAGACTTCTGCACTCTTGGATCATTTTTGATTTTCAAATATCTTTCCAGTGATAAACCAAGAGCTGCAGCATCTATATGATCAAGGGTCCCCATCTTCAGATGTTGTTCCCTTTCTCTTTCTTTGTTTTCCCTCCACATAATGAATTGATTGGAGACCTGCTTTTGCAAAGCTTCCAATTTCTTACTATCAGCATCAAGATCGTGCAAGGGATAACCATGCTCATCCACATTTTCACCAACAATAATTCCAGAACCCTTAGAACTTTTCTTTGGTTCTTCCACTGCTTGGGCCTTGCCCTTGTCTTTCTTAGCAGGTTCAGTTTCAGATCTCTGAACTTGTTCCCCCTGAACTGAGGCACTACCAGATGGTACCTCAGTTTGCTTCTTGGTTGCTTCAATCATTTCTTGAGTACTAGCCAGCAAACCAATAGGCACACTTCCCCCTTTGGGAATCTCTGAAGGCATTTTAGTATAAAGGTCAATTGAAGTTTTAATTGCCTTCAGTGGTTCCCAACTTTGTTGTTCTAGGCAATCACATATACCCTTTGCCATTGTAGCAAACTGAGCCCTTAATCTGAATGATGAATTAAGGTTCAGTGCTTCTTGATCTTTCAAATCCTTCATCATTTTTCTATCTTCTTCGGTGAAAGAAGCAGAGGGAGGAGGAGCAACAACAGTTTCTTTCTTCAGAAGAGTTAGAATTTCATCTAACTGTTTGGACTGATTCTGAACTGAACCTTCAAGCTTGGACACTGAATCTTTTACTTCATTCACAGCCTTGTCCACTTTGACATTTGTATCTTTGGTCAGTTCAGCAATCATCTTTCTAACCGTCTCACCAACCTTCTCAGTAACAGAAGTTGAAATCTGAGTAACTAGATTCTGAGTTAGCTCAGACTTCAGATTATCCAAAATACCAACACTTATAGAAGCCCCAAGTTCTTTTTCATCAACACTTGGCTTTTTAACCAACTCATGTACTTCTCTTCCAACAGCCATAAAATCTTGCTTCATTAGCTGAACACAAGATGTCAAGTTTGCAACCACCGAAGCTTGCACATCTCTTTTTGTTAGCTTGAAGGCTTCTCTGATTGCAGAGCTCACCTTGTTGCAAGTCATCACCAGCTCATTCAGCTTCCCAACTACTAGTCCTTCGTTTCCAGCAACCTTGGTTAACTCAGTTCCAAGAAACATCTGAGCACCTTTCATTTCAGCCACAGAACTAGTATTGGCAGTTAGAGACTTGGTTAAATCCTCCACCCTAAGAATAAGGCTTTGGACTTCGGTTTGAGTCTTCTCTAACTGTGCTTCTACATTTAAAGGAGGTGGGGGCTGTGCAGAAGCAGGAGCAACAAATGGTAGATTACCAAGCCCTTTAAGAACATTGTTCAGTTGTAAATCAGTTGGACTCTCAGATTCTGTCTCAGAATCCAAGTCCGTCTCTATTGGGGCATCATAATTGATAGGCGGTGGGATTTTGTGAATTTGGGGGTGAAGAAATTAAAGTGATGGATTAAAAGTACCGGCTGTAACATAGGCAGGATTAGTGCCCGGTGGAAAAATTGGATGTTGATGAGATGGAGGTGGTGGAACATAAGGATTAATATCTTGTTCTTGTTGGTCTGGTTGAATTTGGATTTCTTGGGGAGGAGGAGGGGCGTTTGCGAGGATGGTGGCTGGCTCAGAATCAGATTGATTCGCCTCCAATAATCCTCGTCAAACTCAAAATCAGCAAGGGAATCGAGATTCCCCTGAGGAAGCTCATCGTCATCCCAGAAAGCATTCACCACTACATTCGGGTCAGATATGCCCTGGTTTGGGTCACTAGTACCCGCACCAGTTTCTGGTTCAACATCTGCAGAAGCAGGTGCATCGTTACCAGATTCAATGATCGGCTCAACCGTAGTATCATTGCCAGGGACAATAGATACAGTGATGGAGCTTTGATGATGCTCAGCAACTTATCTTTAGGTCGACTAACGGGTCCTACATTCTTTTGTAGCCCACTTAGTGACCTTTCTGAACCAGCTAGTGTGGCTGAAACAGTTTTATTAAATACCTGAAGCATAGCAGTGGATAGTTCAGGCTCATCTTCAGCAGTGGATGCCTTTGAGAAATCTCTGCTGTATTCTGGTACTGAAGCTTCAGGTCCAGCTTGATTATAAGCTTCACCAAGAATATCCATGAAACATAAGCTTAGAAATCTTGGAAAGGCAATATGCAGACTTCTCTTTCCTTTTAGTTTTGTAATCAGCTGAGAAAAGAGAATCTCAGCAAAGTCTGCTTGTATTCCATTCCAAATATAATACCCCATCTCAACTTGGGGTAATGAAAGTTGGTCCAACCCTCCATGGTTGCCACCAAGGCTTTCCACAATCTGGGTCCAGAAGAACCTCCAGCAATTGCCAAATCCAGACATAAATATGTGTCCGGAGGTCTTCAGATTACCATCAGCATCCTCCATATCGCCATGACCGGTGGCGACTAGAACTTCCCTGAAATTGACTCCTTTGAGTCGTTTAGCAAATACCTGGGAAGGATTGAGGTAGTTCAGATGAAGAGAATTTCTGAACCCCTCAAGAGTGATAACACACTTCTTGGTGCCCTCATTGAGAGTGAAGGAGATGGATTGTTCATCTTTGCTCACCACAGCAGTATACCAGAATTCAAGCAAGTATCGATGATACAATGCTGAGGATTAGTGGTCAGAGCATAATGGAAAGGGGATTGCTCCCAAAAATTATTAATTCTTCCCATTAGGGTTTTGGATTTCACATTTAATTGAGCCAAGAAATTGCTCATGTTAAATCGGATTTGAGAAGGAGTGAAATTCTTTGGCCATGTGGCAGATGTTTTCACATCATCCGATGGAGTATATTCAAAATTGATGAGCGATTTGTGTTGTGAAGAAGATGATGATTTAGACATTTTTAAGAATCGAAAGTTGAAAGTGAAAGGAATATGAAGAGTTAAGGAATTTGAAAGTAAATATGAGAGAGATTGATGATTGGGAAGTAATGTAACATCCCAAAACTTAATCGTATATGTTGACTAACGTCGTTAGGTCGAATTCTAAGTCCGTGATATGTTATGTGGTGAAATGTGTGTTTATATGTTTATGTGCCCTATATGTGAGATTTAATTATCTTTAATGAGTGACAATAAAGTGGACTAAATGATGGGTAAAAGGCCTTTGTAGTGTGCGAAAGTGCTTTAGTGTGTTATATGTATCCCCAATAAGTGTTTTAAAGCGAAATAAAGTCAATATGAAGTTCAGGGACTAGTTTTGCCAAAGGTGTAAAGTTAAAAACGAAAATTGTGATTAGGGTAGCCTAATCTCTGATTAGTTTCAGCCATTTTCCCTAATCTTAATCACACATTAAGCCTCTCCAAACCTTTCTTGATTTCTTAAGCAAAATCTTCAAGTTTTGGTCAATCGAATCGAGTGTTTTGTATTGTATTGGATCGGCCATTGTTTGCTACAGGTAATCCATGATTCGTTGTCTATATTTTCAGATCTAAAGATGTTTCTAATGGAATCAAATCTGATTTTATAAAGGATTTTTAATAAATTAGGGTTCATAATATGTTTAAGCAAATTAATGATCAAAACGACATCAAACGAGTTTATAATCGATCTTGAAGATCAAAAGAGGTTTATATATGTCAAAAACATGTTTTGGGAACAGCCTAAGTCGATCGATTTCTGAAAAAAATGAAGAACATAGTCGTTTTTGAATTCTGGACGAAGATAGGTTTAAATTCGTTTCCTGAAGCTTAAATTCGTTTTCTGATGATTAAATTCGTTTTCTGATGACTAAATTCGTTTTCTGGAAATCTAAGTTCGTTTGACAAAACGAAGTTTAACTTCGTTTGAAGTATAAATTCGTTTGAGTGAAGTCTAAGTTCGTTTGAAGCTAAATTCGTTCGATTCAAAACTAAATTCGTTTGCAAGTCCATTTAAGGTCCCAAATGACTTATATTTCATATATTAATGTACGATAGGTGTCGGGGATTACTATTAAGCACTGTTAGCTATTTGTTTGCTCGCGTACACTACTACCAGGTAAGATACACTACTTTTGTCACGCTGAGGGTGCAACAAAAATGGTTTCATAAACTATAACCTCCATAACGGTAATGTATAACCTATATTGTGGTTGGGTTGATATGGGAGGTATTCGGGGATTAAAGATGACGATGCCTATGCCTAAAATACTTCCCCGTAAATACGTTTATGATATGATATGTGATGACATGTTTAACGATATGATATGTTATGATGTAATGATGATATGTGCATGTATATGTGGCTTGTTCATCTAGAACACTAGACCTTTTTAGGTTGCCATGACACGTGCACGTTTTAAGGGCCCTAACGTGAAAAGATGATAGATGTTAGGTCCAGATTTAGTCCAGACTTACTGGACTGGCTCCAGACTGGACTACTGGAACCTTATTTAGGTTTGTTAAGAAACTTGTTTTGCTGGTCTCGCTCCAGACCCGACTACTGGAGCCTCACTAAAGATCTGACCAGAAAACATATTCTACTGGACCTACTCCAGACTTGGAATCTGGAGTCCCTCTAAAGATTTGTCCAGAAATAATTGAAGACTAGTGAGCATTTACTTGTACAGGTAATCTGGAGCATTCTCCAGATTAGCTCACTGAAGACTTCACCCCAGTCCAGATCTACTCTACTGAAGACATTCTGACTGAAGTCAAAGACTGAAGTCTGAAGGAAGAAGACTTAACAAATGGCGGAGTCCACTGGAAAGTCTTACCAGATCTGCACACTGGAGGATTGTTAGTGTTCTAGATCCTGCAAGTCTGAACACTAATATCGAGGATTGACTTTAGCCTTTAACACACTTTCCAAAGAACAATCCACTTGTTCTTTAACAAAAGTATACGTGTGTTAAGGTGGTTGGATAATAGGATACACTTGCACTTGATGTGACTTTATCCTTATTCTTATCCAATACATTTAATGTTCTTGTCGGATCATTAAATGTATGCCAACCATATTTGTACGGCACAAATTCACTGGTGAATTTGTTGCCTATAAATACTAAGTCATTCCTTGAACAAAAATACTTTTTAGCATACACCTTGCAAGAAAGTGAATTTGTCTAAAATACTCTCGATCTTAAACAGGGATACTTCACAACTTTAAGTATCTCGATCCTAAAGAGCTATTTGACAAATATAGATCATTTGTAACTCATAGGTTGTTAGGATACTCACTTAATTGTGTTATCTTGATTCCGCAACAACCTTGTATTTTATTTAAACATCAATAAATGAAATACCCATGAAACATACATAATGGTCCACTTTATTTGTTTATTGCTTTAAGTCTTGTATTACTTTGTTTATATATCTTGCATCTTTATTTACAAGTAATACTAGTCCAATTCTAGTGATTATTAGACTTGTTGTATTTTACACTTTCTATTGGTTAACCATCTCGTTAATTAAAGGGACTCACAATAGATGTGGATTAGTTTAGGATTAATGTGGAAACCTAAACTAAACGTGGTAAATGCTCGAGCTAATTAGATGTTAAGAGTTATGCATAACCCGTGCCTGGCGGTGGTAATAGGTACGTATAAACCGTGCTCGTATGTGGGAGAGTACGTCGTGCTCGCATGTGGGAGAGTACGTAGTGCCCGTATGTGGGAGGGTACGTTAAAATGGTTGCTCGGGTGACTCCTTGCAACAAGTCATATGTGGCGAGTAGTTCGGGTGGCCTGATGACCCACCTAATGTCGTGAACATAACGTGCTACTCATGGATTGACATTGTCTTTCCTTAACGGTAACTTCGGTTACAACTTAACGGTGACCTAGTCACAACTTAATGAGATGAGATGAAATGACGAAATTGATTAGGCACACTTAGGGTCATGGACTCTATGCTTATATGTGATATGGATACGTTATGTGTGATATAAATGCCTAAATCAAATGACGTAACGTTTTAAAGTGACGTGCTTAATGGATGAAATGTTTTGCTTAAACCTGGTGTTATCTTACTTAGCTTTATAAGCTAACACTTGTTTCTTCTTATGTGTTGACACCCCTCAGGTTAAGCAGTGAGATGTCGTGTGAAGCTTTGGCGAGAGATGGGTAGATGATCAGGATGGCTTTAGTTTACCCAATAACTTCGCATAGACTTAATGTTAATGATTTCCTTTATGAACTATTGTAATGACTATGTTATGGTTGCTTTATGTTGGGCAATCTTATGGATTTCTTTTATTACTAATTTGATGCTATTAGTAACACCGCTTATGTTTCTCAACTGTTTTCATTGGTTGAGGTTTTTAATAAACTGTTTCCGCTTTATTGACGCCGTTAGGCAAAAAATTTTTGGAAATCCATATTTTTACGAAACGGGTGTTACAAGTAAATGAAAAACGAAGTAAATGAAAGAATGAAAAGGAATTTGAATTTAAGATGGAATATAAAGTGATTTTCCAACTAAAAACAATTTAAAAATAAATTTTGAATTTCAAAACCCGAGACACATAAAAAAATTTTATATTTAAAATCGATTTTGATTGGGTTTGAGATCCGAAAACAATTTCTGGGGTCAAGTCCGCATTAAATGCAGAGACGTTTGAGTGACCCCACCCTGCAACACTTTTTCAGAAAAAGTACTCATTTCTTTTCCTTTTACGGCGCAACTTGTGTGACACATAAGCATGACCAACGTAAGTTAAAAACATAGTATGCAGTAGGCCACGTGTACACACAATTGACCAAGTATCAAAAATATCTTGAAAAGATTGTTGTATTTCAGTGATGACAAAATAAATTCTGAGCATGGTCAGTTCCAAAGAGATCTGAACCATCTCAGTTAATAAAATTCAACTGAAATATTTTTGATTTTCTGAAGTACTTCAGTTAAATACGTTTTTCTGAGTAAAAAGTTCCCCCTCAAAAATGAAGGTTTATTTTAAAGTTTGAAAAATATTTAACATTCCCCCTGAAGTGATGATCCATGAATTAATAAGTGCTAAGATAGTATCACAAAGGCGTTCGATAGCTAGGCGAGCAAAAATTACATGGATCGCTCAGACTGGTGAACCAGATCAGTGTCACTGAGGCGTTCATAACAAGATTACCAGTCTAAGGATTTAACATACCCAACTCACTGACCAGATGTTTAAAGGTTTTGACATCTAAAGGTTTTGTAAAAACATCAGCGAGTTGCTTATCAGTGGGAATAAAGTGCAATTCAATATCTCCTTTCAGAATATGATCACGAATGAAATGATACCTGAGATCGATGTGCTTGGTTTTCGAGTGCATCACAGGATTGTGAGATATGGCAATGGCACTAGTGTTATCACAAAAGATTGGAGTCTTTGTGTAAGTAACACCATAATCAGTCAGCTGGTTTTTCATCCATAGAATCTGAGCACAACAACTTGCTGCAGAAATATACTCAGCTTCTGCAGTGGATAGTGATACTGCAGTCTGCTTCTTACTGGTCTAGCTTACTAATTTGCCACCAAGGAAATGACACCCACCTGTGGTACTTTTCCTGTCTATCTTACAACCTGCATGATCAAAATCTGAATAACCCATTAGATCTAGACTAGAGCCTTTGGGATACCAAAGACCCAATCTGGGGACACCTTTAAGGTATCTGAAGATCCTTTTAACAGCATTTGCATGTGCTTCTCTGGGATCAGACTGAAATCTAGCACAAAGGCATGTTGCAAACATTATGTCTGGTCTACTTGCAGTTAAATACATCAGTGAACCAACCATACCACGATATTTTGTATGGTCCACTGGTTTTCCATGTGGATCAGAATCCAAAGTTAATGGAGCAGAAATAGGAGTATCTTTTGATGAGACTGAATCAAATTGATATTTCTTTAATAAATCTCTGACATATTTTTCCTGGTTTATGAAAATACCATCTTCAGTTTGTTTAACTTGAAGTCCCAGAAAATATGTCAGTTCACCCATCATACTCATTTCATACTCAGAAGACATGATTTTAGAAAATTTTTCACACATCATCTCATTTGTAGAACCAAACACAATATCATCAACATAAATTTGTACTAAAAGGATATCACTTTTATCATGCAATATGAACAAAGTATTATCTATTGCACCACGTTTAAAACCATTTTTAAGAAGATGTTTAGTAAGAGTATCATACCAGGCTCTGGGTGCTTGTCTCAGACCATATAAGGCTTTGTTCAGTCTGTACACCCAATGTGGTTTTTCTTCATTGATGAATCCTGGTGGTTGATACACATAAACGACTTCTTCTAGTTCTCCATTCAGGAATGCACTTTTGACATCCATTTGATAGACTTTAAACTGATGATGAGCTGCAAAAGCTAAGAATATTTTGATAGCTTCAAGTCTAGCAACTGGTGCAAAAGTTTCATCAAAATCTATTCCCTCTTCTTGTGCATATCCTTTTGCAACAAGTCTTGCTTTGTTTCTGATGATATGACCATCTTCATCCATCTTGTTTCTGAAAACCCATCTTGTCCCAATTGGTTCCTTCTTCAGGTTACTGGGACAAGGAACGAGTTCCCATACATCGTTTCTTTTAAACTGGTTGAGCTCATCTTGCATGGCTTCAACCCAGCTTGGGTCTTGCATAGCCTCGTCAATCTTCTTGGGTTCAATTAGAGATAAGAAGCTGACGTTTAAGCATTGATCGCTTGTGGCTCTTCTGGTCTGAACCCCTTTACTGGACTCTCCAATAATTTGCTCGATTTGATGTGCTTTTGTCCATTTAGAGTATTGACCAGGATGAACAATGATATCAGTGCAAGAACTTCTCTGAGTAACTTCAGGAGGAGCTTCAGAAAATACATCTTCAGCTTCTTCTTCTTCCTGCAGATCATGACTTGCATCATGAAATTCTTCAGATTGAGGTTTCTCAGTGGAGCCTGATATCAGAGGAGAAGCAGCATGTACATCTGATCCAATAGTCAGTTCAGAAGGTAGTTTGAAACTGACTGGAGGATAAAATGGAATGTTGCTAGGCTTGTTTATTACTGGTTCTGAACGGAGATGTTCAGAAGCAGGTTCAGGTGACTAATCAGTTTCAGCAATAGGATCAGAATCACCAAAACTTATTGGACTTTCTGAGGGTGGTACAGGAATGGAATTTTTAAAGATTGCAGAATTGGATTCATCAAAGGTAACATGAATTGACTCATCAACCTTTTCAAGTCTCTTGTTAAAGACTCTAAAGGCTTTGCGATTTGATGAATATCCTAGGAAGTATCCTTCATCAGCTTTTGCATCAAATTTTCCAAGCTGATTTGAATCATTCAGAATGTATACTGGACATCCAAATACATGGAAGTATCCAATATTAGGCTTTCTATTTCTGAGTACTTCATAGGAGGTCTTCTTGTGTCTTTTGACATAAATAGATCTGTTCTGAGTGTAGCAGGCAGTTGCAACAGCTTCAGCCCAGAAATTCTTGGGAAGACCAGATTCATTCAACATACTTCTAGCAGCTTCAATCAGCGTACGATTCTTTCTTTCTACAACACCATTCTGCTCTGGTGTGTGAGCTGAGGAGAAGTTCTGAGATATGCCAGTTTCAGTGCAGAAGGACTCCAGAGTAGCATTTCTGAATTCAGTGCCATTGTCACTTCTGAGCTGACAAACTTTTCGCTTGTGCTTGAGCTCAATTTGTTTGATGAGAGCAATGATTTCAGCAGCAGCTTCAGTTTTGGACCTGAGGAAAATCACCCAGCAGTATCTTGAATATTCATCAACGATAACAAGGTGTACTTCTTTCCTGCTCTGGTCTGAACATTCACTGGTCCAAAAAGGTCCATGTGAAGCATGTGAAGAGGTTCAGTTATACTAAAGCTTTGTTTTGTCTTGAATGAAGCTCTTTTCTGCTTACCCATTTCACAACCTGGACATGGCTTGTCTTTATTGAAAGACATAGAGGGTATCCCATCAATAAGTTGTTTTCTAGACAACTTATTAATATTTTTGAAGTTCAGATGGGATAATCTCTTGTGCTACAGCCAGTTTGTGTCTTCATCTGCCTTTGAGTAGAAACATTGTTCAGTGGTAGAAGGATTCATATCAATGACATAAATGTTTCCCTTCCTTGGTGCAATCAGTACCACCTTTCCATCTCTGTTGAATATGGTGCCTTGTGAAATATCAAATAAAACCTTGAAGCCATCATCACACAGTTGACTGACACTGATCAGGTTATATTTCAAACCGTTCACATATGCAACACGTGTGAATTTGACTTGACCATTATTCACCACACCATATCCCTCAGTTTTTCCATTACCATCATTTCCAAAAACTATTGAGGGCCCCTCTTGCACCCTATATTCCTCTAGCAGGGTCTGATAACCAGTCATGGTTCGGCCAGCAGCACTGTCCAGAAACCATATATTCTTCTTTCGGTCTCCCTGCACACAAACAAGGATTAGTTCCTTTTGGGAACCCATCTTTGGATGGGTTCACTAGACTCTCCGTTAGCAGTCTCAGATTTCTTTGGTTCATAAGGAACAGAAGGATCAAAGGGGATTTCAGTCATTATTTCAGATGACACAAAAATAGTTGGTTTGATGGGGTTGTCAACCTTTTTCTTTTCAGATTTCTGCTTGTTTTGCTTAGAAAAAGGTTTTGTATTTTGTTTAGGTTGAAGAGGAGGAGTTTCAACATTTTTTAAACGTGCATTACAACTCTGCACTTGTCTAGCCAATAGTTGAAATTGACTTTCTAACCTTAACAAAATTGATTCTTCATTAGACACCTGAGCCTTACCTGAATCTGAGGTAGATGGCTCAGTAGGGGAGAAATTTTTCTTCTTCTTTAGGTCTTTAGGAACCTTAGATGAAGTCTGGGGGGATGGCTTTTTGGATTTAGCCTTCCTTTCTGAAACAGTTGTCTGAGCTGTTTCAGATTTACCCTCAGATTGTTCCTGGACTTTATTAGTTACAGTTTTCTGCTTGCCAACTTTAGGAAAAATGATTCCAGGCTTTATTTCCTTTGGAAGTGCATCTAAATCAGTGATTATAGATGCCAAATGAAGATTACCAGACTCATATGCTGCTCTTTGTGATGCAAAAGTATTTTTAATTGCAGCATCTGGCCTTGGTGCTTTCATCCAAGATTTAATAATTGCTTGTTCTTTTTCAAGGATGGATTTTAATTCTTCCTTTTCCAATTCTAAAGTTGCAACCATAGACTGATAACTTTTTAGAGCCAAATGAACATCTTTCAGTTCTTTCAGTCTGGCATGACTGGCGTTCAGTTCAGAAGCATTATTTTCAAATATTTTTAGGCTTTCTGAACGCACTGTCTCAACAAATGAGATGTCAGCCTCTAAAAGAACCAAAAGGTCCAGTTTGTGTTCCTCATTATTTTCAAATCCAAAATTACTGACCTTTTTCATTACAATATCCACCCAGCGACCAGATTCAACATCGGATTTGACCAAATGACCTTGATCTTCTTGTGCCATGAAACACATGTCCCTAACTTCTTCTTCATCATCAGATGATTCATCAGATTCTTCCCATTTTTCAGTTTTGGCAATCATACAACTGTTGCTTGAGTTGTCTTGTGCCAGAAGAGCCATATGTGCCTTTAACTTCTTGTATTTGGCCTTATAGCTGTCATCAGATTTCTGAAAAATAGAATGGTTAGGAGCAGATTGTGATGATGACGGTTGACTAGATCTGCATTCCTTCATGAAATGTCCTTTCTTGCCACATTAAAAGCATTCAAGATTAGACTTGTCAATAGAAGCGCTGGAAGCAAAAGGTTTGCCAGATCGATTTGATTTGGCCTTAAAACGATTGAACGTTTTAGCCAGCATGACAACCAGATCATCATTGTCATCCTCATTACAATCATGAGTAACATTACCAGAGACACCAGTTTTTAACATTTCAGAAACCATCTTCTTCATCGAGTCAGAAATGTCACTCTCAGAAGATAGTAGAGCAGTACTATGTGGTTCAGAATACTGAACCATACCAGAACTGGTAGAAACATGATTCTTGGCATCCTGCTCAGCCAAAGCTCTCTCAGCTTTGTTCTCTTCAGTATATCTGAAGGCTCCATAAAGGGAAGCAAGAGTGTGACTGTGCAGAGTTTTGCCTTGTCTCAAGACCAAGATTAAATTTTCCCATTTAGAAGGTAAAATGTCACAAAATTTTTCCAACAGAATTTCTTTATCTTTGGTAACACCCAGGGCTTTCAGTTGATTTACCAGATTTGTAAATCTGATGTAAGTTTGAGTTAAAGTTTCCCCAGGGACAGCAAAGAAAGACTCATATCTTTTGTTTAAAGCAACTTTTCTTGTGACAATTGTTTCATTCGTGCCTTCAAACTGTGTCATTAGTTCCTCCCACATTAATTTGGAATTTTCAAGTAAAACAAGAGTGGGCATAAGGGTTTCAGGAACTGCATATAAAATCATATTTTTTAACTTAGTGTCAAGGTCTACAAGTCTATGATCTTCCTCAGACCAATGATCCTTCTCCTTAGGTGACTGCCTAGGAGTCCCATCGGTATTTCTGACAACAGTAGAAGCATTCATGGGGACAAAGGGTCCTTCTTTTAAGATATCGGGCAAATGTCTTTCAACACCAGCAATATACTTTAGCATGCATGCTTTCCATGTTTGAAAGTTTTCACTGTTCCCATCAAACTTGGGAACAGGATTATTTGGAAAGTGTACGTGTACATTATGCGATGGTATATTGTTGTTGATGATAGGGGGTGGAGTAGATGGGGTAGTGTTATTAGGGTCAGGACGTTCTTGTTGAAAGTCAGCCATCTATGCAGATCAAAGGTTAAAGAATTGATATAATTCAACCTTGCTGCTCTGATACCAATTGTGAGTCCCAAATATAGATGATTAACTAAACCCGGCTGGCAAGTACAACTGATCTTGATGGACAAGTTCAGTTTACGATCCAGATATGGATAACAAGAAACAATTGACTTAAAGTAAAATGCAAGAACTAAATGGCAGAAACTATATAAAGATATATATAAGTATAATCAAGTATGTAGCATTGAGACACGTTGTTTTCTTTCTAATGTATTTGATTTATTGATATATAAACAAATACAAGGATTGTTGCGGAACAAAGATAAACACCCAAGTGTAAGTATCTAAACAATCCCGAAAAACAAGTGATCTAAATAACTTGGAAATACTCGTAAGTTTACTTAGAGTATATCTCACAAGTTGCAATGCTGAAGTTTCAAGCCGTTTGCAAGTTGTGAGAAGACTTTACATTTATAGACCAAGTTCATGATGACATGGACAAGATCGTATAAAAGTGGTTGTGAGCATTTAAGGAATTAAACCTAATTCCTTACATGCTTGTACTAGGAAGAGTATATAAGTCAGTTGATGTGACTTATAGTACTATGTTCCAAACCTATACTTTTACCTTGTACCTTTTATTAATAGATAAATCTATTAACTGGGTAAAGGTATGTAAAGTAAAAAGTCTTCCTCGTAATCAGTGTAAAGTGTTGTAAATACTTTACACTGAGTTGCTTCAGTCTTCGATCTGGTAGAATCACTCTTTGCTCGCTTCTGAGATGATTCTCTTCTTCATACTTCAGCCTTTGACTTCAGAATGAATGCTTCAGATTTATCTCGATCTGAACTGAAGTGAAGCTTCAGTGAAGGAATTCTGAGACGGCTCAGAATTCTGTACAAACGTCTTCACTAAACTTCAAGCTATTTCTGAACAAATTATACTTGGTCGATTTCCGACCTAACAGTGATTACTGTATCCCTTGGAACATAAGGTCCATCAACAAGTATGTCAGGCATGTCATTATCAATAGATTCAAGAAAAAGGGACATTCTTCCTTTCCACCCACTGAAATCAGTCTTGTCAAACATGGGTGGCCTGGTTGAAGAACCATTATCAGTGTACATAGGTTGAGACATATTTTAAACCAAAATAAAAGTTAAAATGAGAGGGATCAAGTTAAGTGTATTACAAAACCCCTGCTCTGATACCACCTGATAGGTCCCAAAGGAGATAACAGGATGGTTTAAATGTCTCAAAGAGTTGTAGGGGGTGAATACAAATTTTAAACTTAATCAGCTTGAGAATACTTTTAAATGCGGAATATAAGTTATCTTGAAGTATTTGTCCATATTCAGATTTAGATAGATATGTTAATGAAAATGTAAACAACAGAACAGAATATAAAGACAGTAAAGTAAAAGTGCAGTCCAAGAACAAAGTGCAAGCTGAGTTTCAACCAATTCTTTTATTGAATAATAAAAAGAATTACAAGTAGTTGTGGAACAGATTAGCCTACAAATCTAACTACTTGGTTGAATAGCAAGTTACAACTTTGTTTATTAACTCTACTAGCTCAAGCTGAGTACAACACGGATCCAAGCTGAATGCTTTAATCGTTGTGAGAGTTAATGTTATGGATGCACACATTCTTGAGACACAAAGGCTGGTTTATATAGACATCAACACTGCCTTGGATGCCGTCCATTTCTTTCCACGCGTCTTGATCTAATGGTCTCTGCATGATCAGTACTAGGTGACAGTGACATTGTCCTTTTTGTTCCCTACTTGTTCACCAAGATAAATCGTGCAGCAACAATACAATGGACACCTCATAGAATGTTTACAATCAACAACTGGCACTTCTAGAATGTCCTTTCTAGTGTTTATCCAGTTGATTGATGATGTATACAAAGTTATAACAACCTTGGAGCACTTTCAAGACTCCAGGATGACAATGTACCTTCCAAGCTGACTGTAAGATCCAAGCTGACTTCCACCCATCAGCTTGGTCTTCTATCCTTGTTCTTCATCTTCGATTCAGACCAAGTGCTAGTTCTTCTTTTGATGCAGCTTGAAAGATACCATCTTCTGATGAAGATGTTTAGGCTGACTCAGCTTGGAACCATCCAAGCTGACTCAGCTCCAGAACCAAGGACTTAAGTATTTCTTGAGTTGTTTGTCATCTTCAAATCTATTTTGTGATATGTGAGTGACTTGACTCCAACAAATACTCTATAATAATATATTTGGATAATGATTATTAGAATTTTAATTTATAACTAAATTAAATGATAACATCAGCGAGAGTCAATTTGATGAGATCGAGCGATGTGATTGGTCAATAAGTCATTAGTTCAACTGTCTTTTAGTATATATTAAGATTAAGATTAAGATTAAGATAATGTAGCTGATATGAATATGATTTTTTGTGTGTGAATATAATACATAAGTACAAAGATATAAAAATAATCATGGATGGAATGAAAAATAATATATATACTCAATTAGTAAATCGTAAGATTATTAAAGTTTGTGTAGATTTAATTATCTAAAATAGTTTTATTTTTATAGATTCAAAAAAAATAATACATATTTACAAAGATATAAAAAAATCATGGATGGAATAAAAAATAATATACATAATCAATTCATACATCGTAAGAGTTTTAAAATTAGTATAGATATACATATCTTTTGTATTAATAAAACAAAATTGTGATGATGTCATTTAACTTTAAAGAAGATTTCTTAATATATAATTTTGATATTTTTATGACATCATCCAAAAAAATTTAAAAATGGGCAAAAAAGAAAAATGGAAACTTATTTCAAGATATTATGAATTTAAATTATTTTCAATAGATAATCATGGAAGGTTTCTATTGAAATGAGAAAAAATTTTGTATATCAAAATTGATTATTATAATACCATTTGGAGTTAAAGGTATGAAATTTGAATTATCATTAGATTTTTAACATAGCTAATGTGATGTATAATTGTTATATGTTATGATATTAAACAAATTGTAGTCTTAACATCGCTTACTCAAAATATACAATATAATAGTGTTCAACATAACAAAAAGTTAAACACGTTCATTGTGTTGTATATTTAAAAATTCAAATTTTATTCAGGTGCCCGCATAATATGCGGGTTAATCAGCTAGTCTACTATAATTTAAATTTTTATATTAAAGTTCCAATTATATTCATTATTATCATAGATATCTATTCCATCATCATTATTATTTTATTTTATTTAATGAAAATCTAAATACGTCTAACCATTTGAAATTTAATTTTTAATCTTACAACCCAAATATAAATATTAACTAGATTTATGCCTGTGTCAAATACACGGATTGTTTATAACATTTTAAAGATAAGATAAATTATTAAATACATAAATTTAAATGTAAAAATGTAAGTAAAAACAAATTTAAAAGGATATACTTCTAAAGCATTGAACAATATATTGTATTATCTTTTGAAATAGTTTTTTGTAGACAATATTTCATATGTTGAAATTTTTTTAATTAATTAAATGATGAAAAATTTAAAAAAAATTCTCAAGTTGATGACTAAAAACTGTAATAAATATAAATTAAGTATTTAGGGCTAAAAAGTGTAAATTATTGATAAAAAAACAAAAAGAATATAAATTAGGGGATTGTTCTACAAATATTAATGTAAATACTTAATAACATTTTAAAGATAAGATAAATTATTAAATACATAAATTTAAATGTAAAACATGTAAGTAAAAACAAATTTAAAGATAAGATAATTATTAAATACATAAATTTAAATGTAAAAATGTAAGTAAAAACAAATTTAAAGATAAGATAATTATTAAATACATAAATTTAAATGTAAAACATGTAAGTAAAAACAAATTTAAAGATAAGATAATTATTAAATACATAAATTTAAATGTAAAAATGTAAGTAAAAACAAATTTAAAGATAAGATAATTATTAAATACATAAATTTAAATGTAAAAAATGTAAGTAAAAACAAATTTAAAGATAAGATAATTATTAAATACATAAATTTAAATGTAAAAAATGTAAGTAAAAACAAATTTAAAGATAAGATAATTATTAAATACATAAATTTAAATGTAAAAATGTAAGTAAAAACAAATTTAAAGATAAGATAATTATTAAATACATAAATTTAAATGTAAAACATGTAAGTAAAAACAAATTTAAAGATAAGATAATTATTAAATACATAAATTTAAATGTAAAAATGTAAGTAAAAACAAATTTAAAGATAAGATAATTATTAAATACATAAATTTAAATGTAAAAAATGTAAGTAAAAACAAATTTAAAGATAAGATAATTATTAAATACATAAATTTAAATGTAAAAAATGTAAGTAAAAACAAATTTAAAGATAAGATAATTATTAAATACATAAATTTAAATGTAAAAATGTAAGTAAAAACAAATTTAAAGATAAGATAATTATTAAATACATAAATTTAAATGTAAAACATGTAAGTAAAAACAAATTTAAAGATAAGATAATTATTAAATACATAAATTTAAATGTAAAAATGTAAGTAAAAACAAATTTAAAGATAAGATAATTATTAAATACATAAATTTAAATGTAAAAAATGTAAGTAAAAACAAATTTAAAGATAAGATAATTATTAAATACATAAATTTAAATGTAAAAAATGTAAGTAAAAACAAATTTAAAGATAAGATAATTATTAAATACATAAATTTAAATGTAAAAATGTAAGTAAAAACAAATTTAAAGATAAGATAATTATTAAATACATAAATTTAAATGTAAAACATGTAAGTAAAAACAAATTTAAAGATAAGATAATTATTAAATACATAAATTTAAATGTAAAAATGTAAGTAAAAACAAATTTAAAGATAAGATAATTATTAAATACATAAATTTAAATGTAAAAAATGTAAGTAAAAACAAATTTAAAGATAAGATAATTATTAAATACATAAATTTAAATGTAAAAAATGTAAGTAAAAACAAATTTAAAGATAAGATAATTATTAAATACATAAATTTAAATGTAAAAATGTAAGTAAAAACAAATTTAAAGATAAGATAATTATTAAATACATAAATTTAAATGTAAAACATGTAAGTAAAAACAAATTTAAAGATAAGATAATTATTAAATACATAAATTTAAATGTAAAAATGTAAGTAAAAACAAATTTAAAGATAAGATAATTATTAAATACATAAATTTAAATGTAAAAAATGTAAGTAAAAACAAATTTAAAGATAAGATAATTATTAAATACATAAATTTAAATGTAAAAAATGTAAGTAAAAACAAATTTAAAGATAAGATAAATTATTAAATACATAAATTTAAATGTAAAACATGTAAGTAAAAACAAATTTAAAAACACATAATCTATTTTGAAAACGCAGAATTTGTTTTGTAATCGCAATACCAAACAACCTCTCCCCAATATGAAGAGGGTTATTTTAACGAATAAATGGAGTTTATAGAAAACCAAGAGGGTTAATGGATGAATGATGAAGCTCAAGCTCAAGCTCGTAAAATCAACTTTTACGTGTGCAAAAGACGTTTAATTGTTGAAATGTTACCTTACAACCTAGCTGACTCTTGTTCGATCAAATATACAATTCAACTTATCCATCATACAGTAGACGTTGAACACTACGACTCAAATATGAATCATGGCCACAACAAATGTTGGACAAGATCCCTCCATATAACAAACAATGGAAACCTAGCCAAAAAAGTTCTACTGTTTCTTGATCCTTCATAAGTGCCTTTACATTGCCTTCGTTATTAGCCACTGAATTTATAGTCTCAAACCATCCCAAATTGCTGGGATCTTTAACTGTTTCCAGGAAACCATTTCCATGAACCAAAAAATTCCACACCTTGGGTGTTACATCAGTTATACAGTCTAAAAATTCCCTGGAGATCTCAACCACCTTGTCAGGATCAAATGATTTAGCTTCAAACATATCAATCAAGCCACATTTTGAGCAGCATTTACTACAACTTTTGGGAATGTCTGGAGACACCACTAAGCTTGCAGCAAGATTTAGTAGCGATTCACCAGCACCGATCCAATAATTTGAAACGGAAGTAATTAAACTAGATTCATTGAGAAAGAGAATATGGGTTGAAAGTGCAAGTAAGAAAGAATATGCAGAACTGAATCTGATCATCTTTAAAGCGTCATCATCATCCTCCATTGCAATTGCATGGACTTTGTACGCTGAAGCCAAAGTCGTGTAGGCATTTAAAGACAAACGGTTTTGGGGATGTAACCTAATTATGAGTTGTTCATTGTGGAATCCGTTCAAAAGGGCATCCTCCAGCTTTTTGCAGCAAGATTCAGTATCACTGGAAGATAGATAATCATCAATAGCATCATCTATGTACTCTGTAATTGTTTCTAGTCCTACACACTCCAACATCCTCCCATTGCATACACAAATTTCCTAATAGAAAAAATTGCCTTAGGGAATGTCCATAAACCATTGTAAGAAGGAAAAACTGAAAAAGGAGTCCTCATTCTTACTTGTAGACGCAGGTCAACCAAGGTTAAAGGCACTGCAGCACAGCGATGACAGCCACAAGCAAATCGATACTTGGACCACAATTCTGATTGCCTCAAGTCCTGAGAAAAATTTGGTTATAAGCTCTTGGTTTTACAAGTTGAAAAAATATATCCATCATTGAGCTATGATGAATAGTTTGTTACCTTTGGCTGTAGTAAGTCTGTGTACGCAATTGTTACCTGCTCGCCTTTCTTTATTGCTTTTATGCTTCTAACAACTAATCTAGGACCACCACAAATCTCCTCTAATCCTCCTATTAATAATGCATACACAATTCAACATCCAAAAAAGATAGGGACTCGGAAATTATTTACGTACCTTTCACTGCATCAGAAGAAGATGCCGGCATAATAAGACACTGTTGTTGCCCAGCAGTGTGACTGGGGGGCAAGAAACGGTAGCAGGCATTGGGAGAACAACTATGGTTAATCCAGGAGAAAGGAATATTGTAGAGAGCAATCCCCACGGATTGACCTATCCTGTCTTGGACCTCCACGGCATTGGTTATGACCAAGCCCAGAACCGCCTCTTCCAGTAAATAGTCTTTAGAAGAATCCAAAGTGCAGTGGTCTCTCAATGATATGGCTGCAGCCATTGCCCAAGCCCCGTTTTTGATTCTGGTGGAGAGGTCGTCATGCTGGAGAAGTAGTAGTTTGTGACGATTGGTGAGGAGGCCACAAATTCTATGGAAATTAGAAGAAAAAGAAGAGGAATTGATTTGGAGAAGCAAAAGAAGAGCGAGAGAAAGGTCAGATGAGGCGGGAGAGGAGAGGTGTTGGGAGGCAGAGGAAAGATAGAGGGGATAATGAAAAGAAGAGCATCGAGAAGAACAATAATAGAGAGGAGGAAAGGGATGACGGGGATGGGGAGGAAGAGAAGAAAAACAAGAGGAGCAATGGGAGGCAAGGAAAGCGTGATGGAGTGAATACGAGAGAGGAGAGAGTGGCGGGGATAAGTCTTGTCCGGCTCCTCTTATTTCTTCCGCTCCCACCATCGTCATCATCATCCACGCATTCCATCCTCCTAGCCATCCTATCAAATTTAGAACAAAGATGCTACAACACTTCAATAATAATAAAAATAATAATAATAATCATGTTCATAAACAAATACAATCAAAAGTGTGGTTTGGATAAGTGGTAAACACTCTGGCCTCTGGAGACGAAGGTCAGAGGTGAGAGGTTCGATCCTCATCCCATGCAAAGGCAGGAGGTCCTTTTCTACCATTTATGTATAACCTGAAAGCAGCCTCTCTACCTTGGTAGATGTAAGGTCTATCTACATCTTAACCTCCCCACACACCGTCGAGGTATTGAGGCCCCGAAACCTGTGGAAGACGGTAGTGGGCAGTTCCTTCCTTTCTTTATGTTCATAACAGATACAAATACACAACTAATATTAACCCGATTCTAGTCCAGATAATAATAATAATAATACGAAATATGAGTTAGATTTTCATCCCCTTTCAGTTCCTTTCCTTATCCTTAGAACAGTAGGGTTTGAAGCAGGCAAAGTCAATCAATCCAGCAGTCAAAGGGAGTGCAGTCACTCTCTCTTCTCTCTCTCCAACCTCCCCCTCTCCCTCCCCTTAACGGTAACAAATTTCTAGATCTAAGATCTGAATTTGTGATCCGGAGAGTGGGATTGAGATTGAGATTGAGAGTTTGAGATTGAGATTATACCCATCCGGTTAAGGCTTCCACTACGGTGGATCTAACCATATTTTTCACTTTTGGGCCGGAGGTCCCTTCCACTTCGGTGGATCTGGAAGCAGCCTCCCTACCGTTGAGTAGGGGTAAGGTCTGTCTACATCTTACCTCCCCATAGCCCGGCTTATGTCGGGATTGATTGTTGTTGTTTGTTGTTGTAGTGCAGTCACTCAACCAACACACTTTCAAACAATATATCTTAAGTAGAAATGACACCTGTCTCAATCTTTAACCTATCCTGGATCAAGAAAGAAAGACCTCTTCTTCTTCTTCTTCTTCTTCTTCTTCTTCTTCTCTTCTTCTTCTTCTAATTAAAATGATTGATCTCAGGGGAGTTTTCAAGCCAATCTATTGAAATGTTTATCTGATCTTAAATATTCGCAACACAAAAAAAGCAGCAAGTTGCTAGTAGTAGTAGTAGTAAGTAAGTAAATGGAATCTGTGAATTGATGCGGTGGGACATTAAAATTAAACTACTTGAGTGACGACTGATGATGATCAGTAAGTATATACTGTAACAAAGAAAGACAGAGACATCCTAATTAATTAATTAAATTAAATAAGTAATGAAGATATATACATAACCGAAGTCGCCCTCGACGATACTTAAAGCGGCTGCCACTACTGCTGCTGCTTGATAACAAACAAATACTGTACATTGGTTGTCTAGTAGAATATTTGGTGTTTTGTAGTATAGGCTTTTGCTATTAGAAAAAAAAAAAAAAAGTAAATGACTTTTTTATTTTATTTTTTATTTTGTCATGACTTAAAATAAAAAAATATCAACTATTACCTTAAAGTTAGCAAAAAATTTATAATCGTGATCTTTCACTTACACTGTGTTAGTTTTTGGCGTTAATAAAGGCACGTGCAACAAGTGTAAGGGTAAGATGACCCTTTCACCTTAACAACGTCCTAATATATTGAGTTAATTACATTTTTCGCCCCTCACGTGTCACGATTTTAACTTTTAAGCCTCTAAGTCTAACATTTCTCCAATGAAATTCTAGCCAATAAGCATTGTCTCCTATTAATTTTCATACTTGGATTATATTAATGACTATACCTAAAATTATTTAAAATCATCTTTTTCATTGGCTTAATAAACCATTTATTAGATAAACACATGTAACTTATTATTAAGAGACATTTTCTTATCTATATACAGATTTCACCACCACAACCACTGATGCCCGGAAAAATGAATCCCACCCAGATAGTCGGGAAAAAAAACCACACACATGGTATAGTGGCTTAAAATTGATACAGATTTGTATGAAAATCGAAAAAAGAAAATGTAACAAAGTGGCCACAGACACGGTACTTCAATGATAGCAAAAGAAAAAAAATGATGATCGCAAAATCGAAACCCACCTAGATGTTATTTTGTTCAACAAGTCGTTATCTTGCCACATCAATAAATTAAGAAAGATAATATAGATAGATATGTGGAGAAGACTTCGGACACCCCATCTTAAACCCAAAATAGTTAATGGTGGCAGCCCAATATCCGATCACTTCTCTGTCGCCATCACTATTTTCACCACCAGCACTTCCGACCATCCCGTCCTCAAACGAAAAGCAACAAGTGGTGGTGTAGCAGCGATGACCACCGCAAACCACCACCATAGGTGGAGCCTGGCCTTCGGATGACCACCGCAAACCACCACCATGGTTAGAGTCCGACCTTCGGATGACCACCACAAACCACCATCAGAGGTTGTGTCCATGGTGGTGGTTGTGATGTATACATATATATGAGTAAATTACAACTTTCGTTTTTGAATATGTCACGTTTTGCATTTTCAATCCCTCAAGTGTAAAGGGAAAAAGACATTAATGCCCTCACGTGTTTAGCACGTGCCGTTTAACGGCCAAAACAAGCGTCTATGGGAAAGACCACGATTGCAAAATTTTGCCAACTTTTAGGTAAAAATTGTTTTTTTTATATTTAAGGGATTGAAAGTAGGTTAAGTATTTTTTTATTAAGTCTATTAAGTCCTAAACAAACGAGACCTTAGTTAAGTTGTGTAGACTTTCCATATTGATTAATTAGCAAAAAAAAAAAAAAATTAAAATGTCTTTCATATAATTTAGAGAAAATTACATTTTGCGTCCTTGAGATTAACAATTTTTGCGTATATTATCCTAAAGTGAATAAATTACAGGATTCATACCTAAATTGTGTTATAATCATGCTCTTGAATTGTATTTTTCTTTTTTAATTTGGTTTTAGTGTGTTAAATCTGAAAAAGACAAAACTAACAAAAAGAAAAGGGTGTTAATGAAGGAGAACATGGTGACATGACAAACTTGTCCCTCATTTAACGGTCTAAATAGATGGCGTTTGGTTGCAGTGTAAAAATAAAATTTGACAACTTTAGGTATGAATCTTGTAATTTCTTCACTTTAAAATAATATCCACAAAAATTGCCAATTTCTTGGATGAAAAATGTAATTTTCTCTATAATTAAATTGAGATATGTGCTTTTGGAATTGTTTGGCCAAACAATGATTTTTTGTTTAATATAAAACATAAAACAAAAAATGTTTTTAACCAGCCATTGACTCATAATAACTGTATACATGATTTGTGAATGAGAGTTGCAGGTGATGAAGCTTGTCAAACACCAGAAACAGAGTCCAAACAACATCACCCAACCGATATTTATCACCATATCCAATTGGTTAAAAAACAAACTTACTATGCGTGAGTAGCAAATTGTAATCACATTTCCAAATTCCAACAGCCTAAAACAAGTAGCACTTTTGAAAATGATATACATGAATGAAGGCCGGCCAAACATCAATCAATCAAGTTTAAAATGAGAAGCTAGCTGAAACATGTTGAAGGGAGATGCAACCCACGTAAGGACATACTACTAGGTGTCAACTTTTAGGGTACCCTCAATTCGTTGAATGAGTTGGTTTGCTGTCAAAGCTCCTTCCTGAAAAGGATTTGAATTTACTCATTATTCATTAATTTTCAACTACGAAAAATTATCCAATGCTTATCATCAGAGATACATATATGTAATGACAAAAGATGAAAGTAGATCTCTCTATTTTTAGTGAATGTAATCTTTGACATGGCAAAAGAAGGAAGTGCATAAACTTACAAAACGGTCGCAGGGGTTTCCATCCTTAAATAATATGAAAGTTGGCAAAGCCTCAATGCTGTACTTGTTTGCAATCTCTGGATACTTTTCAGTGTCAATCTTCACCACTTGGATCGTGTCACCCATGGTATCACTAACTTCGTTCAGTATAGGACCCATAAATTGACAAGGCCCACACCTGTACATATCACCTTATATTTCAACCAAATCACTCAAAATATGATTTTTTTTTTCAGATACTAAGGAAACCAGTAAAACAGAAGAAATCCATGCAATTATTGAAATCTAGCATGATATTTACACAAATCGGTTACCGACTTACCGCATACAGTTTTTAGCGGTTTCTCAACATTTTGGAAGTTTTTAGTGGTTTCTAGGGAGTGGTGGTGTGAGCGAAAGGGGGAAGGTGACAAGTCACATTCTCATTGGGTGCGAAGTGACATAGCACTATCTCAGTGGAGTTCCTTACTCTTAAAATGAAAAACAAAAAAAAAGAAGGGGGGGGGGGGGGGGGGGGTATTAATGCTCTATGATATTATTTACAAAATTGCATGCACAACAAACTATGAGAGAGACATTTACCAGGTTGCATAAAAATCTACCAATACAGGCTTCTCGGCCTTTTCAAGTAGTTCATCCAGGGAGGAAAATGTCTGCTTCTTTGCTTGCACCTGATTGGTCACAAAATTAATCAGTTGGTTGCATTTACAATCACAATAGATTAACCTCCAGCCACAATAGAGTATCAAAACATGCAGATTTCAGACGCATTGTGGTTTTTATGATATATACTAGTCTTGATGGCACATACACAACGACCATATATAGCCTAAAATTCATATGCCTAAACATGCCTAATCAACTCAATTATCGACAAATAGTCCACTCTTTCTATTTCCTCATCTTCACCTTCAATATTGCCATGCGTCTTGATCTACTTCTTAGGCATGTTTGGCAGATGAGTCTATATCATTTTCGCTATATCTAGACTTGAGTTCCAGTGAGCTTAACAAAAAATGAAAAATTAACCACTAAACTTCAATGAAGAAATCTTCAAGGTGAAAATTTCTTCGCGGAAGCTGAGCAGGTAATCTTCAAATGAAGATTCAGCGCATGTGGCATAACTTCGGCATATTAACCAAATGGCCACTGCGTTGGTCTGATCAAGGGCTAATCCAAGAGGGGCATATCATATCGACTTACTGTACAACTTTTTTTAAAGAACTCATGTAGAATTAGAGCACTTTACTTATCAAACAAAGTACAATTACATACTTAAAATATCAAACTTATTTATGTTGAACGAATCTCGATTTACTCGTGAGCTTAAATGGGCTTAAACGAACCTTCTAATTACATATATACAAAGTCATATAGTATAGATGTAGTTACATATTAGATAGTAGTGAAGTGATCAAGTGAGAACCACTAAAAAATCATCTCTAAGGGCTTAGCCCTTAGAGTTAAGGGCTACGCCCGTACCATATCCAACCGCCACCATCTCTTGGATCGCCGCCCATCAAATCCATACCATTCCCATATGCGTCCGGTGACAACCCCTTTAGAACGGATAAGGGCAACGCCCGTACCGTATCCATACGTTTTCAACACGTAACCCATATGATTTTTTACAAAAATTTTTTTTTTTTTTTGGAATGGGTTTTTGTTAAAAGAAAATAAAAAACAAAAAAAAAATTAAAAAACCATACCAAAAAGGAGAAAGAGAGAGGGAAACTAGTGGTTCTCACGGTTCTCTCCCATGTTTTCCCTTAGATAGTATTATATATATATACAGGTATGAGTGATATAGCTCAAAAAAGGCAAGGTTGGATCATATTGGTTAATAAAACCCTTGCCTCTGGAGATAGAGGTAAGGGTTCTATACTCATGTCTTGGAAGGCCACATGTCCTTTTCTATCTTAGATAGAACCGGAGAGGAGCCTCTCTTAAGGTAGGGGTAAGGCTTCCTATCAACCTCCCCCATACACCGTCGTGGTATTTAGACCCAAAACCCGTGTAAGACGACATTTGGTGTTACTTGCTACTTTTAGTGATATAGCTCAAAACTAATATTTTCATGCCTTTAAATTTGAGCTTAAAAATAAATAAATGTAAAAAAATTAAAATTAGATGTAAAAATAAATTCATTTACTAAACAAGCCGAGCTCGAGCTGTACTCATAAGGCTTGGAGGTGCCTCACCCAAACGTGAAAAAAGCCCAAGGTTGGGTTCTGAATGTTTGACATATATAGATGAAATTTCAATCTATTTTGGTTGGTTCATCGTATTGAGAATACAATACCCCTAACAGATTAGAATCACCATCATCAATAAACTAATAATTAATTTAAAGATTAATAATAGATACGAATACGATGATGATTAATAATAATAATAATTAGTACCAGAGTAAGGGATCGAGGCGTGCGATGATGACGATTAGGGAGAGTCAAAGAAAATGAACGAAATTGAATCCGCCAACAACACAAATTTGAAAGCCCCCTTGAAGAAGCCAGCAACGTTTGACGGTCGAAGCTCCTCTTGTTCCATGTGGCGACGCCGGCTGCTATGCTCGTAGTACTAGTTGCCATCGGAGTAGTTGAAAGAAACCAAGAAACAAACTTTGTTTCTAATCCAAATCCCTCCCTGCCGACCAAATTGTGGATTGGTGGATATTTATATATTTTTTTAATGGCAAATACAAATTTTCTTTTCCTAAATTACTCCAAATATTTTTGTTTAAATCAATGTAAAAAACAAATTCCAATTATATGTTTTTAGAAACAAAGAAAATGTTAAGACTAAGGGAGTGGAGCGACCCTTGGCTAGTTTCGCCCAAGGGTTCGCCCCCCACACCAATACCACCAGGCGAACCAAAAAAAAAAGGAGATGGCGATAGCTTTTGGTCGCCGAAAATGAAGATGCTTTTTCCCTTTGTTTGCGTGCCAACGGCTAGAAACGGCTAGGATTTAATTATTTTTTTTCTTCTTTCTATATATACAATACACTACACATTTTAAACCCAAAACACTTCCACACTTCATATATAAAAACTTCCATTCTACACACATATATAAACCCAAAACACTTTCATATATAAATCATACACTTCATATATTATGGAAGATATCGATGATTTTTCATCTTCTAGTTCCGAGTCAAGCGGTGGTTCGACCGATCTAGACGAGGCTATCGAAAGTACGATTCTATTGACTATTAACACTATGATGGAGATGTTTTTTTTATTTATAGAAAGACGTTTTTTTAAAAAAAATAAAAACAATCATTGGGGTGTGACACATGTCACAAGTCCCCCCCGGGGATAGCCCCACTCCCCCATTTTCCTACCAAATTTCTCTTGCTTACGTGGCGCCACATGGCGGAAGTCCCCCATATGGATTGCCCCACTCCTTTTAGTCTAATAGAATCTTAAGAGTTATGGATGGTTTCAAAAGATATGTCTTATAGATATCCTTTCAACATGTTTAGTGTTTTTATAATAAACTAGTAATTTTCGGGCCCGGTAACCTTAAAATGGTTGCAATATTTTAGTGTACTTTCATTTACCTTCATCACGTAACTGAAAACCATTATGTCATGGATAGGTTTGTTGTGAAGTTTGTCATATCAAAAGACGCGATTTCAATTATTATGATGACATTTTGTTGTTAATGATGTGTCGCTATATATATTTAATAAAAACTTTAGCATATGAAATACATATTTATATAAAGGCAATAACACAAACGCTTCTAAAACTTTGTATTATCCTATATATATATATATATATATAATTAATATATATTATTATTAATATATATATATATATAATACTAGATTTTAGACCCGTGTCAAATACACGGGTTTTACAACATAATATAAGAATTAGTATATAAAACAAAAAAAAATACTTATACGTTAAATGTAAAAATATACTTGAAAGAATTGAGATATTCAAGCGATATATATAATAAAGAGTTGTAGTTGACCAATAAGTTATTAAGACAACTGTCTTTCACTATATATAATAATAATAATAATAATAATATTTTTACAAGTTGGGTGGTCTCGGCATCCTTTCAGCGGGGGACGTTATTCAGTATGCTTTCCTTGCCCCTCGTTTGCAAACGAGTACTCTGCAAGCTAAGATATTGGCAAAGACCGGTATTAACTCACTTGGTTCTTCTTTTCAACATGCTCTTGATGTTTTTAACTGAAGATGTAATGGTGACATGATCTCTGTCACCTCAAGCACTTGTGCCCCCAAATGATGAAGACCTTGGCAAAGTGTTACTTTGGTGTCATTGACAAAGACCTAGTCTCTGAGTACTCATTAAGTCCCCGCCAAGTAGCTATTCTCAACAACATTCGAGCCCCACATGCTCAGGATTTTCTATTCACCATCCCTATTGACGGCTTGGGTCAGAGGATGAACCATCGTCAATTCCGTTGTGTTTTGAGCTATAGGCTTTCTATACCGATGTTCGATGAAGGTAGCATCTGCCCGAGTTGTAATGTGCATCAGATGGACCAATGGGGAGATCATGCAGTCCACTGCTCTAGTGAAGTGGGTGTAAAATTCAGGCATAATTTGGTGCGCGATATCCTTGTTGACATATGCTCTAAAGCGGGGATTATGGTGGGCAAAGAGGCTCCATTGGGTTTTCTATCAGAAGATGGGAAAGATCTACGCCCGGCAGACCTATTACTATTTAATTGGATACAAGGTAAAGACGCATGCCTGGATGTGACATGCATTTCTCCTTTTGCTGGTACGGGGACGACTTCCTTTGCACCCGGGGTAGCCTTGCACAATGCGGTGGAGAAAAAGAATAGGAAGTACGCATCCAAATGTGAGGACAACGGATACAAGTTCATACCATTTGCTTTCTCCACTTTTGGGGAATTTGATAAGGATGCTTTGGACACACTTTCACGTATTAAGTCTATTTCTAGTACTCACTCAAATAATGCTAGGAGTGGTACTTTTATCTTTCATAGAGTATGTTTTTGTATTCAAAAAGGAGTGGGAGCACAACTTGTATCTAGGCTCCCATCCAACTTCATGTAAAAATATTTTATATGAATGAAGTTATAATAATAATAATAATAATAATATAATTCTTTATAATAATAATAATAATAATAATAAGAATAATAATAATGAAAGTGATTGTTATTGATAAAAATAATAATAATAATAATAATAATAATATATAAAGATAAAGATAAAGATAAAAATTAGCTATTATCCTATTAGATATATGTTAGTTATTTATAATTATTCTTGATTTATTATATTGAAATTATTGTGTAAAAAGTGTAAATTGGTGATGGAAAATAAAAAAGTGTAAATTAAAGTCAAAATTAAAAGCAAAAGTCAAATAAGGGAAATCGAAAGCTATGATTGGTCGATAAGTTATTAGAGCAACTGTCTTTTAGTATAATAAAAAGATGTGCAAAAACCAAAAATAAAAAAAAATATGTTAGAAAAGGCTTGATCTTGGATTAACAACAACAATGATAGCAGCAATCAACAGCAATGATAATATGATAATATTAGATAGTATATGATGACGATGAAAAAGTCACGTATAGAGAAGGAAAGAAAGAGGAGAATATCTGTGTATTTCATTCAATAGAATCCATTACAATATATAACTAGTTTTTTAACCCGGGCGTTGCCCGGGAAACATAACGATACATAAAACTTGCAACGTTTATAAGATCGGTGATACATACGTAAAAATAAGCGCACATTACAAAAGCGTATCATAAATCTAAAAAAAACATGAATAATAAAAAGTAGTACAAAGGACTATTTAAAAAAAATACTGCATCATAGTGTCATGTGGTTATTTAGTCGTTGGTTATGAAAATATCAACTATTTTATTATTTAAAAAACCCTTTAAATGCCCGTACAAACTAATATATTAGTAAATGAATAAAGAACAAATAAAAGGTAAACGTTATAGTCGTTATACGGGGATTACCTGAACGTTGACCGAGGAAATATTAGTTTTTTTTTGTTAAACGTCATTATATTTAATTTAGTTTTTTATTTTTGATAAGTTGAACTTTATACAGATGTAAATATAATAATTTACTTTTATTTCTATCTACTATTTTTTGCCAAAAAAAAAATAAACATGTTAGGAAATAAAAAGTTTTACAGTATTATGTAAAAGTGTACAGATGACATTCTCTCTCGGTGGGTTTAAAAACGTGTAAGGTATAGGAAATATAGAACTTTATACAAAACCATGTGCTGGTTTTAAAAAGGTGGGTAACACTTTCTTAGACCATCCCCATCGGATGATAAATTGGGCGGTCGGTTGCATCAAGAGTGGAATAATAATATTAACAGTTAATTACATTTTTCGTCCCTGTGGTTTGTACCAACTTTCACAGACCGTCCCTGAGTATCCGAAATTACACGTTTCGTCCCTATGTATGGAACTCCGTCAACGCTTTTAGTCCACTACCCAAACGGACGTTAAGTTGGGGGTCACGTGAGTTGCACGCAGAGGGTAAAATGGTCAGAAATTTTTACAGGGACCAAAAGTGTAATTTTCAATCTTTCTAGCATCTGAAACTTGCTCATCTGCTAATTTCTCAATGTTTTTCAAGTACCCAGAATTCAAAATTTTCTTTCGGCCACTAGTACATCCCGATAATGACATGATTACTGGGAGTAAAAGTTTTTTGTGACTTGAAGTTCCTTCTTCTTGATCAATGGATTGCATAAGGAAGCTCACATTTTGATCATTTTCCACAAATCTTTTTCGGTTTTTGGGTATTGAAATCAACTTTGACAATGTCTAAATTGCCATTTCACGTACCAAAACACGAATCCCACCTTCATCAACAACTAAATTCGTCACTACTACTTGATCCTCAAACGCTATAGTTTGAAGAAACTCCATAGCACTAATTTGACAAACCTCATTTCTAGACTTAACAAGGTTAACAAAAATCGTAAGTGCACCTTCTTCAACAATGAACCTCTTAATTTCTTTAACACCAACCACATTCTTCAACACTCCACAAGCTAAACCGACCAACTCACCGCCATTTCCACCTTCACTAGCACAAATCCTCAACAATGAAGTCACACCACCATGAGCCGAAACCGCCCAAGCATTTTCACCTCCCGCCGTACATTTCATCAAACACATACAACACAAACTTTTCCCCAAACAACTCCCACTCTCCAAAACCCGAACCAAAGGCGCAACAAGCCCATTTCCAACCAACCCTTTTCTATACTCAACAAACCCACAAATAATATCTAAACTTTTCAAAACCTCGTCTTGAATACCGACATCTTTTAAGCCTAAAAACTCAATCAAAACATAACCAAATCCTTCAACTTCTTCCATTGCAATTCTTAAAAACTTATCATTTTCTTGAATCAATTCATAAAAACAAACCAACCCTTTTTTCTTTATCTCATTATTTCCGATTTTAAACCTCGAAAACAAATCCCATCAACATTATCACCACCACTACTGTAACATCCGTAATTTTTACCCATTTGACTGTACTTGTAATTTGATTAACTATTTTAATAAACAAAAACTTTGGACCTAATTGTGTTCATTTATCTATAAATTGGGCAAATTATAATGTCATAATTGGATTTCTAGAATTAAGCCCATGTTGCAAGACCATGATATTGGCCCATATGTAATAAGGAAAATATATTATAGACGATAATTGAGTAACTGTGTTAATAGAGAAAACGTATATACAAAACCTTAAAAATGATGTATGGTATACAGTGTCGGTGGCACGGTGTCCGTGATTATCTAATAATTCCATTAATGGGACAAAGACCGACATACTTTATGGAAAGTAGGAATACGCGTGAAAATTATCACATACTATATTTGGTTTATTAGTGGAATAATGTTACTAGTAGACAATTGTTGTGTAAATTGTTAAGAAAACTTACTTCCAAAGCTAGTAAAACCATACACCTCCATGAGGAAACTTCCTAGCACTTTCCTTTACTTAGTAGCAAAGTTATAAACCTCTAAATATCTTCAAAAATCTGATCATAAGTTGTTAAAGTCAAGAATGGATACTAATTTTATCATATTTAATTCCATTTCATTTACTATAAATACTAGGCTTAAGTTTTCATAAATACTTACACCTTAAACTTCATTCTCTCTCAATTTAGCATTCTATAAGTCTAAAATCATCCTTTCCTTTCTTGTTATAAGTTTCAAAGAACACTTGATTGTTCTAGTATAAGCAAGGTCGCTTTGATCTCAAAGTGCGCCGAAAATCGTCAAGAGAAGTTGTTATCAACAAATCTCTCTAAAGATCTTCAAAAGTTCTAGTTATAATACTCAATTTGGGTTAGAAATAATCTTCAATTACTCAGTAAACAAGTCCAAGTCTTGGGCAAATTTCATTTGAATCAGAAGTCGTGTTCTTCGTACGTCGAAAGTTTGATCTTAGAGTTCATAAACTCTCCTTTCTTGTAAGTATTTTTATAAAACCTTACTATACTTTGCTCTATGATTTTAGAAATATATGTTATGTATTGAAATGCTTGTCAACTTAATTTTATACTCAATTGATACATAATTGCATTTAAATACGGTAACTATCGCTTTTATATATGAATATTGAAATATTGTTACTATTGCGAAAAATGAATTATTAGTGAAAGTACGAGAAATCGTAAAACTTTTATTAAATCATTTTAAATACTTATTATGGTATATAAACAAGGGCATAGTTATATACCTAACTATCCTAATTCATATAATTACTATTCACCATCTGTGAATTATTTCGTATTTTCGAATTGTTTGATTTATGGATAGAATATATCCTCGATACGCTTTTAACCGCACAATGTTTCCGAAAGTGATTGCACCTTGGGCCTCTTTGGCTTATGCTGGAGGAATGGAAGGTAGTTCGCGAAAAGTTTGCATAAGCATTCACTAAGCAACTTAATTCGCCCCGGTATTCTTCACGACCCAAGGCCAACCCTAACACAACTTGGAAATAAAATGTTGGTTTTTCCTGCCATTTAAGGTATCTCTTCAATTGTAATCAATACATTTTGTATTGATTATAATACATACCATTCAAGGTATCTTTTCATATCTCTGCTATTGAAAACATCTATTCGTTACAAGATTAATACATTCTTCGTATTAATCCTATTATTTAAAAAAAAATACTTCAAAAGGATTTAGAAATATCAGAGGAATACTTTATATATCCTACGGATACGTATTACATACGGAAAGTTACATTTTTACCCTACAGTTTCAAAGGTATCATTTTTCGTCCTTATACTTTGGACATATGACAATTTAGTCCCTTAAACTTTTATAACATAAATTACGTTGACAAGCGTATTAATAAATCCTTATAGTTGTATATTGATGTGACCAATTTATACCCATCGCCCACATCGTTATTGGCCTTTTTATTATATGTTTTTAGTCGATTTTGCTGGCATTTGGCACGTTTATGGGTTTTGTTAGTGGTTTCAGGTTCTAAACAGGTGACGTTTCCATTTGGTGCAATTTCGAGTAATTTTGAGGCCATGATGTTGATCGGAGAATTCGATACGTGAAAAGAGATAGAAAGAATATGCAAGTCTCCATATGTTGTGGTGGTTTTTGGTTCAGTAATATTATACTGCGACGCAGTGGGGGTAATCAAGGCCCACTGCGCCGCAGTCGGCCAGTGGAAAAGAGGAGTGTTCGACCAGTACATTTTCACTGCGGCGCAGTGGGATGTGCATACCCCCACTGCGCCGCAGTCAGCCTTGTCAAATGAGCATTTGGACCAGTGTATATGCACTGCGACGCAGAGGGGGCATTACACGCCCACTGCGCCGCAGTGATGGGACGAAGCTGAAGGGTTTTTGGGCAGTTTTTGCACCAATTGGGAGAGGTATAAATAGTTTCTCTTACCTATTTCCCAGAACTATCAAGTATTCTTTCTAGGAGCTGCACTACAAGGAAACCCTTCAAGGATCAATTCAAGATTTCATCATCTTCCGGATTCGTTGAAGATTCACGTGCACCCATCTAGATCGTATCTACCTTAATTGTCTTGCAATTTCTTTTCCTCAAACGATTGGTACATCATGTTCTTCCTTGATTTTGATTGTAATTTCAATTTAATCATGTTTGGCTAATCTTTCAATCGTCCATCTTGATGAAACTAGACTAATGATGTGATTGCTTAATATTTTAATTCAAGAGTTGATTTCAATTATCGTTGTGTCGTGATCTTGATGATTTAATTCCTTTATTTTTATTAATTTGATATTGGTGGCATGTGTGTTCTTCGTTAGTGGTACTAGTCGAACACATATGTGATTTTCTAACGGTTGCTTGTCTATGAGCAATTATCACTAGTTCATGGTATGATAGTGAATGTCAATTTAATAAAAGGAATAATTTTGTCAACGTGTTGAGAAACGGTTGGTGGTACCACGTTTTAATTCACATAGGCACGATTGGTAATGTGTTAATCAAGCAAACTAGTTGTTGATAAGGTTGTCTAGGCATTGGTGGTACCGGCTTGGGTAATTGAATTAGAAACTTAGGTGTTTGGGTGTTTTGTGAGCGGTTGGTGGTACCACGCGAGCATTTCATTCTTTCACGATTACCGTGTCAACTCTTAACGAATTTGATCTTAATTGAATGCAATCATGTTTGAAGTCTAGTGGAGTCAAGGTGGATGATCTTTACCATTATTGTTTGAGGCTTACTTTTACTTTTATGCAATTTGTCTTTAAAAGTTATTGTCAAAACGTGATTCAAAGCAACACCCTGTTTCCAAACCATTTTACTAAACAATTGATTCAAACCAATCCCCGTGAACGAACCTGGACTTACTTTTTGACTATATTGCATACGATCGGGTCCACTGCCCGATAGTGTGTAGTAGTGAGTTTTTAGGTATTTCTAGTTTATAATTTTTAAACTCGATTTAGCACATCAAGTTTATGGCGCCGCTGCCGGGGATTGTGTGCCGTTTTAGTTGTTAAATTAAACGGTTTGATCCTTCCTCACGCGTGAGGAAGTTATTTGCTTTAAATAGTTTAGTTTGTCTTTTCATTATCACAGGTGCAGTTGACGTGTTTGGTTAGTTGTATTTTACAGGTCTACTTCTTGGTTGATGAACTTGAGGTCTTCTGGTTTACCTCTAAATAGTCCTTTGAGAACACCAACAAGACGTAGATTTAACTTCACAACACCTACACCATTCTCACCTATCGCTAGACCAACTCCTGATTCAGACGAGGACGGGTTCTATTTAGACGAGTTTTTCAATCTAGAAGTTAAGTTAGAAGAGGAGATGGGAGACGAAGAAAGGAAACCGAATGATATACGTTATGGTGAGAGAGTCCGCACTATTCCTGCCAACCGTGGTAGTCCTATAAGACCTCCAGCCATTGGTCATGATTTCAATTTGAAAGGTAATCATCTTAAGAGCATTGAGGAGCAACAGTTTGATGGCAAAAGGAAATGGGATCCATACCAGCACTTAGAGAGGTTTGAGAAGTTGGCACGGTTATACCAATATGGAAACAACCAAATGAATGCAGTTAAACTAGAAACTTTTCCTATGTCTATTATCGGGGATGCTTTAGATTGGTTTAACGATCTTCCGGAAAATTCTATAACAACTTGGGACCAACTCAAGCAAGCTTTCATTGGTGAGTTTTATTCGCTTAGAACTCAAAGGAAGTTAGAGAATTTGATTAGATCTTTTGCCCAAGATGAAGATGAAGATGTGGTGGATGCTTGGATCCGTTTTAAGGAGATGTTAAGGAATTGTCCGGGCCATAACATGACTAAGGAGCAGTATGTTGAGCTCTTCTTTGATGGCCTCGATAAGAAGTCTAAGCGTGAGTTAGGATATGCTTTTGGGGGTGGTTTCAACAAGATCACGCCAAATGAAGGTTTTGAAATCTTGGAATCCATGGCTAAGGACAATGCAAATATGGATGATGATAGATTTTTGAAGAATGAGAGAAGGTTAAAGAAAGGTACTAGCCAAGGTAGGGTTGCAAAGGTTGAAACTAGTCATGATTCTAGTATGATTGGAGAGATTAGAGCGCTATCGGAGCGCATGGAAAAGGGATTTGCTATGCAAGAGAGTCGATTTGGAGCACTCGAACGGGATGTAAAGGTAGTAGCCGATGGATGTGATCATTGTGGTGATATGCATTATTCAGATGAGTGTCCCAATCGGGGACCCGAAGATGTGAGTTACATCCAGAATCAACAACAAGGGAGCTACCCGCGCAATACTGGTTTCCAAAACCGTTCTTCAGGTAATCCTACTTATAACTCTTCTTTTCCTACTAACAACTCTCGTTTTTCAGGAAATAGATGGCAAAGGGATAACTTTCAGAGTCAGCCACAACATCAAACTCAACAAGGACAAGGATCTGGATCTTCTTCTTCTAATGCCGATCCAAATGCCGAGTTGAGGGAGATGATGAAACAATTGGTTAGTAATCAAGCTGAGACTAACTCTAGCATTCAGATGATTCGGGATGATACTAAGGCGTTGAATGAGAGGTTGGATAGAATAGATGGCAAGGTTGAGATAAATATGAAGAATCAATGTGTTAATTTTAAGGATCTTGAGAGTAGGATGGCTGCACTTTCTAGGCCTCATGGTACTTTACCTAGTAATACTCAACAGAATCCTAGGCCTCAGTTTAGCATGGGACCGAATCAAGGACAAAATGCGGGGCAGAAGTACACTCCACCTCAAGCCCGTAATGAGGAAGCCAAGGCGATCACAACTCGTACAGGTAAATCATATGACCCTCCTACTATGCCTAATGTTTGTGTTTCAGATATTCAGGATCCAGGAAATGATGAAGCTGAAGTGGATGAGGAGATTGAGATGGAGGAGAATCCGACCGTGAAGACTCCGGTCGCTCCACCAGCACCGGTTGTGGAACCCGAGGTTAAAGCTTATAAACCAAAAGTTCCATTTCCACAACGGTTCAGGAAGGCAAAACTAAAGGAACAATATAACAAGTTTGTTCAAATGATTTCTAATGTTCATATTAATGTGCCTTTAGTTGATTTGATACAGGGGATGCCTCATTATTCCAAGTTCATTAAGGAACTTGTGACGGATAAAGGGAAGATGGAGGAGGCAAAAGCTACTTTTCTAAATGCCGAGTGTTCTGCTATCTTGCAGAACCGCATTCCCCCTAAGCTTGAAGACCCAGGGAGTTTTCTGATTACTTGCTCTATTAGAACCATAATTTGTAAGGCTTTAGCTGATTTAGGTGCTAGTATCAATTTGATGCCTTATTCAGTTTGGAGTAAGTTGGCTTTAGGAATCCTTCGCCCTACTCGCATGAGTATTAGGCTTGCCGACCACTCATTTCAGTATCCCATGGGGATTGCCGAAAATATTAGAGTCAGAGTGGGTCATATTGTTTTCTTAGTTGACTTTGTTATACTAGAGATGGAGGAGGATGCTCAGGTACCCCTAATACTTGGTAGACCATTTCTTAATACCGCGGATGCGATCATCCGTGTGAAAGATAAGGAGATTTCTTTGGGAGTGGGTACCGATAGGATTGTTTTTAATGTTGAAAGGTCTATTAAGCATTCTCATTCTAATAATGAGTCATGTTTCAGGATTGATGTGATTGATGATGCTTTGGACCGAGAGTTCCAGGAATTGATGGAGACCGATATGGGAGATGAGGAGATAGCAAATCTAGGAGCTGGGGAAATTTCTGATGATGATTTATTCGCAGAAGTTATGGCACTTAACTTGGATGAGACACCTCCAGTGGATGAGAGCTTTGAGAGAGTTGTTGCTGATGGAAGCTCAAGGGTACCTAATTCAGTTGATGTACCACCTACAGACCTGGAGCTTAAGCCATTGCCTGCACATTTGGAGTATGCTTACTTGGCAGGTAAATCATCTTTACCCGTAGTTATCTCGTCCTCACTCTCGGGTGACGAGAAAGGACTTCTTTTGGCTGTGCTCCGAGCTCATAAGCGGGCTTTTGCTTGGAAGACTACCGACATTCCAGGTATTAGTCCAAATTTTTGTCAGCATAAGATTGATTTTATCGATGATGTTAAGCCCGTTGTCCAGCGACAAAGGAGGCTAAACCCTAATATGAAAGAAGTGGTTAAGAAAGAAGTGATTAAATTGTTAGATGCAGGGATTATTTTCCCTATTGCTGATAGTCCTTGGGTAAGTCCTGTTCACTGTGTGCCCAAGAAAGGGGGCATGACAGTGGTTGAAAATGAAAATAAGGAACTCTTGGCTACTAGAACTATAACGGGATGGCGGGTTTGTATAGACTACCGAAAGCTTAATGATGCCACCCGAAAAGATCACTTTCCATTGCCTTTCATTGATCAGATGTTAGAGAGATTAGCAGGTAATGAGTACTTTTGTTTCCTTGATGGGTTTTCCGGATATTTTTAAATACCCATTGATCCAAAGGATCAAGAGAAGACCACTTTCACGTGCCCCTTTGGCACTTTTGCTTATCGGCGAATGCCGTTTGGTCTATGTAATGCCCCGGGCACCTTCCAAAGGTGCATGATAGCGATATTCCAGGACATGCTTGAAACCTCCATGGAGGTTTTCATGGATGATTTCTCGGTTTTTGGGGACTCATTTCGTACTTGCTTGCATAACTTAGATAAGATGTTGGAAAGGTGTGAAAGGGCACAACTTGTTTTAAATTGGGAGAAATGTCACTTCATGGTGACCGAAGGTATTGTGTTAGGTCACAAAGTGTCTAAGGCCGGGATAGAGGTTGATAGGGCCAAGATTGATGTGATAGCCAAACTACCCCCGCCTTCCAATGTGAAAGGGGTAAGGAGTTTTCTTGGACATGTCGGTTTTTACCGTCGTTTCATTAAAGATTTTTCTAAGATTACTCGTCCTATGACCCACTTGTTGGAGAAGGACGTCCCTTTTGTATTTGATGATTCTTGTGTAAGTGCTTTTCAGGTTCTTAAGGAGAAGTTGACCAATTCACCTATCATGGTCGGGCCGGATTGGGAATTGCCCTTTGAATTGATGTGTGATGCGAGTGATTTTGCTGTGGGAGCCGTGCTTGGGCAAAGGGTTGAGAAACATTTCAAGCCCATTTACTTTGCTAGCAAAACTTTGAATCCCGCTCAGCAAAATTACACCACAACTGAAAAGGAGTTGCTTGCCGTGGTTTTTGCTTTTGATAAATTTAGATCATATCTTGTTTTAAGTAAGACCATAGTTTTTACGGACCATTCAGCCCTGAAGTACTTGTTCTCCAAACAAGATGCTAAACCCAGGCTTATCCGTTGGATCTTGTTGTTACAAGAATTTGATATTGAGATCAAGGATAAGAAAGGGGCTGAAAATTTGGCTGCCGACCACTTGAGTCGCTTGGAAGATCCTCACCGGGAGGAACTTCGTGATGGGGAGATCAATGATCACTTCCCCGATGAGTGTTTAATGTTTATTTCTACTTCTGATGATGTTCCGTGGTTTGCAGATATTGCCAATTATTTAGTTGCAGGTGAGATACCAAATGACTTCACACACCAACAGAAGAAGAAGCTCATATCGGATGCCAAGTACTATTTTTGGGATAGCCCTTACTTGTTTCGAGTTGTGCAGATGGTATGGTGAGAAGATGTGTAGCTGGAGCCGAGACTAGGGAGATTCTGGATGCTTGTCACTATGGTCCTACTGGAGGTCATTACGGTCCTTCAGTCACCGGTAAGAAAGTGTTTGATGCAGGTTTTTATTGGCCAACAATTTTCAAGGAAGCTCAAACTTTGGTGGAAACTTGTGACATCTGTCAGAGACAAGGAAGCATCACTAAGCGGGACGAGATGCCCCAACAGAGCATCCAGGTATGTGAGGTTTTCGATATTTGGGGTATAGACTTCATGGGACCATTCCCACCGTCTAACAAATGCCTATATATTCTTGTCGCCGTGGACTACGTGTCTAAGTGGGCCGAAGCCAAGGCTTTGCCCACGAATGATGCTAGGGTAGTGATTGATTTCCTTAAACAATTGTTTTGCCGATTTGGTTGCCCAAGAGCCTTAATTAGTGACCGAGGAACCCACTTTGCAAATAATCAATTAGCTAAGGTCATGAAAAGATATGGTGTTGTGCATTACTTCTCTACTTCCTATCATCCACAAACAAGTGGGCAAGTAGAAAACACCAATAGGGCATTGAAGAGAATTTTGGAGAAAACTGTGGGAGATAACCCTAAGGTGTGGTCAAAGAAGTTGGATGACGCCTTGTGGGCATTTAGGACGGCTTTCAAGACGCCGATTGGCACCACGCCATACCGGTTGCTCTATGGTAAGACTTGTCATTTACCCATTGAGATAGAGCATAAGGCATATTGGGCATTGAGGAATTTAAACTTGGATATGATGGAAGCCGGTGACCTTAGGTTGTTGCAACTTCATGAGCTCGATGAACTTAGGTTAGGAGCTTATGAAAATTCAAGGCTTTACAAGGAAAAGACCAAAGTTTACCATGACAAAAGGATCCGTAGAAAGGAATTTAAGGTTGGAGCTAAGGTTTTGTTGTTTTTGTCTAAGTTTAAAATTAAACAACCTAAGCACTTCTAGGGAGGCAACCCGTTTTATTTTTGTTGCATTTTATTTGCATTTTATTAGTTAGTTGAATTTGTCTTGTCAAGAAAAGTGCAGGTGCGATTTTGAGGACAAGCGGTTGGAGGTAAGTATATTTTCGAAATTTTTCTAAGGAAAAATGGGGGGGTTGTCGCCAGTGACTTTGCACTGCGACGCAGTGGAAGTGATCAAGTCCACTGCGCCGCAGCCCATTTGTACTGGAATTTGGGAGCAAAAGTGCCCCACTGCGCCGCAGTGGGGGAACCTGATACCCACTGCGCCTCAGTGGGCGTTTGACCGGTCAACCAGTGTATTATTATCAGTAAATTGAGTTTTTTTTTCACCACACAAAAATTTTATCAACTTATTTCTCTCTGCTTTTCAAGAAGCTCGCTTTTGCTCTCATATTCTCTCATTAATCCACATATAGGCTTGCATTTTTCTTCCTCTTTGTCTTAGATTATCTTCCTTCTTACAGTATCATGGGAAAAAAGGTATGGTTTCTTGACTAGTCTATCTTCTTATTTCTTTAATTTTAATTTTTAACTTTTAGGGTTTTAATTTTCAAATTAATTAGTGGGTTGTCTTAGTTATGGGTTATTGATACCAATGTGGTGTTTAATTTTTAGATTTAAACACTTGTTCATCCGAATTTGAGTTAAACTTAAACTAGGGTTTTGAAAAAGAATTGGGGCTTTTTGATGGACAAGTGTGGGGGAGGTTAATGTTAGCCTAAGCTGTTGTTACATTGCTGAAATCTAGTAGTTTTTTGGTTTGGTTGTTCACTTTTGCTGAATGTTGTGATGAACACCAAGAGCTTGCCCAGTAAACCAAGCCACTGCGCCGCAGTGGTGGTGTATGTGTGCCACTGCGCCGCAGTGGCTACATTCTGGCCTGCACGTGTGTATTGTCCCACTGCGCCGCAGTGTGGACCACCCTGTCTCACTGCGACACAGTGGGAAGTTTCTGCCCATAATTTGTTTTGATGATATTGAGAGTTCCGTTTGCATTCCGTATGTCTAATGTTTACTCGTTTGTTGCTTTAATGTTGTGATTGCAGACTGGAGATCAGCAAAGGCAGATGGAGGTTGGTCAAGGAAGCGGGACTGGTTCCAAGAGGGCTAGGCAAGAGCCTGAAGTGCCTGATTTGAAGTATGGAGAGTACGATATGGACGAGTCGCACGCATGGTTGGCTTTCGATGGGGCTAGGCAACCCCATAAGAACAACTTTTTGAATAATCTGTTTGCTCTCCATCGCCAGGTAGTTTTCCCCCCCAAATATCTTGATCCGATTTTTGCTAGGAATTATGGGATACAGGAGGACATCCGTCGGTGGTTTCGTATTGAGGTTCCTATTGGTGACCAGGTGGTTAGTTGTGATATGTGGAATAACATTTTCAATAATCGGGAGCCAAGTTTTCGTGAACTTTGTCTTGAGTTTTATTCTACTTTGAAGTTGACCAAGGACCTTAATAAGGTCAACGATATTTTTGAAGAGCGGGTAGTAACTTTTTTCTGCGGGGGACAATCCTAGAAAGTTATCTATTCCGGAATTTGGTTTTTATTGTGGTATGTATACGAGGAACCAGTTAGATAGTCAGGAATTTAGGGCTTTGTTGAGAAAGGGGTTGTATGTGAAACAGGATTTGGGGGATGGAGAGTCGATAACTCAGTATTGGACTCGTATTTCGGGACACGATTGGCCCTCTGGTGGCGCGGGTAGTGTGTCCAAGATTAGAAGTGTTAAACTGAGGATGTTGCATAGGATGATTGTTACTTTTCTGGTACAAAGGTCCACCCATTGGGACAAGGCGTACCAACTAGATTTATGGCTGATCAAGTTGTTTACTGAGGGGGCACCGAGGAGGTTTGCTTTGGCCCCGATGGTTGTTCTGGATAGGATGGTGAATCACTCTGATTCAAAGTTGGTGCTTGGGCATTTTATCACCCGTATTTACAAGAGGATGGGGGTGTTTGATACTGATATATGCCATGAGGGATTGTCTTTGCAGGTTAGACAGGAGCACTTAACTGAAAAGGAGCTGATCATCGCCAAGATAGTGAAGAAGCCGAAGAAGAATGAGCAGGCTAGGTTGTTGGACGATACGGGTGTTATCGCTGCACCGCCTCAAGAGGTGGAGGATTCTGATGATGATGAGATGGAGGACGCCCCTCAGGAGCCTCAGAGGAGGCGGGGCCGTCCTAGTATTGACTTGACTGATTTAGGGTCCCAGCTGCAGCAGATTATGGATGGGCAGCAGGCTAGCCGCCAGGCTTTTGATGATTATCAGCGGCGTATGGATCAGGATATGACCTGGATGGGATCGCAGCAGGCCCACACCAACTATACCCTAGATTATTATCAGCCTATGTGGGATGCGCAGTACCATGGCCAGCCATTCGTTCCTGATACTCCCATTCCAGATTTTTCACCACCACCTATTCATGTTCCGACATATCATCAGGGAGGCGGTTCTTTCTTCCCACATGATCTAGGTGGATCTCCTCGGGGGCCTGTGCAGTTTGGTTCTTTTGGAGGTAGGTCTTCTGTTGATGCAGGTACTAGTGCGGATTGGAGACCATGGACTAGTGGACCGTCTGGTGGAGATGCTGGTGGTTCTGGGGGATTCGTTGGTGGATCATCTTCTTTTCAACCTGGTTTTGTTGCAGGATCTGGATCGGGCTTTGGTGGTGGACCTTCTGGAGGTGATGTTGGCGCCTCTAGTTCAGGTCAAGAGGGGGAGCGAACTTGGGTCACTGATCTTTTTGATACATCCGGACTTCCCTATGGCTATCATGGCCAGTTTCAGTGACCGTGTGATAGGAATCATATGTGCTTGGTTATGATTTGGATGACTTTTATTTATTAATTTTGTTTGATATCCACCCTACGGGGTGATGAAACATTTGTACTGTTTTCTTTTCTTATGTTTCTTTAATTTTCTGCATGAGACTGTAGATTAGTTTAATTTTTGTATGGATATTTGGTTGAGCTTGCTATTTGAGGTTGGACAGGTCTATTCGTTTGATGGCAATACCCATTGGAACCCAAGTGTGGGGGGAGGACCAGTTGGGATTTGTTTGATTGTGTGATCGTGTTAGTAGCTCACCTTGATGTCATGTGCATATGCTGGCAGTAAGTTCAGCGCTATATTTTTGATTGGCATCTTTATTGACATTGTTCACACGCAGTCCTTATTCCGGTATGTGCTCTGATTTTTCTATGTTGCTTACCCCTATTTACCTTTGTTTGACCGAATATGGACATTGAGGGCATTGTCCATCTTAAGTGTGTGTGTGGGGGGGGGGGGTGGCAAATAGGTTTAAGCTACCGGGTACATCACTTTTGTTGTTTTGCCATTGAGATTTCTACCGTTTTTGTTGATGTGTCCCTCTCATAGGCCTTCGGATTTTATCCGAGGGTAGGAGTCTCTATTTTGAGCTCTTCACTGTGATGTGCATGTTTGGAATCGGTGTTGTCAATTTGGTGGGATAATAGAGGTTGATGTGATTTTTAAAACTTGAGTTGAGCTTGTCCTTGTGGTAAATTGCTTTTGTCGCTTAATTCATGATAATTTAATGAGCAATTTTACTACAAATTTTTCCTTGGCAAAATTTTAATCGGCGAAATGTGTTCTGAACGGTTATTGGGCTTATCCTTGTGGATTGATAACATTACTTGCATACTCAATTTCCCAAACACCTAAAGTTGTGAGATTCATTGTTCATATATAGATGTGCTAGGTGTTTACGGTTTTGGTTTGATTACCTTGTAATTTGTCCCTCTCTTAGGCTCTTGGATTTATTCGGGAGTAAGGGTTCCATTTCGAACTCTGCACTAAGATGTGCGAATTTGAGGTTAATTTATTCCATTTCCGGGTTCTTTTCTTTGATTTGAGTGTGCCGGTGATGTGTTGAGCTAGAACTTGGCCTTGTGATCGTGACGAGACCGCAGTGAGATCACTTTTGTGATAAAAGTACATCGGATGACGAATTGGCATATAGGTTTGACCCATACTTTTCTTACTTTATTTTCACTTTTCCTTTTGTATATTCATACCCTTACTATACTTATACTCACTTACATATACATCCTTCCTTTCTTTGTAAACCTTTCCTATACATCCTTTAACTTAGCCGTTTCCATTGTATATATCTACTTAAATACTTAAATTAGACCTTACCATACCGATAGTCTAATCTGGGGGGCCTTTGATTGCTGTTGGTTGGTTTGCACGTTTTTTGAGAGCATTGGTGGTTGATTGATTGGATTATGCTTTGACTTGGAAAGACGTAGATCGGTTTAAGTATTGGAGCTTGATTTGGAATGTTCAATTTTGATTATATTGTGTTTTTAGTCATTGATTCATCATGGTAAGAGGGTGCCTACTAGTAGAGTAATATTGATTTCTATTAAAAAAAAAAAAAAAAAAAAAAAAAAAAAACTTGGGCTACTAGTGGGTACTTCTCATTTTTATATGTCTAGAGTTGTGATGAATCATTATGAAGGGAGAGTTTGGTGGATTTTAAGTTGTTTGAAGTTGATACACCACATTGGTGTTGAGTTTGCTTGGTAATTTTGAAGTGTCTTAGCGGGTTAACATCTTATGGGTTGTTGGTTTGTTGGCAATCAAAGGTACGGGTTTTGATTAGACTATTTTGTACATATTTCATACTCACCTTAGTCTTTTGATTGATTCCTTTCATTTCTAACCTACACTCCCTCACTCATTGTAAATATCCACTATATATACCTTAGCCTAACTGTACAACCATCTTATATGCCTATTTTGATGATGTACTTGGTGCTTACGCCATGTCGGTGGAGCTATGATCCTTGTTCAAGCCTATGGTAAGATATGCATCACGACTGTGCTATGAGTGATTCTTCATTTATTCAACCCCTAAAGTTAGTTCGTGGAGTAGAATGATATTGATAGTTTCATTTGTTTCACTTGTGCATAGTCGTGTTATTTGAGGCTTGTGGATTGTTCAGATATGGTCAAACATTTCGGGTTTTCATTTAAGATTAAAACTGCTTCACCCAACTTCTTTGTCTTTGACATACTTGGTGTTGCTTCTTTTTGATACTCGTAATCGTTTATTTAGCTTCTTTGCCAAGGATTACTTTTTCTTTAAATGATGGATTTGCTTGAGGGCAAGCAATGCTCAAGTGTGGGGGGATTTGATGTGACCAATTTATACCCATCGCCCACATCGTTATTGGCCTTTTTATTATATGTGACAGTCCAGGATTTGCACACTTAAATTAGTTTTAACAAGACAATAAAGTAAAGAACAGAAAGTAAAGAACAAGAATAAGTTCAAGTGTAAATGTCTAAGCAAGTCTAGTCATATGTCTCATTGATTAAACGATGAATACATGGTCGAGATTACAACTTGTCTTACAAGACTACAAATGAACTAAGTAATTGCTAAGTCTAGGAAAGAAGGAAAACTTAAACAATTACAAATAAAGTGATACACACTTTTTGGTTAACAAGAACCACTATAATGATGCGGCTGTGTTTCCTTTTATAAGGGATGAATTAGGGCAACACAGCCTTACAGTGATAGTGATAGAATGGTGGTTGTCGACTTCTAATTGGCTCTTTGTACTTGATCCAGGAGCCTTTGTCTTCTATACCAAAACGGGTATGAAAGAGGGAAACCCTTGTTTTGGTCCCAACTGTACCTTTGCCATATAAGGTAACATTCAGTTGGCTGAACCACCATGTGACTTCTTGTCTTCTTGTTGGTTTGAAATCTTCCCACCTTGACATACAACTTGGGAAATAAAACCGCCCGCTGACAAGAGTCATTGACTCGCTGATGACTCGCTGACGACCCACGTCAGCGACCAAGTCTGGTCAGCGAATCCTTGACTCAACAATCTCCCCCTATTCGCTGAGAAGACTTGCTGAGTAGATTATATTTGTAAAGCATAGAAGATATGAAGGAAAGATGTCTTTTTATATCAACTTTCAAAAGTTACAAGTTGATTCAATCAACATTTACATTAGACATCTACAAACTTTCAGCTTCAAACTCCCAAGCGTGTTCTTGCTTGGCAGTTTGAACTGCTGGGTCGTTAAATCGATGAGGTTTAGCCAGCTCCTCATCCACCTTGCTGATGAACCATCTATTGTTAGAGGTTTCAGCACATCTTCTTCTTATATTAATGAGAAACCCGGTTGAAGCTCTCTCAATTTCGTCCAGGCGGAAGAACAATTGAGTGTTCTGGAAGTTTGTGAAGAAGATGCCAGCAGGTGTCTCAAGTACTCTCCCTTCTTCAAAAACACTTCTGGGAGGTAGTCTGGTGTTTAAAGATGCATCACCAGAGACAGGTGGAAGATCGAGTCTAAGAGTTCGCTGCTCTTCCTTTCTTTTTCTTTGAGCCCTTTGACCTGCTGAGGAGATAGCAGCAGGAGTACCAAATACTTGCCTCAGCATAGGCAGATCCGCTTTAAACTTGGTCTCATACTCCAAAGCTTTCTCGAAATAGTCCTTCAGCATGTTCTGGAGTTGCTGGTAGCTGGCTGCCTTTTTGTCTTTGATCAGCATGTACACCTCAGCCCACTCTGAAGCACCCAAGCTGGTTGGTTTGACTCCTTCCAACTTGGTTGGCTTATCAGCACCTTCTCTCAAGATCTTTAAATTAGTCTTAAGACCCATTTCAGCTTTGAAGGCCTCAGCAGCTATAATTCTTTGAGGCCTCTTTCTATCCTCCATCAGCTTAAGCCATTTAGCCTTCTCCCCCTCAAACTTGGCTCTTTTTTCAGAAAGCTGCTTCTCAACATCCTTGTGTTTCTGCCTGTAAAGAGCTTCAGCACCACTTGATTTTAGCAACATTCTTTGCTCATCATCAAGCTGATCCTTTTCAAGTAAAGGTAGCTGTCTTATAAACTCAAGATTCTTCTTCTCATTCTCTTCATTTTGCTTGATTCTATCCAGCTCTTTGATAGCATCATCTTGAGTTCTTCCATCAGCAGTTAGTGCCAATACATCAATCAGTTGATGTTGATGGCCTGCTGAGGATTGTACAGAGAGTTGATCAGCAGTGGGAGGTTTGAAGAAACCAGAATCAATAAGCTGTCTTCGGCGAGTGTCAGAGAGAGGGGTTATTTCAGCATTGCCCAGATATATGTTGTGAAAGATTGGCAGCATTTCCCTTGACCTATCTTCGGCCATTCTCTCAGCAAATCCAGCTTCCCATGAAGCTCTGACCATCTCTTGGTCACTACGCTCTTCAGCAGCATCTACAATTTGTTGCTCCCCCTCAATATCAGCTGGGGGAGCTTCAATACTTGCTTCTTTTTCAGTCTCCCCCTCAACACCAGCAGGGGGAACTTCCATACTTGCTTCTTTTTCAGTCTCCCCCTCAACACCAGCAGGGGGAACTTCACTCACAGCCACCACTTCATCAACATTTTCATCCAAGGTTTCTTCAGCAGTATCTTCATAGATTTGGGCGACTGCCTTGTTCACTGCTTCAGTAACCAGATCTAAAACAGCATTATCAACCTTCTCCCCCTTGGAAGTTGTATTGTTAATAACAACTTCCACAGTGGCCGGTTTTTCTGATTGCTGTTTAACAAGCTGTGACAGCAAGGTCTTGATCTCATCCACCTCTTTCTCCAACTTAATGTGCCTCTGTCGATCTTCCTCAGTGAAGGATGCTGAGGGAACTGGAAGATCAGCTACTTGTTTCTCCAAGGCTTGAATAGCCTTGGTGTTGCTTTCAACTTGAGTGGCCAGGGGAGAGATGAGATTATGCAGCTTCGCTATACCAGCAGCAGCAGACTTGCTGGTAGAAGCTGCTTTCTTTGCTGAATAGCTGGAAGAGTTTGCACATTTCACCAGCGACAAAGACTTAGATCGGATGGCCTGCTGATCCTGTTTGATGGATTTTGTGGCCATTTTGATTTTGTGTTGATCAGCAGCCAGGGAGGTGAATTTTTCTTTAATCAGCTCTATTTCTGAGCTGTTTTCAACTTGTTTGCGGTACCAGCTTTCCATTGTTTTCAGCAATCTGTCATCTTCTTTGTCTTTGAGATCTACCAAGAGTGTGGCAGCCTTGGTAAGATCATTCAATTGATGTTCTATTCTATCCAACCTTTCAGCAGAGTAGGTGGAGTAAGAAATGCCCAAGTCCTTTGCAGAGAAAGACTTGGCCTCTGCTGTCTTGTGAGAAGAACAACCAGGAACAGCTTGAAAAGAGGAAGGCATGCCCATCGAGAGCATGGTGTTCACTGGTCGTACAGGAGGGGTAGGAGGTCTTGCAATCAAAGTTACTGCAGCATCAATTTCATCCATCTCCATGTCACTGGCATCAACTTCGTCAGCATGACTATCAGGATCAAGCTGAAAATCCTCAGTGACAAAGTCCCCTAACTCATAGTCACTTTCATCTTCAGTGACCATCTCCACACCAACCTCTTCAGCAATAACATCATCAATTTCCTTATCACCAACACCAGCACCTTCACTAACATCAATGCTGGCATCCACCTCAGCATCCTTACTCAAACCAACTTTTTCAATTTCACCAACTTGCACTTGACTTTCCAAAGAGAAATTTAAAGGGTTTGGAGAAGTTGGTGTCGCTGCTTCAATTTGGTGCTGCTCTACATTTTCAACAGCAGCAGGGGTTTCTTCTTCATCAATGAGAGAGAGTTGAGAAGGTTCTACCCTTAACTTTTTCTTCCTTTTGGGAATAACACTTTTCTTTGCCACTTTGGGAGTCTTTGAAGATGTTGGAGGGGTTATCAGCATACCAGCTCCAGCAGGGTTTTGCTTATAGATTTCAGGGTACATGGTAAACAGTACCTGTTTCATTGCTGGAGTAAGCGCAGCATACTTCAAATCGAAGTGCTCAGGGTCGCAAGCAGGAATTTTATATACAGAACTTGCTACCCTAGGAGAAAGAATGAATCGAGCACCATTTGGCATGTATTCTTCCTTCAACACATGCCTGAATATCAAGGACAGAAAGCGTGTGAAGGGCACTGAGCTTGATCGATTTCTTATGGCAAATCTTCAAATATTACATTTGCGAAGTCAATGTTTCTTCCTTTTGCCAGTGCATAAATTATTTGCATCTGGGCAGCAGTGGCTTGATCAAAGGATCCACTGTTCCCACCAAGGCACTGAATGACATGTGTGAACAGCAGCCTCCACACACCTGGAATATACTTCTTTTGAGGATTGCTGTGAACAGGAAGGGCTGGTACAATGTTTGTCCCATACCCAATGGTTAACAACCATTCTTTCCATACAGAGGTAGGGACCAAATCAACAAAGGGCTTGTCATTGGATTGTTTAGGAAGCCTGAGTACATCTCTTAGAAGATCAGCAGAGATGGTGATGGTGTGTTTACCTTTCATGACTGTGCCTTTAATGGTACTGCTTGACACATCATAGTTACATGTCCACCAGAATTCCCTTAAGAGATGAAGACACATCTCATGAGGATTTTTATATATTGCCCTTCTAACTGGACATCCTTTGATGAAGTCCAGCATAGAATAATATCCTTTGACTTTAGAAGGGATTTCTTCAGATCCCAAGTAATTGTTAGCTTTGACAGTTAGTTTCTGGGCTTGAAAAGAGACTTGGTTAGAAGGAGGAATGCCTTCATTATCGAAGACTTCAGAAGTGAGATAAGAGGGAATGTTTTCTGGAGTTTGATCAGAATGAGAGGCCATTTTATATCAGGATAATAGGAAGGAGGATGAGATATGAAGTAGAGAAGATGAAAAGATTGAAAGAAAATGGAAAAGATTGAAGGAATATGGAACGATTGAAGGAATATGGAAAAGTTTGAAAGTATTTAGAGATTTTAGAAGTGAAAGAGAAAAGAAATGAACGTGAAAGATGATATGGGAGAAGATGCACATATATATGGTATGGATATGGGACCCATAACTGTTCATAGGAATCGTCATGGAGTCTCTTTCATACGTAATATATATATAAAAAAAATTATTTTGTACTAATGATAGTACGAGAAAAATAATTTTATATACAAAAGATACGTTTAATTATACGTAGTGAGTAACGTATAAAAAAAATTGATGTGACAACTTGTACACAATTTCAACTGTACTCAAGTAGTTACGGCGCGTACAGTGTACAAGTTGCCCATTAGGGAGAGAATCGAGGTAACCGTTTGAACTTCTTGTTAGAATATTAACAAGATTACTTAGTGGATATGCTCACCTAACTGAATAGTTGAGATCTAAATATATCCACTGACCAAGTTAAAAAAAAAGGTTAGTCAGCGACTTTGTACAATTTTTGGCAAATTGTCAGCCTTAAATTAGTTTTAACAAGACAATAAAGTAAAGAACAGAAAGTAAAGAACAAGAATAAGTTCAAGTGTAAATGTCTAAGCAAGTCTAGTCATATGTCTCATTGATTAAACGATGAATACATGGTCGAGATTACAACTTGTCTTACAAGACTACAAATGAACTAAGTAATTGCTAAGTCTAGGAAAGAAGGAAAACTTAAACAATTACAAATAAAGTGATACACACTTTTTGGTTAACAAGAACCACTATAATGATGCGGCTGTGTTTCCTTTTATAAGGGATGAATTAGGGCAACACAGCCTTACAGTGATAGTGATAGAATGGTGGTTGTCGACTTCTAATTGGCTCTTTGTACTTGATCCAGGAGCCTTTGTCTTCTATACCAAAAACGGGTATGAAAGAGGGAAACCCTTGTTTTGGTCCCAACTGTACCTTTGCCATATAAGGTAACATTCAGTTGGCTGAACCACCATGTGACTTCTTGTCTTCTTGTTGGTTTGAAATCTTCCCGCCTTGACATACAACTTGGGAAGTTAAACCGCCCGCTGACAAGAGTCATTGACTCGCTGATGACTCGCTGACGACCCACGTCAGCGACCAAGTCTGGTCAGCGAATCCTTGACTCAACATATGTTTTTAGTCGATTTTGCTGGCATTTGGCACGTTTATGGGTTTTGTTAGTGGTTTCAGGTTTAAACAGGTGACGTTTCCATTTGGTGCAAATTCGAGTAATTTTGAGGCCATGATGTTGATCGGAGAATTCGATACGTGAAAAGAGATAGAAAGAATATGCAAGTCTCCATATGTTGTGGTGGTTTTTGGTTCAGTAATATTATACTGCGACGCAGTGGGGGTAATCAAGGCCCACTGCGCCGCAGTCGGCCAGTGGAAAAGAGGAGTGTTCGACCAGTACATTTTCACTGCGGCGCAGTGGGATGTGCATACCCCCACTGCGCCGCAGTCAGCCTTGTCAAATGAGCATTTGGACCAGTGTATATGCACTGCGACGCAGAGGGGGCATTACACGCCCACTGCGCCGCAGTGATGGGACGAAGCTGAAGGGTTTTTGGGCAGTTTTTGCACCAATTGGGAGAGGTATAAATAGTTTCTCTTACCTATTTCCCAGAACTATCAAGTATTCTTTCTAGGAGCTGCACTACAAGGAAACCCTTCAAGGATCAATTCAAGATTTCATCATCTTCCGGATTCGTTGAAGATTCACGTGCACCCATCTAGATCGTATCTACCTTAATTGTCTTGCAATTTCTTTTCCTCAAACGATTGGTACATCATGTTCTTCCTTGATTTTGATTGTAATTTCAATTTAATCATGTTTGGCTAATCTTTCAATCGTCCATCTTGATGAAACTAGACTAATGATGTGATTGCTTAATATTTTAATTCAAGAGTTGATTTCAATTATCGTTGTGTCGTGATCTTGATGATTTAATTCCTTTATTTTTATTAATTTGATATTGGTGGCATGTGTGTTCTTCGTTAGTGGTACTAGTCGAACACATATGTGATTTTCTAACGGTTGCTTGTCTATGAGCAATTATCACTAGTTCATGGTATGATAGTGAATGTCAATTTAATAAAAGGAATAATTTTGTCAACGTGTTGAGAAACGGTTGGTGGTACCACGTTTTAATTCACATAGGCACGATTGGTAATATGTTAATCAAGCAAACTAGTTGTTGATAAGGTTGTCTAGGCATTGGTGGTACCGGCTTGGGTAATTGAATTAGCAACTTAGGTGTTGGGTGTTTTGTGAGCGGTTGGTGGTACCACGCGAGCATTTCATTCTTTCACGATTACCGTGTCAACTCTTAACGAATTTGATCTTAATTGAATGCAATCATGTTTGAAGTCTAGTGGAGTCAAGGTGGATGATCTTTACCATTATTGTTTGAGGCTTACTTTTACTTTTATGCAATTTGTCTTTAAAAGTTATTGTCAAAACGTGATTCAAAGCAACACCCTGTTTCCAAACCATTTTACTAAACAATTGATTCAAACCAATCCCCGTGAACGAACCTGGACTTACTTTTTGACTATATTGCATACGATCGGGTCCACTGCCCGATAGTGTGTAGTAGTGAGTTTTTAGGTATTTCTAGTTTATAATTTTTAAACTCGATTTAGCACATCATATATCTATATCTGGAATTTAGCATGAATATAAATCAATTCACATTGAAATTAGGGAATACGTAATGTGGCCAGTTGACTCGCTCTTCATCGTTAACTACATCAATCTCTTCTATTTTGCTATTGAACTATCAAGAATAAGGTGAGTTTCGTAAACCCTCCCTACTCAATTGAGATTCGGGCTGAAAAGTGTACATGCTTGTTTAATTGTTGATTGTTAATTTGATTTGATTGATTGTATGATTGAATTGTTTATGTGGATATGTTAGCGCATTGGTTACTATGTAAGTCGCACCGTTAGCGCAATATTTATTATATAAGTCGCATCGTTAGCGCGTTACTCGTTATGTAAGTCGCACCGTTAGCGCATTGTTAATTATTAACTATGTAAGCCGCATCGTTGTTGATCGTTATTGATTGTTATGGAACGTTGTTGAACGTTATATGGAATCGTTGTTGTTGAACGTTGATTGTATTGATTTGTGCTAATGTGAAACCTTATAGGTTTTCCTTGGATGTGATTAGTTCTCCTAATCCTCACTTATTGTTAACGGTTGTTATCCGATACATACTTGTTTCCTGTTACTTGTCCCTACGAACTCACCAACTTTATGTTGACGCTCTTTAGTACACTTTTCAGGTAATCAAGTTAATCAGAGACAAAATGGATGAATAGATGCTTGCATTACTAGTGTTTGGACTATCTTTGGACTTTCTGGATCCGTGATCCTTAATTCCCTTTTATGGGTTACTTTTAGGATAAACTATTATCGTTTGAACATTTTTCTTTTAAGTATGAATTGAGTGTGTATTTGATAAATGTTAATGAATGTATACGTTTGTACAAGTTTATGGATCGTTTCGATCTCATGTATTCATATAGTTGACTCTACATAATTCCCATGTCATGCTGTGCTTTTCTAAGTGATACCCCATGATTCCGCCATGTTGGGGTGTTACAACTACACCCTACCCCCACCCCCCCATTTACCACCAACGCCACATAACCGAACATCCCCGCCACTGTTTACCATACACCACCTTCACCTCCTCCTCCACCACCCTTGTCGCAACCTAAGAAACCCAATAAATTAGCCAACCCAATAAATTAGCCAAGCCCCCCGCCATCACCATCTTAAGAAGGGAGGTAACTATCTTCCCAAAAGCTCAAATTAAAAAAACCCCAAATTTTAATTTTTAGGGTTCTTTGAAGAGAAAGGTTGAATATTGAAGATTTAACCAAGAAGTCAAGTTATTGCTGTTAAATAGAAATTAAGATTGAAAAATTAGTGGAAAAGTTGATGAATTCAACAATAAAAATAAAAAAAAGAGACTTTTGAATGGATTTTAGTGATTTTGGTTTTGTGATTAGGTTTAGTATATGTATGAATCTATATTTGTATATGTATGTATGTGATATAGATATAGATGTAGATACAGTGATATAGATATAGATGTATGTATATAAATTTGGTCCCTGTGGATTTTTTCATTAACAAATAAAAAAAATACAAGTTTTACACTTTTGATCCCTGAAAAAGCGAACTGACCATTTTGCCCATGGCGTGCCTCTCACGTGACCCGCTACTTAACGGACGTTTTGGTCGTGGACCAAATATGTTAACGGAGTTCCATATTTAGGGATGAAAGACGTAATTTCGTATACTCAGGGATGATCCTTGAAAGTGGGGCAAACCACAGGGACGAAAAATGTAATTAACTCTAATATTAATTAATACCAAAGGTGACCAACCAAGTGGGTGGAACAACTATTGTTCGGGCATTAAACTTTTCGACGTGGCTTGTTTTGTGCTTAACATGTCACATATTTTGTCTTTGCTTCTATCTTTTACTTCAAATCTGTATATTATATTTATTTGCATATTACGGAGTAAATTTTTATATATAGACTAAAGTAGTAGAGTTGTAAACTACAATTTCTTTTAGGAAAATAATTACTCCTCCTAACCTATCCCCTTAAAATTTCTCCAAAAATTATGATCATGACACATATGTATTGATGAATGAAATATATTTTTATTTCCATGTAAGGATTGTAAAATGAATTATCTATTTTGTTAAATATGTGTTTATAAATGTGAGATATATCTTTAATTTAAATTTTTTTAATTTTTTTTAATAATAAATAACTTAATTTGTTGCTATATAAAAAATATTTTTTTTGAGAAACTATTTGAAATAAAAGAAATGTTAATTATTAAAACTTTATTGTATATTAAAAAAATAATTTGGTTGGGGTGTTAATGGGAGTGTAAAAGTTGGTTTTAGTTGGGTTGGGTAGATATAAGAGAGAGAGATTAATTTTTTAATGAATGTATTGGTGGGTTGGGTTGTGAATGGGATGGTCTTAATGGCATTCTCTTTCAACCTTCTACACTATCAATTTCTATCCAAATTCTGTAGTATCTTATTCTTATTCCACTTTCCATGTTAGCTACATTCACCTTTCATATTTTTTTCACCATATCTCAATCTTGACCACCACCAACATCAACCTTTATATTTACTTGTATTCTTAGATCTCTGTATCAATCCGGTTTAAAGTGTTGGCGGTGTGTGTGTGTAACACCCGTTTCGTAAAAATATGGATTTCCAAAAATTTTCGCCTAACGGCGTCAATAAAGCGGAAACAGTTTATTAAAAACCTCAACCAATGAAAACAGTTGAGAAACATAAGTGGTGTTACTAATAGCATCAAATCAGTAATAAAAGAAATCCATAAGATTGCCAACATAAAGCAACCATAACATAGTCATTACAATAGTTCCATAAAGGAAATCATTAACATTAAGTCTATGCGAAGTTATTGGGTAAACTAAAGCCATCTTGATCATCTACCCATCTCTCGCCAAAGCTTCACACGACATCTCACTGCTTAACCTGAGGGTGTCAACACATAAGAAGAAACAAGTGTTAGCTATAAATCTAAGTAAGATAACACCAGGTTTAAGCAAAACATTTCATCCATTGCACGTCACTTTAAAACATTTCTTCATTTGATTTAGGCATATATATATCACCACATAACGTATCCATGTCACATATAAGCATAGAGTCCATGACCCTAAGTGTGCCTAATTTTTTTTTTTTTTTTTTTTTTTTTTTTTTTTTTTTTTTTTTTTTTTTTTTTTTTTTTTTTTTTTTTTTTTCCCTTACTAACTAACTTTTTTTTTTTTTTTTTTTTTTTTTTTTTTTTTTTTTTTTTTTTTTTTTTTTTTTTTTTTTTTTTTTTTTTTTTTTTTTTTTTTTTTTTTTTTTTTTTTTTTTTTTTTTTTTTTTTTTTTTTTTTTTTTTTTTTTTTTTTTTTTTTTTTTTTTTTTTTTTTTTTTTTTTTTTTTTTTTTTTTTTTTTTTTTTTTTTTTTTTTTTTTTTTTTTTTTTTTTTTTTTTTTTTTTTTTTTTTTTTTTTTTTTTTTTTTTTTTTTTTTTTTTTTTTTTTTTTTTTTTTTTTTTTTTTTTTTTTTTTTTTTTTTTTTTTTTTTTTTTTTTTTTTTTTTTTTTTTTTTTTTTTTTTTTTTTTTTTTTTTTTTTTTTTTTTTTTTTTTTTTTTTTTTTTTTTTTTTTTTTTTTTTTTTTTTTTTTTTTTTTTTTTTTTTTTTTTTTTTTTTTTTTTTTTTTTTTTTTTTTTTTTTTTTTTTTTTTTTTTTTTTTTTTTTTTTTTTTTTTTTTTTTTTTTTTTTTTTTTTTTTTTTTTTTTTTTTTTTTTTTTTTTTTTTTTTTTTTTTTTTTTTTTTTTTTTTTTTTTTTTTTTTTTTTTTTTTTTTTTTTTTTTTTTTTTTTTTTTTTTTTTTTTTTTTTTTTTTTTTTTTTTTTTTTTTTTTTTTTTTTTTTTTTTTTTTTTTTTTTTTTTTTTTTTTTTTTTTTTTTTTTTTTTTTTTTTTTTTTTTTTTTTTTTTTTTTTTTTTTTTTTTTTTTTTTTTTTTTTTTTTTTTTTTTTTTTTTTTTTTTTTTTTTTTTTTTTTTTTTTTTTTTTTTTTTTTTTTTTTTTTTTTTTTTTTTTTTTTTTTTTTTTTTTTTTTTTTTTTTTTTTTTTTTTTTTTTTTTTTTTTTTTTTTTTTTTTTTTTTTTTTTTTTTTTTTTTTTTTTTTTTTTTTTTTTTTTTTTTTTTAATCAATTTCGTCATTTCATCTCATCTCATTAAGTTGTGACTAGGTCACCGTTAAGTTGTAACCGAAGTTACCGTTAAGGAAAGACAATGTCGATCCATGAGTAGCACGTTATGTTCATAACATTAGGTGGGTCATCAGGCTACCCGAACTACTCGCCACATATGACTGGTTGCAAGGAGCCACCCGAGCAACCATTTTAACGTACCCTCCCACATACGGGCACTACGTACTCTCCCACATGCGAGCACGACGTACTCTCCCACATACGAGCACGATTTATACGTACCTATTACCACCGTCAGGCACGGGTTATGCATAACTCTTAACGTCTAATTAGCTCGAGCATTTACCACGTTTAGTTTAGGTTTCCACATTAATCCTAAACTAATCCACATCTATCATCTTTTCACGTTAGGGTCCTTAAAACGTGCACGTGTCATGGCAACCTAAAAAGGTCTAGTGTTCTAGATGAACAAGCCACATATACATGCACATATCATCATTACATCATATCATTAACCACCATTCATCATAACATATCATATCGTTTAAACATATCATCACATATCATATCATAAACGTATTTACGGGGAAGCATTTTAAGCATAGGCATCGTCATCTTTAATCCCCGAATACCTCCCATATCAACCCAACCACAATATAGGTTATACATTACCATTTTGGAGGTTATAGTTTATGAAACCATTTTTGTTGCACCCTCAGCGTGACAAAAGTAGTGTATCTTACCTGGTAGTAGTATGTGCGCGCAAACAAAAGCTAGCAGTGCTTAATAGTAATCCCCGACACCTATCGTACATTAATATATGAAATATAAGTCATTTGGGACCTTAAATGGACTTGCAAACGAATTTTGTTTTGTTCTTACGAACTTACACCATCAAACGAAGTTAATCTTCGTTTTCAAAACGAATTTAGTTTAGAACAAACGAATTTAAGCTTCAAAACAACTTCAAATGAATTTAGCTTCTCCATTATCAAACGAACTTAGACCAAACGAAGATAGGCTTCTTAAAACGAATTTGGTTTTAAAACGAAGTTAAACTTCGTTTTTACAAACGAATTTAGCATTCCAGGAACGAAGTTAGCTTCAGGAACGAATTTAAACCTATCTTCGTCCAGAATTCAAAAACGACTATGTTCTTCATTTTTCCAGAAATCGATCGACTTAGGCTGTTCCCAAAACATGTTTTTGACATAATTGAACATCTCTTGATCATAAAGATCGATTATAAACTCGTTTAACACCATTATGAACATCAATTGACCAAAACACATAATAAACCCTAATTCTCTCAAAACTTCTTTTAAAATCAGATTTGATTCAAATAGAAACATCTTTAGATCTGAAATATAGCCAACGAATCATTGATTACCTGTAGCAAATGATGGCCGATTGATTTCCAATATAAAACACTCAATTTATTGACCAAAAACTTGAAGATTTTGCTTAAGAAATCAAGAAAGAATTGAAGGAACTTTTGTATTAGTTTTAATTATGATTAATGGCTGCAAAATTAACCTAGATTAGGCTAATCCCAAGCCAAACCCGTTTTTAACTTTTCAACTTTGGCAAAATTGGTCCCTGGACTTCATATTGACTTTATTTTGCTTAAAAACACCTATTGGGGATACCTATAACACACTAAAGCACTTTCGCACACTACAAAGGCCTTTTACACATCATTTAGTCCACTTTATTGTCACTCATTAAGGTCATTAAATCTCACATATAGGGCACATAAACATATAAACACACATTTACCACATAACATATCACGGACTTAGAATTTGACCTAACGACGTTAGTCAACATATACGATTAAGTTTTGGGATGTTACAATTACCTCCCCCTTAAGAGGATTCCGTCCCCGGAATCACTTCAGCATCAAAAAGGTGGGGATAGGTCTCCCGCATTACAGACTCGGTCTCCCAAGTCATACTTTCGCCATGATTGTGTTTCCACTTAATGAGAACTAGATCGATAGTCTTTCGTCGTAACTTCTTTTGTTTCCTTCCCATTATAGCAACAGGTTCATCAACAATCTGCTTGTTTGGATCAATACTTACGTCCTCGAGTGGAATGACATCCGCTTCATTTGCATAGCATTTACGTAGATAACACACATGAAATGTGTTGTGAATTCCATGAAGTTCTGGAGGTAATTCCAGTTGAAATGCCTGTTCATTAACCTTTTTAATGATCTTAAAAGGTCCAATGAATCTAGGGCTTAGCTTTCCTCGTTTGCCAAATCGTAGTACACCTTTCCAAGGCGACACCTTGAGTAAAACCATTTCACCTTCTTTAAAATCAAACGGCCTCCTTTTCTTATCGGCATATGACTTTTGCCTTTCGCGAGCAATACGCAAGGCTTTCTTTGCAACATTAACTTTATCGGCCGTAATTTGTACTAATTCGGGTCCAGCCAACTGCTTTTCCCCGGGCTCCAACCAACAACTAGGAGTCCTACACTTTCTACCGTATAGCATCTCATAAGGCGGCATTCCTATACTTGCATGATAACTATTGTTATACGCAAACTCGACAAGAGGTAGGTGTTTATCCCACGAGCCACCATAATCCATCACACAAGCTCTGAGCATATCTTCGAGCGTTTGAATAGTCCTTTCACTTTGCCCATCGGTCTGCGGGTGATAGCTGTGCTCAGACGAACTTGAGTACCAACTTCCCGTTGAAAACTCTTCCAAAAGTTGGAAACGAATCGAGCATCACGATCGGACACAATCGATATCGGAACACCATGTTTAGTAACCACCTCTTTAATATACAATGTAGCGAAATTTTCCATAGGAGCATTCTCACGAACTGGGAGGAAATGGGCACTCTTCGTTAGTTGATCGACAATAACCCATATCATATCGTGACCACGAGGCGTCCTCGGAAGTTTGGTTACAAAATCCATTGTAATGCGATCCCATTTCCATTCAGGGATCTCGAGTTGCTGAAACTTCCCGTAAGGCTTTTGGTGTTCAGCTTTTACTTTAGCACGTGTCAAACACTTCTGTACGTACATCATCACATCGTTTTTAATACTGGGCCACCAATAAACAGGCTTCAAATCTGCATGCATCTTTGTGGCACCAGGGTGTACAGAATACCTAGATTTGTGAGCTTCATCCATCACTAACTCACGATTGCCTCCATATAGAGGAACCCATATTCTACCTTTGTAAGTTCAAAGACCGCGACTATTTTCTTTCATTTCAAGTCTATTTTTCTTCTTTTTCCCAATAGACTCCTCTTTCACATTCTCCTCCTTCAACGCTTCAATTTGAGCTAATCGAATAGGTTCCATTAAGTTCGACTCAACCTTCATAATCATTGCACATAACCTACTCTTCGCATATCCTTTGCGGCTCAAGGCATCAGCAACCACATTAGCTTTGCCTGGGTGATATTTAATCTCACAATCATAATCCTTTAATAACTCCATCCACCGTCGTTGTCTAACATTCATGTCCTTCTGAGTAAACACGTACTTTAAGCTCTTATGATCCGTGTATAGGGTACACTTCGTACCATACAGATAATGTCGCCACAATTTCAGAGCAAAAACAACAGCAGCCAGCTCAAGGTCATGAGTAGGATAGTTTCGCTCATGAGGCTTCAGCTGTCGAGAGGCGTAAGCGATAACTTTGTCTCGTTGCATTAATACACACCCTAACCCCGTAATGGATGCGTCACTATAGACCACTAAATCATCGGTTCCTTCGGGTAAAGCTAGAACCGGAGCTTCACACAACTTCTTTTTCAACGTCGTGAAGGCTTTCTCTCGAGCATCGGTCCACACAAACTTCACACCTTTCTTCGTTAATTCAGTCATTGGCTTGGCAATGCGTGAGAAATCCTGAATAAAACGTCGATAGTAGCCAGCCAAACCGAGAAAAACTCTTAATTTCAGTAGGAGACTTAGGCTGCTCCCACTTCGACACCGCTTCTATCTTCGAAGGATCTACTTTTATACCATCAGAGGAGATGACATGGCCGAGGAAATGAACTTCCTTTAGCCAGAACTCGCACTTGGAGAACTTAGCATATAGCTTTTTCTCTCTGAGTACTTGAAGGACAGCCCTCAAATGCTCTCTATGTTCCTCTTCCGACTTTGAATACACAAGAATGTCGTCGATAAAAACAATAACGAAATGATCCAAAATGGTCGACAGACACGGTTCATCAAATCCATAAACTTCGCTGGAGCATTTGTCAAACCGAATGGCATGACAAGGAACTCGTAATGACCATAACGAGTTCGGAACGCTGTTTTGGCTACACTTTCTTCTTCAACCTTTAATTGATGATAGCCAGACCGTAAGTCGATCTTCGAAAAATAGGAAGCACCTTGAAGTTGATCGAACAAATCATCAATGCGAGGGAGTGGATACTTATTCTTCACTGTTCTTTTATTCAGCTCGCGATAATCGATACACATACGCATGGATCCGTCTTTCTTCTTTACAAAAAGGATAGGAGCACCCCAAGGAGAGGAACTCGGACGAATGAAACCTTTATCTAAAAGTTCCTGAATTTGCGTCATTAACCCCTTCATCTCCGTCGGAGCTAATCGATAGGGAGCTTTGGCTACAGGAGTAGCACCAGGAATGAGATCAATAGAAAATTCAACCTCACGATCAGGAGGAAGACCTGGAAGATCTTCAGGGAAAACATCAGGAAACTCGGAAACAACCTCGACATCAGAGACTGTAGGCTTCGCGATACGAGAATCGATGACATAAGCTAGAAAATGTGACTTAGTTTGCCGTATACAACGAAGGGCTTTCATCATCGAGATCACCTTAACATTTCCCGGCTTCTTGTCACCATAAACACAGACACCTTTACCATCAGGGGTAGCGATACGAACTATTTTCTTTGCACATAAGACGACAGCATCGTTTTAGACATCCAGTCCATACCGAGTATAACATCAAAACTAGGAATAGTTGCTGGTAACAAGTTAGCAGTAAACGACCGACCCTCTATCTCTAATGGACAATCGGAGTAACCTTCCCGTATAATAGACGTTGTGCCGTTAGCCACCTCTACTTCAATAGGACACCTTAAGGGACTCGTAATCATGTCTAATTTAGGAGCAAACAGAGTAGACACAAAAGATTTGTTCGCACCAGAATCAAATAACACATTAGCAAGTTTGGAGTTAACAATAAGGGTAGCAGTAACTACCTGGTCGTCATCTTTGGCCTCTTCAGCCGTCATCTGATAAGCACGGGCTTTGGCTTTGGAAGCTTCCGCTTTCTTTCCCTCATCTTTCTTCATTTGGGGACAATCGGCAATACGGTGCTTTGTATCTCCACATTTATAACATCTTGCTTTATCAGTGCATTCATCAAAAGTATGACCCTGTGCTCCACACCTATTGCACTGCGGGTCTTAGCAGAACACTGACCAGAATGAAAAGCCTTGCAGCTAGAACACCATTTTCCGTCCTTGTCTGTCTTTCCCTTGTCGGAGGACGAAGATCCCTTGAATTTCTTACCAAAACGGTTAGATCCACCGAATCTCCTCTTATTACCAGACTTCTTCTCATCATCTTTCCTTTCCACTTTCTTATCCGTAGCAAAATCATCATCAAGCTTTTTAGACTCTTTGATAGCTTCAGTTAGAGTCTTGTGCTGCCTACAAATACCTCGATAACTCGGAGGCAAACCATCAACATAGCAAGCAACCTGATCTGCATCAGTACGGAACAGATGACCCACGAACTTCATCTTCTCCATATAGGAACGAGCATAATCATTGATTTTACCCACTTCAGCCGTCAAGGCACGAAACTCTTTTTCCATTTTGCGCTGCTCATGAACTCCAATATACTCTTCAATAAATTTCTGTTTGAAGTTAGCCCACGTAATAGCAGATACCATAGCTGGAGTCATCGAAATGGTAATGCTCTTCCACCAGTCCCGAGCACCTTCTTTCAACATCCTACTAGCACACAACACTTTCTTATCCTCGGGACAATCACAAGCTTCAAAAACCATCTCAGTATCATCAAGCCATTCCATGCAACCTACTGCATTAAGTGTTCCATAGAATTTCTGAGCTCCACACTTCTGGAAACTTTCAAACTTGAATCGAGGGGCGTGAACATCATTAGGAGGAACCACATTAACATTAGCATGGGGAATAACCACATCATCGACCGGTGGCTCAGTGTGGTGAGAAGGCACAGAGTGACTGTTACCAGTTCCTTCTGCGTTAGCTGCCAACGCCTGATTCAACTGTTCTTGCGTTTGGGCCAACTGGGCCTGAAGAGTTAGCACAAGATTATACATCTCCGCCTGATTGGGAATCTGATCCATCACTACATCGTTAACTCTCGGAGGATTGCCAGGTGGTGGAGGCATCGGACCCAATGAGCCTGGTTGATTAACACGGCGGGGGTTCACACGATTTACATTAGCATTAGCAGCAGCATTAGCAGCATTAGAAGCACCTGCACCCGGATGGACAGGTGGAGTAACGCTAGCAGTAGCTCCGTCGCGTTGGATGTTGCGGTTGCGAGTGTTAACCATTTTCCTTCAATAAAATGGTGGAGTCGATAAGCGCAAAATAAAACAAAAAAGCTCGTTGAGATAAGGCTAAAACATATCATCGTAACGTAAACATCTCGTAAGCCCTATCACACTCGCACTCATCCCAACCATCCTACATCACATGTCATCACTAGCTAAGGCATCCTACGAGTACCTAGCATGCACATCCTAAGTTTAAGTCCAAACCCTATGGTCAATAGGCCTTGGTTCACTTAAACTACTTCTCTGATACCAACTTGTAACACCCGTTTCGTAAAAATATGGATTTCCAAAAATTTTCGCCTAACGGCGTCAATAAAGCGGAAACAGTTTATTAAAAACCTCAACCAATGAAAACAGTTGAGAAACATAAGTGGTGTTACTAATAGCATCAAATCAGTAATAAAAGAAATCCATAAGATTGCCCAACATAAAGCAACCATAACATAGTCATTACAATAGTTCCATAAAGGAAATCATTAACATTAAGTCTATGCGAAGTTATTGGGTAAACTAAAGCCATCTTGATCATCTACCCATCTCTCGCCAAAGCTTCACACGACATCTCACTGCTTAACCTGAGGGGTGTCAACACATAAGAAGAAAACAAGTGTTAGCTATAAAGCTAAGTAAGATAACACCAGGTTTAAGCAAAACATTTCATCCATTGCACGTCACTTTAAAACATTTCGTCATTTGATTTAGGCATATATATATCACCACATAACGTATCCATATCACATATAAGCATAGAGTCCATGACCCTAAGTGTGCCTAATCAGTTTCGTCATTTCATCTCATCTCATTAGGTTGTGACTAGGTCACCGTTAAGTTGTAACCGAAGTTACCGTTAAGGAAAGACAATGTCGATCCATGAGTAGCACGTTATGTTCATAACATTAGGTGGGTCATCAGGCCACCCGAACTACTCGCCACATATGACTGGTTGCAAGGAGCCACCCGAGCAACCATTTTAACGTACCCTCCCACATACGGGCACTACGTACTCTCCCACATGCGAGCACGACGTACTCTCCCACATACGAGCACGGTTTATACGTACCTATTACCACCGTCAGGCACGGGTTATGCATAACTCTTAACGTCTAATTAGCTCAAGCATTTACCACGTTTAGTTTAGGTTTCCACATTAATCCTAAACTAATCCACATCTATCATCTTTTCACGTTAGGGCCCTTAAAACGTGCACGTGTCATGGCAACCTAAAACGGTCTAGTGTTCTAGATGAGCCACATATACATGCAAGTGTTGTACCCAATGTGGTGTAATCTGTGAGAGTGTGTAATTAACCACCATTCATCATAACATATAAGTCTTAACCACCATTCATCATAACATATCATATCGTTTAAACATATCATCACATATCATATCATAAACGTATTTACGGGGAAGCATTTTAAGCATAGGCATCATCATCTTTAATCCCCGAATACCTCCCATATCAACCCAACCACAATATAGGTTATACATTACCGTTTTGGAGGTTATAGTTTATGAAACCATTTTTGTTGCACCCTTAGCGTGACAAAAGTAGTGTATCTTACCTGGTAGTAGTATGTGCGCGCAAACAAAAGCTAGCAGTGCTTAATAGTAATCCCCGACACCTATCGTACATTAATATATGAAATATAAGTCATTTGGGACCTTAAATGGACTTGCAAACGAATTTTGTTTTGTTCTTACGAACTTACACCATCAAACGAAGTTAATCTTCGTTTTCAAAACGAATTTAGTTTAGAACAAACGAATTTAAGCTTCAAAACAACTTCAAATGAATTTAGCTTCTCCATTATCAAACGAACTTAGACCAAACGAAGATAGGCTTCTTAAAACGAATTTGGTTTTAAAACGAAGTTAAACTTCGTTTTTACAAACGAATTTAGCATTCCAGGAACGAAGTTAGCTTCAGGAACGAATTTAAACCTATCTTCGTCCAGAATTCAAAAACGACTATGTTCTTCATTTTTTCCAGAAATCGATCGACTTAGGCTGTTCCCAAAACATGTTTTTGACATAATTGAACATCTCTTGATCATAAAGATCGATTATAAACTCGTTTAACACCATTATGAACATCAATTGACCAAAACACATAATAAACCCTAATTCTTTCAAAACTTCTTTTAAAATCAGATTTGATTCAAATAGAAACATCTTTAGATCTGAAATATAGCCAACGAATCATTGATTACCTGTAGCAAATGATGGCCGATTGATTTCCAATATAAAACACTCAATTTATTGACCAAAAACTTGAAGATTTTGCTTAAGAAATCAAGAAAGAATTGAAGGAACTTTTGTATTAGTTTTTAATTATGATTAATGGCTGCAAAATTAACCTAGATTAGGCTAATCCCATGCCAAACCCGTTTTTAACTTTTCAACTTTGGCAAAATTGGTCCCTGGACTTCATATTGACTTTATTTCGCTTAAAAACACCTATTGGGGATACCTATAACACACTAAAGCACTTTCGCACACTACAAAGGCCTTTTACACATCATTTAGTCCACTTTATTGTCACTCATTAAGGTCATTAAATCTCACATATAGGGCACATAAACATATAAACACACATTTTACCACATAACATATCACGGACTTTGAATTTGACCTAACGACGTTAGTCAACATATACGATTAAGTTTTGGGATGTTACAGTTTGGTCTCCGGTGTTATACTTCCGGATGATGTGATGGCAGGCGGTATTATATAGATCCCGAGGTGGAGACCCACGGTGGTGTTTACTTTTTGACCGGTGGTCTAAAGGTTATCGGTGGTTAGGTGGTGACCAACAATGGTGGTACAACCTTTTGACCGCCGGTTTTGGTGGCGGTCAACGTTGTTAATGACGACTGTCAACTGTGACTTCGATTGTATAAATCAGCTTATCGACCACTGACAAAGAAGACAACCAAGTATTTAAACAACCGTATTGCTGTTCGTGATTATGAAAACGTTAGCCAAATAATTGTTGTGACTTCTGAAGATGAAAGCATGTATCCACTTTAGTATTTTGATATAATTTTTTTTTGTCTTCTGGGACAAAACTTTGCTGTTTAAGAAGAAACAAAAAGAACTTGTAAAAAAAAAGTGCTACAGTGTTGCTACTATAGCGGTTTAGCTACAGTGAAAGCGCTCACAGCCGCCATTTTGTGTTTTGTAATATATATAACAAGAATTTTAACCCGGGCGTTGCCACGGGAGACATATCGCCGCCGCATCATGCAAACATACATCTAGCATCACCCAAAAGTTTGGACACTTAAAGTTTACTATAAGAAGTAGAAAGTAACGGATAGATAAAGTTGAAAAAACCGAGAGTTCGATGGTAGAAGTTAGAAACCTTATAATAAGAGATAAAAAGTAAAAATTAAAGATTTGATGATTAAAGTTAAAAACCCAAAAGTCAATTGGTAAAAATTAAAGATTTGATGATTAAAGTTAAAAACCCAAAAGTCAATTGGTAAAAATTAAAAATTTTGTTACTTAAGTTTGTATAAAAATGTTAGACTAAAGTTAAAAACCTAAAAGTTAAGTGGTAAAAATAAGAAACTTTAAAAGTATACTATGGTTAAAAAAAAAGAACGAAATGCATTTTTGGTCTCTGTGATATCACATCATTTGCAATCTCGGTCCAAACTTATATAAAGTGGCGATTTTGGTGCCATAAGTGTGACTTTTTGGCAATCTTAGTCCAAAGTTAACATTTTGTTTATTTGTCCCCGTTAGTGAGGCCATGTGCCACGCACATGATGGGTAACATTGTCTTTTTATACAAAGAAAGAACCATTCTTGCATACTAACTTAAGTTTTTTTTATTATTATTCTTTGCTCATCATTTATCACCACCACCATCATTATCAAACAACAACTTTCCTTTCCTAATCTCTAACAAAATATGGAAAAAAACAATCATCATTATCAATAATATTGTTTTCTTCCAGATCTTTGATATTAACAGTAAATTAAAGAACAATTAATCGAACTATGTAAGTGTATCAAATCAAAAATCAAAACTGGAAATGAAATTTAATAATAAAAAATATCAATAATAAAAACTCAATCTCTTAATTTCACTTCTTTAATATCCAAGTAACCAAACACACACATATAATAAAAAAGGATTATGTTAGCAATAAGTCGGCCCACAAATCAACTCTCATGTCATCATCTCAATTCTGTAATTCAAATTTTATTGCATCATCTTGTTGTTGTACTGACTATGGTGGTGGTTGCTAGTGACCGGCTGATGTGTAATTATTAAGATTTGTGGCTGTTGGGTTTGATGCATTCCACGATCGCAGCCGTCGCCTTTCAGATCCGCCACCGCGACCACCATTCACCGTCGCCATAGTCGCCCTTCAGATCCGCCACCGCTGCCACCTTCAGGTCTTCCACCACCACATCAAATTGTACTCCTGTTCAAGGTGGCGTTTTTTTCCTTCTTCACAATTTACACGTATGATGATATAGATCTTCGTAACAACTTGCAAGTGGTGGTGCCCAGTGGTGGGTGGCACATATATTTATGGTGTGTTTCCGTTGCTTGCAAATGGAGTAAATTGATAAGCAAGTGGCATTTATATTTTAATCCCCCAAAACTGCTAAAGTCTTGTATTCTTTTGCATGATTAGCAGGCATGGATGGATAGAGGAAGGAAAAAGGAACAAAAAGGTTTTTGTTATTTCTTCCCAGATCTCCAATATGTGTATGCATTTATTTTGTGATTTAGATTTTAGGATTGTGGTTGTGGTGTTTGTGGATCTGAATATATACGGTGCTTTTGTGGAATATTAACAGATCAATTGATTTTCTGGGAGTTCTATAGATCGATTTTTGAGTTGTAAATTTTGTTAGAAATTATGTATATATACATGTCTTTATGTATAAATGAAGATATATTTGAGTAATTTGGGAGTACATAGATCTGGAATTTAATGGAGGATTAATTTGGGAAAAATAAAAAGAGATTGTGTTCGTTTGCAAAAATGGTCCTATGGTCATCAAATGGACAAATCTACCCCCCACGTGACAGGCACATGGGGACGCTAACGGTGGAAATTAGACGGAAAGTTAATTTTAGACCAAGATTGCCAAAAAGTCACACTTATGCACCAAAATCGCCACTTTGCATAAGTTTAGACCGAGATTGCAAATGGTGTGATATCACAGAGACCAAAAATGCATTTCCTTCACAAAAAAAAATCAAGAAAAAGACAAAATTGCTGATGTCAGCATGGTTACTGTAGCTAAGGCCGGTACTGTTAGGGGTGTTCAAAGTCGGATATCCGAAATTTCGGATAGTGGATTTCAATATCCGAACATATATCCGAAATTTTGGATATCCGAATTCGGATATCCGAAATTTCGGATATCCGAAATATCCGAAATTTATATCCGAAATTTTCGGATATCCGAAATTTTGGATATCCGAAATTTCGGATATCCGAAATTTCGGATATCGAAATCGGATATCCGAAATTTCGGATATCCGATTTCGGATATGATTTCGGATAGTTTCGGATAATTTCGGATATTTTTGGATATTAAATAATAAAATATTGATTTTTTTTTGAAAAATAGGATTTTCGGATATTTCGGATATCCGAAATATCCGAAATTTTCAAAAATCACTATCCGAATCCGAAATTTCAGATAAAATCGGATCGGATTTTCGGTTTTGGATAACGGATTCGGATACGGATAGTTTTGAACACCCCTAGGTACTGTAGCTAAGAGGAATGTGAATTGTTATATATATAAGAGTTAATTACAGAAATCGTCCCTGTCGTGGTACCCAACTTGCAGGTTTCATCCCTACCTTTCATAAATTACAGTTTTAGTCCAAAATAGTTTCCTCCGTCAACACTTTTAGTCCTTCCCTTAAACGGCCGTTTAAAACCATGACACGTGATCCGCACGTGATGGTTAGTTTCGTAATTTGGCATAATAAAAGCCAATAAATATCCCGACCTACCAAAAAAACCCTTATTTTCACTCTCTCTCTTACCTCTCTCTTACTTTCTCTCACTTTTCTCCCTCATCTGTTCTTCAAATACGATCTAGGTCACGAAAAATGGTCCATTGTAGCTGTGGTTCGATTGCTGTGATTCGAACATCTTGGACACCACGAAACCCTGAAAGGAGGTTTTACAGTTGCCCTAAAAGGGATTCGCGTTGTACTAGTTTTATTGGGTGGTATGATCCAGTTATGTGTGATCGATCTATGGACATTATTCCAGGGCTGTTAAGGGCTAAGAATGCACTAGAGAATGAAGTAAGAATGAAGAATCAAGAAAATAATCGATTAAGGAAGTATCTTTTTTTGTCAATGGTGGTTGTGTTTCTGCTGTTATATCTACTTATTAGTGGATAAGAAAATAAGCAGTTAATGTAATTTTAAAGTTCATGTAAATTTAATTGTAGTATTCAAGTTTATGGAGGACGCTTCAAGCGAAAGGAGCTACTGGGAGATACATTAGTGTTATCAGGGATATGTATGATAGGGTGAGGACGAGTGTTCGAACCCCCGTGGGGAGTACAGAGCTCTTCTCGGTAGATATTGGCCTACACCAGGGTTCGGCACTTAGCCCATACCTTTTTACCTTGATCTTAGACGAGTTGTCCAGTGGCCTACAGGAGGAACTACCATGGTGCATGATTTTTGCTGATGACATCGCGCTTATCGCGAAATCGACGGAGGAGCTAAACCATAGGCTAGAGAAATGGAGAGAAGCACTTGAAGACCATGGTTTATGCGTGAGCCGAGAGAAGACGGAATACCTAAGATGTGACTTCGATAAGCATGATATAAGACAACAAGGGGACGAAGATATTCGCATTGGAGAGCGAATATTGTGCCCGAAGGAGTCTTTTAGATACCTGGGATCGGTGATACATAAATCGGGGGAGATAGATGACGACGTGACACGTCGAATCCAAGCTGGATGGATGAAGTGGAGAGCAGCTACTGGAGTCATGTGCGATAAAAGGATCCCACTAAAACTGAAAGGCAAGTTCTACAGAGTGGCGATTAGACCGGCTATGTTATACGGGTCAGAATGTTGGCCGATGAAGAAAGCCCAAGCGGCTCGAGTAGAGGTGGCTGAGATGAGGATGCTAAGGTGGACTTGCGGGAAGACCCTATCAGACAGGATCCCCACGGGAGTTTTTAGAGCCGAACTTGAAGTAGGGAGCATCATTAACAAGCTAAGAGAAGGGCGCTTGAGATGGTTTGGCCACGTTAGGAGAAGGGATCTGACGGCACCACTAAGGAGAGCGGAGGCTATTCACGTTGACGGCATACGAAGAAGGGGAAGGCCTAAGATGAGGTGGGAGGATCGAGTAACGAAGGACCTATTAGAGCTTGGCTTGTCGGAGAACATGGTGTCAGATAGGACGGCTTGGAGGACTAGGATTAGAGCAGAGGATTAGGTTAGGGTAGGACTTTTTGATCGACTTTTTTTACCCATATTGCCTTGCCTAAGGCTGCTATTGATGGGTGGTTTGGAGTAATGGGCCCAAGGTGACTCAACGCTACAGGGGACTTAGACCTGATAGGAGAAGAGGTAGGTCGAGCGGAGGATCTGAACAAGGAAGGCAAGGCATATGGGAATAGGTTTTTAAGTAGACTTTTTAGTTTAGACTTTGGTTCTCTATAACCTCAGTAGGGGTTTTTGGCCTTGAGTCTCGATAGGCCTAAACCGAGGGGGGAGGTTACTCTAGTGTAGGTATATACATATATACATACACTATCATTCGTCTGTAGGAGGACATGACCAATGATAGGTTGTCTATAGGACTAGGGTTTAGGCTTACTTTAGGGGTTTTGTAAGTTTCGTGGAGGACTAGGAGTTTTAGTTTTCTTAGGCGGCGCTAGTTCCCTACTTCGTAGGTTGAGCAGGAATCTTTTACTCTCTTGGAATCTCTTAGTCATTTTCCTTTTTGTTTATATGTTTTGTTTGTCTTTCGGTGTTAAGGTTTTTGCTAGGTTGCATGTTTGCCACTCTCCCCTACTCTCAAGGTGGTCGGCCCCAACAGACCCAGGTATGTCTTGCTAAGCATTTTCGTTGTCAGTCAGGTATGGTACTTCTAAACCCTTTACTCTTCCCGACTTTTACCGCTTTTGTGGCCGGAGGTCCTTTTGGAAGCAGTCTCTCTACCTTGGGTAGAGGCAAGACTGTCTACAGTTTCACCTCCCCCATACCCCGCACAGGGATTGGGTACTGTTGTTGTTGTTGTAAGTTTATGGAAATGTAGCAGAAGTTGTTTATGTAATTGTTTATGTAAATGGAGAAAATGTTTTGTCAGTAGCAGAAAATTGTTAATTTTGCAAGTGTTTTGACTATATAAAGTCAAATTACCAAAAAATGGTTACAAATAAGATACATAACACTGCCTAAATTGAAAGATAATTGACATCAAGAAATTGAAAGATACTTCATAACCAAATTGACATCAAAAGCATTATCCATAGATCAAACATTGTTTGATAAAGCATACATAAACATCCATCCTAATATTACAGAAATCCAAGTTTACTAAAACATCCAAATTGTCAAATTGACACACTGCCAATTGACAACAAAAGCATACATAAACATCCTAATATTACACAAACCATCATAGTTTACTCCGGTGAATTACTCATATTTGATTGGTCAAGCCAATCAAGCTTGATTGGTAATCACTAAGACACTAACGCCGTCGAATCTTCTCCGGCGACTTCTCCGGCTAATCAATTTCGTTTTCGGGTGGATACGGAACGGGCCAGTGGCCCTCATCCGTTCTAAACTGGTTGTCAAGGGACGCATATGGGAATGGTATGGATTTGATGGGCGACGATCCAAGAGATGGTGGTTGTTACCGTTGCCGGCGGCGTGGCTAGGAGAGAGAGAGAAAGATAGATCGAGCGATTGTGTGTGTTTCTATGAGTTTCAGGGGTGATCGGAGATGATGGTGGTGGCGGCGGTTGTATCGCCGGAGAAGGAGGAGGTGGTGACGGCAGTTGTATCGCCGGCCGGAAAAACAGGAGGGAGAGAGTGAGTGTGTGTGAGAGTGAGTGTGTGTGTGGTGGTGGTGGTCGCCGTCGCCGGTCAGAGATAAAGGTGGAGATGGCGGTGGTTCAAGATCCCGTCGCCGGAGAGCCGTTGCCGGAAAAGCGGGGGAGAGAGAGAGAGTCAGATTGTGTGTGTGTGTGTGTGTGTGTTTGGTGGGGGGAAGGAGACGAGGGGAAGGGGAGGGGAGGGATATAAAGGGTAGGGATTTATTTTTGAGGGGATAATCCAATGGCCAAGATTTGTCCCCTGGTTTCCAAGGAAAATTCAAGCCTCAAATGAACAAAACTCTTGTATATAGACTTAATGTGTGAAAATTGTTATATATATAATGGGGATAGCGATATCCATATATGGAAATAAGAGGGAAATTAGGGATGCCCGAACCAAATATGCTGGGGACCGTCCAGTCTTGGGCTAGGTTCAACTAGTTCAAGTGCATCCTGAATGCTTTCGAGTTTTGTGTTCATCCCTAGTGTTTATCGGATGCAAAAAGAAAAAATGCTATTAATAGATGCTTTGTAGGATTTTCAAGGCTTGTGGGGTTTTTATAACGTAATAAGTCTCTTCCAAGCCATTTTCGCTTGATTAAGCAATAACACTATGTTCTTGAGTTTTTTTAAGGAAAGAAAAGAAAGGAATACAATGGATAATAAAATTAGTTGTGTTCTTGAGTTTATTTTTAGGATAGAAAGGAAGTTAAATGATATGATTTGAAGAGATAATTTAGTTGCTTTTGTTTAAAAAAATTTCTCCCGACATTTGGGGTGATTTGAAAGGAAACAAGTTTATCTTCCAATCTCTTCTTTTCTTTTATAAATTAATCTCAAGAACACAGTCTAAGAGTGATTCTTAATTTAAATGCACTAAAAGACACCAAACAAGATTTCAAGTATGCGAATCATGAAACAACTGGATTTGAAGTACACAAGTCACCTTTCGAAGCACTTGGAATTTAAGCTTTCCATGTAATCTAAAAGACAGGATGCAAATACCAGATAACTGGATTTGAAGAGATAATTTAGTTGCTTTTGTTTAAAAAAATTTCTCCCGACATTTGGGGTGATTTGAAAGGAAACAAGTTTATCTTCCAATCTCTTCTTTTCTTTTATAAATTAATCTCAAGAGCACAGTCTAAGAGTGATTCTTAATTTAAATGCACTAAAAGACACCAAACAAGATTTCAAGTATGCGAATCATGAAACAACTGGATTTGAAGTACACAAGTCACCTTTCGAAGCACTTGGAATTTAAGCTTTCCATGTAATCTAAAAGACAGGATGCAAATACCAGATAACTGGATTTGAAGAGATAATTTAGTTGCTTTTGTTTAAAAAAATTTCTCCCGACATTTGGGGTGATTTGAAAGGAAACAAGTTTATCTTCCAATCTCTTCTTTTCTTTTATAAATTAATCTCAAGAACACAGTCTAAGAGTGATTCTTAATTTAAATGCACTAAAAGACACCAAACAAGATTTCAAGTATGCGAATCATGAAACAACTGGATTTGAAGTACACAAGTCACCTTTCGAAGCACTTGGAATTTAAGCTTTCCATGTAATCTAAAAGACAGGATGCAAATACCAGATAACTGGATTTGAAGTACACAAGTCACCTTTCGAAGCACTTGGAATTTAAGCTTTCCATGTAATCTAAAAGACAGGATGCAAATACCAGATAACTGGATTTGAAGAGATAATTTAGTTGCTTTTGTTTAAAAAAATTTCTCCCGACATTTGGGGTGATTTGAAAGGAAACAAGTTTATCTTCCAATCTCTTCTTTTCTTTTATAAATTAATCTCAAGAGCACAGTCTAAGAGTGATTCTTAATTTAAATGCACTAAAAGACACCAAACAAGATTTCAAGTATGCGAATCATGAAACAACTGGATTTGAAGTACACAAGTCACCTTTCGAAGCACTTGGAATTTAAGCTTTCCATGTAATCTAAAAGACAGGATGCAAATACCAGATAACTGGATTTGAAGAGATAATTTAGTTGCTTTTGTTTAAAAAAATTTCTCCCGACATTTGGGGTGATTTGAAAGGAAACAAGTTTATCTTCCAATCTCTTCTTTTCTTTTATAAATTAATCTCAAGAACACAGTCTAAGAGTGATTCTTAATTTAAATGCACTAAAAGACACCAAACAAGATTTCAAGTATGCGAATCATGAAACAACTGGATTTGAAGTACACAAGTCACCTTTCGAAGCACTTGGAATTTAAGCTTTCCATGTAATCTAAAAGACAGGATGCAAATACCAGATAACTGGATTTGAAGAGATAATTTAGTTGCTTTTGTTTAAAAAAATTTCTCCCGACATTTGGGGTGATTTGAAAGGAAACAAGTTTATCTTCCAATCTCTTCTTTTCTTTTATAAATTAATCTCAAGAACACAGTCTAAGAGTGATTCTTAATTTAAATGCACTAAAAGACACCAAACAAGATTTCAAGTATGCGAATCATGAAACAACTGGATTTGAAGTACACAAGTCACCTTTCGAAGCACTTGGAATTTAAGCTTTCCATGTAATCTAAAAGACAGGATGCAAATACCAGATAACTGGATTTGAAGTACACAAGTCACCTTTCGAAGCACTTGGAATTTAAGCTTTCTATGTAATCTAAAAGACAGGATGCAAATACCAGATAACTGGATTTAAAGTACACAAATTACGACATATGACATGTCATATGTATGAACTAATGTGACACTCAGTCACGTTACTTGTACTTATTTGTTTTTGGGTGGTTATAAAATTCATCAGTTACCAACAAAAAAAAAGTACACAAATTACGTATCGGTGTCTGTGTGCATGGTTTTAGTAAAGAGGTTTACAAAGTTGGAAATACCATACCCGGTCTATACCAGCATTGGGTACCATTGTTTACAAAGTGGGAAATCTGTAGCCTAAAGTAGTATAGATATACAACAATTATCCATCACTAGTTAAGATAAATGCAAGAACAACAACCGTAAGGGCGAAAATAATGGTGCCGCCAGCAAAAAACTGCATAGCCTTCTCCTTGCCAACTTGGATGTGGCCCGGACTGCTAGAGTCCACTTGCTTTAGTAGGTCTCGCACTTGATCCAGATTCGAATCTTTTGCCGCTTGGTAAAGCTTGCCCTCAATCCTTTCTAGCTTGTCTAGTCTTGCTTGTCGTGAGGTGTTCTTGAGTGGCCACAGAAACCCTGTCATCTTCCACAAGAGGAAGCCAACATAGATAGCTACAACACAGTCTACTGTATAATGATGCCTTTCTCTTACTTCTCTCTGGGCACTATGGAGTACAAGCATCCAAATAAAACCCGAGCTCAAGCCTCCATATGCTTCCTACATTATTGACAACCAATTGATACTATGGGTAGTGAAAACACTTGACTTTTAATAAATATTATCAGGCCAATACATTAGGCAACAAATATAATTAATAATTTAATAAAGATAATAAAATATTATGTTCCAAGTCAGGTGTCTCAACTTATATAGGATTCAGGGAGTAATATATAATCAAATCATTATTGCCAGAGATATGTAGATGACATGTAATCTACAGAATGTAAAGATGCAAGCTTATCAAAGTGATCATTTTGTATGGCAACAAATAAATAAGAAACTTATGATTGCATCATCTATAATTGTAGAAAAGAACATAAGATGCTAGATATGATTGACGATATGACATGGTGAACCTAAAGCTCACATACCGTCCATGCCATAGCTGTAAGGACTGCAACAAGCATGTGACCACTATATAGAAGATCATTGCAGCCACCTCCAGCTTTCTTAAGCAGATTGATCCATGCAGACTCTCCAGAAGGAACAGGTCGGAGGAAATCCGCAAGGAAACTCATGAAGCCCCAGTTTGGTCTATATTCATTATCCTGCACAACACCATGGTCTGCAAAATGATTATATATTTGGTATATGTGTGCATGTTTCATGGAGACATGAAGTTGAGGATATTTTATTAGTCGACATATGAATAACCATTAAGCATGTTATGCAGGTTCAACTATATGATGTCATATAGCGATCATATCTTGATGTAAGTTTATGTATAACAATATCCATGTCAATACATGTGAGGAGAAAGGTTTTAAGGAAGAAGATAAAGTTTGAGAACAAAGAAACAAGAAGGTAGGTTCGGGATTTAGGAACTTTGGATCTGGAAATATGAATTTCGTTTCTTCTTTTTGCAAATAAGGCTACAAAATTAATCTTGACATCTGGATGGTCAATAGTGTTTTTGTAACTACTATAAAAATATCGCTTTCAAGAACTTTACCTACACGATAATGGAACAAGCCAATACAACTTCAATTTCATCTCTTTTTAGTTCTACATAGAAAATAACTTTTTATGGAGACTAAATCATGAACTGTGTATAAGCAAACAATGGCTTTAAAACTTGATAACTAAAGATTTTCAGTTATTCAAGGTTATTAAGTCATCTTATTTAGCCGTATCAAGTGTTTATACATATATATGAGATCTGAACACATGTTTATTTTATGGTTATTACCTATAGTTCAAAATGCCTTTAAGCAAGGGTGAATAAACAGTGTAGGCTATATGTGCATATAAAGTGTCAGCACGAAGAGCAACAATAGAAACAAGCTCCTAGAGGACATACCATACACCATATCTTGATGGATGACAGTCTTTATAGCATAAGAATCAGAAGCATAAGGGACATAAAATTTCTGTGCCCAACGATGCGGATGTAGAGGGACATCAAACCGACTTGCGGCACACCAGGGTCGAGGTGATGGCAGTATTGTAGATGCAAAACTTACGGCTCGCAAAAACCGTCCTATAGCCATGGTGAACATGTATCGTGCACCTAAACCAAGACCAGGAGCTTCTATGGAGCCAAATAACACAGAGAAAGCAAGCATTACAAACAACATCAGGTAATGATGCAATCCAACAATTCGAGCCCTCAATACATCTACAATCACTTGAGGAAGTTTCTCGTTTAACCCCAATAGTATCCACTGTCCAGTGTCAGGAAGAGGTGGAGTGCTCCTGAATAAAGATAGCAAAGCCAATCAGATACCTGAGAACTATATTCGTGTTTGAAACGGGTTTATGCAGTTACGAGTTATATGTCTGTGAAAGATTAATACTTGACTAATTGATTTCAATTTAAATCACTTGTTTTTCAACAAAGTTCATGGTTGGACATCTTTGTGGTTAAACAATTTCATTGGTAAGAAGAGGATAGTAGTAGAAGGTGCACAATTGTGTGAACACTATTATGTGTGTGTTTGGTTCTGTGTTGTATCCTATAAACTATTTCACGCAACATTTTGATTTTCAAAATGTTTATCAGCTTAAGATAATGCAAGTAGCTATATGTAGCATAGATTATTGCGGAAAAGATCATACGGGTTACTGATAGGTTTGTTTCAATAAGACATGCAATAATAGCCAAGTGTTCGTTGATACCTTGCATTCGTTGATATCCATTTTAAAACAACAAATAAATTGAAAACCAAGGGACAAATCTCAGTAACACATTTTCCCTTTTTATTCTTCCTCTTCTTCCCACCATCCATTGCCACCATCACCATCCACAGCCGCCACCACCACCACAACCGCTCGTCCAGTCCATGGCGGCTAAGGGTGATCACCCCATCAGCTACCCTTTGTTAATATCCTTGAAGAGTTGAAGGAGAAGCTTGCTTCGAATCAAATTTTCCGGCGGTAGTAGTGGCGGCGGCAAGGAAGAAGGCTGGTGGTGGTGGTAGTGGTGGGGTGGGGTGGGGGGGGGGGGGGGGGGGAAGAAGAAGAAGAGAAGGAAAATGTGAGGCAGAGGTTTGTCCCTTTTTCTAGTTTTCATTTGATTACAACCCTATGATATGATAGCTTCATTTGGTATAATATTCCTACGTGGATATTTGGTACTGGAACAAAACTGCAAAAGAACACCTTCAACCCTACCAACCTGGATAAAATATAAAATATAACAGCAATAATAACGATACCATAATCTACCTCTGACTGTTTCTATATTTGGGGAAACAGTTACGCATAAAGACAATAATTTACTTAGAATAAAGATAAGATCGAAATGGCAGGCAGATGAGCCAAATTTACATCCAAAAGGAATGCTTCATCAGATCTGAACAAAAGATACTACCAGTACATTCTAGTTTAAAAGAATACATTACTCAAAAAAGCACATGTTCGTTCTAAATTTCAATATCTACTATAACCAATGATAATGTGTCGTAGCCACTTGGAGTTGGTGTTCCTTGCCCATGATTTTTGAAGAAGTTAATGAAATGTGTGTGGGTGTGTGACTTATTTTGAATATGGCTACCAGAGGTTTAAGCAAGAAGGCAACCAGAACCATGTGTAGTATGGTTTTTGAGTATAATAGTCGCATTTAGTAGTTGCTTCATCTCAAAGACATTTCAGGAAACAAACAATTAAGTAATAATCGTGATGGCCAATCACCTAGCCCACCAGGTCTGGCCCAATCTATTGATCAGCAGCCCAAACATCAGTGGGTCAACATGGTGCAAAATGGTTGAAACCCAAATCCGGTAGAACCCTCCATTCACAGCTCACGTGCAACACTTGCAGATATTTCAGTTTCCTTTATTTTATATGCAAGCTTTTTATTTTATTTTATATCTTTTAGTTTATTTACCTAGAAGTGGTCAAAAAGCAGTCTTTTATTTTCCAAAATTGTAGCTATAAGGGTGGTTACCACCTTCTCCTTTTGTATTGCAAACTGTGAATGGAAAGAGGCAGTTTTGAAGTTCTAATTTTTTGTTCTCTCTGAGATTTCATCTTTCCATTGCTAACCTAATTAGTGGCTAGATTAGGTGGTGATCTTTGGAGCTAATTCTGTCTTTATCGTGGTGTAACTGTATCGTGAAGACAGGTTAGTATTGCCCAGCGAGCCTTTCGAGTGGTGAATCTGTATCTCGAAGGAATCGTTGTTATATTATCATTTATTTCGGGTTATTTTCGATCCATTACTAAATCTCTGCCTATCATTTGGTATCAGAGCCATGGATACCCGAAGTAGCACCGAATTGAAGAAAATTCTTGATACTCTTGAGGCCGATAAGAAGGTTATGGCTGAGCAAATGAAGGCTATGCAGGATCAGATTCAAGAATTAATTATATCACAGCACCAACGAACCAAAGAGGATGATCGATCGGTTGAAAGGTCGGAAATTCATACCACCCACAATAATGGTAGCGGTTGGCATCCTAACGACATCAAGGTCGACATTCCTGAATATGATGGTAAATTGGATCCTGATGAGTTTGTTGAATGGATCCGCACTGTGGAGCGAGTTTTTGATTATAAGCAGATCAGTGAAGATAACAAGGTTAAAATTGTGGCCCTCAAACTTCGTAAGTATGCCTCGACTTGGTGGTCCAATACTTGTTTGAAACGTAAACGGTTGGGAAAGGAGAAGATCCGTTCATGGCCAAAGATGAAGGCAAAAATGAAACAGAAATTTTTACCCACATATCACCTTCAAACTAGTTTTCAGCAATTACATGCCTTGAGACAGGGATCGGGATTGGTTGAAGACTATTCACACGAATTCGAGTATTTGTTGATGAAGTGTGACATTCCAAAGGATGATCCTCAAACACTGGTTCGCTATCTGGGTGGTTTAGAGCCACGTGTTGCTAATGTAGTGGAGTTACATTCCTATCAGACCTTAGCTGAGCTTACCATACTAGCCCATAAAGTTGATGTACAACAGCGGACCAAAGGCAAACCAGAAAACACCCGACCCAATTTTCGATCCAACTCCTATAACAAGCCCATGACCACTACTAAACCCACACCTTCATTAAACTCCAAGTACCCAGCAACATCCAGTAACACCGAAACCTCCAAAGCTCCCAGACGTTGTTTTTAGATGCCAAGGATTAGGGCACATCGCCTTTGAGTGCCCAAATAAACGAGTTATCACCTTGGCAGATTTCGAATTTGCTAGTGGGTACGATTTCGGTCATGAACCCCATGAAGAACCATTGATGCTGTCTGAAACAAAAGGAGAAGAGGTTGGTCCTGATGATGGTGAGTGTCTGGTAGTTCGGCGAGCTCTGAATAGTGCTCCAATCCGGGAGAACCAGCAGCGGGAATCCATATTTCATACTCGGTGCACCATTGGTCACAAGGTATGCACTATGATAATTGACGGGGGGGAGTTGTACTAATGTGGCATCCCAAACCCTAGTCACCAAACTCAACTTACCTACTGAACCTCATCCGTCACCATATGTAATCCAGTGGCTCAATCAAGGCAAGGGAATTCAGGTTTCTCTTCGTGTTTTAATATGTTTGAGCATTGGTAAGTCCTATTCTGATGAAATTTGGTGCGATGTACTTCCCATGGATGCTTGTCATCTGCTCTTAGGTCGCCCTTGGCAGTTTGATCGTCGTGTAATTCATGATGGTTACCGTAATACCTATTCTTTCACCCATAAGAACCGAAAAATAATCCTAACCCTATTGTCCAAACTGGCCAGCATGAGTTTACAATCTTCAAAGAATTTGTTTTACTTGGTTATGACGAGGAGGGAAACAAAACAAACGCAACTCACCATGCTCTTGTTCAACCACTGTTGAAGTCTTATGCCCATATATTTCCAGCTGAGATACCATCTGGGTTGCCTCCCCTGCGAACCATTCAACATAAGAAAGATTTAATCCCGGGGTCGGCTCTACCAAATAAACCAGCCTATCGAACAAATCCACAGGAAGCCAATGAGATCAAAATTCAAGTTGATAAGCTCTTACAAAAAGGATTCATTCGCGAGTCACTTAGTCCTTGTGCTGTTCCAACCTTGCTTGTTCCTAAGAAGACTGGTGAGTGGAGAATGTGTATGGATAGCCGGTCAATTAACAGGATCACTATCAAGTACCATTTTCCAATCCCACGATTAAATGATTTATTGGATGAGCTTCATGGAGCGAAGGTGTTTTCAAAAATTGATTTAAGAAGTGGATATCATCAGGTTCGTATACACGAGGGTGACGAGTGGAAAACAGCTTTCAAGACGAAGGAAGGACTGTATGAATGGCTTGTTATGCCATTCGGACTATCAAATGCCCCGAGTACCTTCATGCGTTTAATGAACCAGGTACTTAAACCATTTCTGGGCAGATTTATTGTTGTGTATTTTGATGATATACTTGTGTACAGCCCAACCGCAACAGAACATGAAAAGCATCTCCAACATTTATTTGGTGTACTCGACCAGGAAAATTTATATGGAAATCTAGAAAAGTGTGAATTCTTTGCCGACCAGGTTACATTTTTAGGTTATATAGTATCTGCACAGGGGATCCAAGTTGATGAGCAAAAGGTATAAGCTATACGCGATTGGCCAGTCCCTCAATCAATACAACAAGTGAGGAGTTTTCATGGGTTGGCATCGTTTTACAGGCGTTTTGTTAAGAACTTCAGTACTATAGTTGCTCCTATGACTGAAGTACTCCCTGCTCACTTCACTACAGCCCCGAGTTCTTGGTCTTGAACATCTGAAATATGAGTATGTAAATGATCTAGATTTTGGTGACATATTTTCCAACTGCCAGCGTCATGCTACTGGTGTTTTCCATTTATGTCACGGGTTTTTGTTCCGACATCAGCAGATGTGTGTTCCGCGGCACAGCATCAGGTTGTTTCTAATTAAGGAAGTACACGAAAGGGGTCTAGCGGGTCACTATGGACTTGATAAAACCACTCTGATGCTACAGGCCCATTTCTTCTGGCCTAAACTTCGACGTGATGTCGAACATTTTTGTTCGTCGATGTCTGCCATGTCTCCGGGCTAAATGTCATTCATCTCCACATGGGTTGTACATGCCATTACCTGTTCCAGTAGCCCCGTGGGAGGATATCAGCCTCGATTTTATTACCGGACTGCCTCGCACGCAACGCCAGAAGGATTCTGTGATGGTTGTAGTTGACCGTTTTTCCAAGATGGCTCACTTTATTGCATGCCATACAACCTACGATGCTGTCCAAGTTGCCACTTTATATTTTCGGGAGATTGTTCGCCTTCATGGTATCCCAAAAACAATGGTTAGTGACCGCGATGTCAAATTCCTTAGTCATTTTTGGGTGACTTTATGGCGTAAAATGGGTACTACCCTCAAATTTAGTACTTTGAGCCACCCTCAAACAGATGGTCAAACAGAGGTGACCAACCGTACCCTTGGGAATTTACTTCGAGCCATCATCAAGACCAATCTCAAATAGTGGGATGAGCTTTTACCTCAAGCTGAGTTCGCATACAACCGTGCCCCAAACAAGACTACTGGTTATAGCCCTTTTATGGCGGTCTATGGTATGAATCCTAACACTCCTTTGGATCTTGCAGTGCTTGATACAACCAACAGGTTCAACAAAGAGGCAAGTGACCTTGCTACTGATATTAAACGTATTCATAAGCACGTCCATGACAAGATCTCTAAGAGCAATGATCTTCTCAAGTACCGGCGAGACAAGAACCGTAAGCATATCTTATTCCAACCGGGTGATCTTGTGTGGGTTTATCTTCGCAAGGAACGTTTTCCGTCCAAGCGTCGTTCAAAGCTCAGCCCCCGATCAGATGGTCCATTTCGTATCCTTGCCAAGGTCAATGACAATGCCTACAAGGTTGATTTACCGGGTGATTATGGTGTGTCTGCTACCTTCAATGTCGCCGACCTCCAACCTTACTATGACCCTGATGAATGTCTTCCAAGTTTGAGGACAAACTTTTCTGACGAGGAGAGAATGATGGCCAATCACCTAGCCCACCAGGTCTGGCCCAATCTATTGATCAGCAGCCCAAACATCAGTGGGTCAACATGGTGCAAAATGGTTGAAACCCAAATCCGGTAGAATCCTCCATTCACAGCTCACGTGCAACACTTGCAGATATTTCAGTTTCCTTTATTTTATATGCAAGCTTTTTATTTTATTTTATATCTTTTAGTTTAGAGAAAATGTCACAAATGGTCCCTGTGGTTTGTCATATTCGCATTTTGCCCCTTGTGTTTTTTTTCCGTTGCAAATGGTCCCTGGATTTTCCATTTTCGTTTCCAGCAGTCCCTGACCCTAACTTCTGTTAGTTTAAGCCGTTAAATCCCCCATGTGCAAGGCACATGAGGGCATTTTGGTCTTTTTACGATTCAAGTCTTCTTCCCCAATATTATTTCCTAAGAATCTGTACCTAAATATGTATCTAATATTTATATCTAACACAACCTGTCAAACTTTACAATTTCAGATTAATTTCACCCACACAAAAGCCCACTTAGACATGCATATGGGAAGAAAACCCAACACAGCACCCTCATCATCTTGGCCGATGTGGGATGCCCTGACACTTCTATCATATCGCATGTAAGTTTTCTTATTGGACCTCACAAATACTTGTTTATCTCCTCTCTTTTATCAACTCCCTATTACAAGAATGGAGACACTCCCAACACTCTTATCTCTTCTTGAAGCTTCTCATGTCACCACTCAAACGTTTTGTACTGTTTTTTCCTAACCATTGCCCTTCATCACCACAAGCCACCTAAATTACTAGCGGTGGTGTACCGCAACTTTTTCTTTTTCTTGGGTTTGTGGCGGCTTGGAGGATTTCTAAGATGGGAACGATCATCAATATGATCAGATTCAAATGATGAAGATCGAAGATGATATTTAGAAGGATTAGGGATCTGTTTGCTTGATGCATTTCATCCTCCACTTCGGCTTTCGATTTTTTGATGGCTTTTTCCCACATTTGTTGTTGTTTTTGGGCATGATTAGATAGAAACATGAAGGGATTAACAAATTGAAGATTAATACTTGATTTTCGCTAGAATTCGATCAAAAAGAGTGCGTCTATGTGAAAGGTAAAAAATCGTAGAAAGAAAAGCACATAGTTTGTACTCCGTATTTTTTTTTCCGTTTGATGTTTTACTTTTGCATTTTCTAGTCACTTCTTTACGGATATATAGATATATTATATATATTATATAGATATAGATATAGATTGATAGAAGCTTGATTCAAGAGAACCACTCTCCAATAAATAACAAACAATTGAACACACAAATGGAACAATTTTCTTCTCTATATCTTAATGTCAACGAGGGTACAATTTATAACCAAATAAAACAGTTAACTCCATCCTAAATTAATACGTCAGATGGGAAAAACCTATGAGTGGAGTCCTAGTTACATGCTTGCACGTGAGTAATTCATACAACTAAATTAAAATTAGTCTAGCATTTTAAGCGGATGAATGTGGGTCTCCACTCTTTGCCTTCTTGACTGAGTCAACAGCTGGGTTACTACTGAACTGGGTTTGTAGTTCGGGTTTTGCCGGTTTTTGGATCGTATCATAGATATAGATATCATATATGCAGTATAGATTGATAGATAGATATTTGTTGTATATTGAGTTTTGATGTATATTGATCTGGGTATTATGATGATGATCTGGGTATTATGATGATGACGATGTTTGATAAAGATAAGGGAAAGGATACACTTAAAAGGACCAAAATGCGATTTAACGGCTTAAAATAACAGGAGTTAGTGCCAGGGACTGCTAGAAACGAAAATAGAAAATCCAAGGACTAATTGCAACGAAAAAAAAACACAAGGGGCAAAATGCGAATATGACAAACCACAGGGACCATTTATGACATTTTCTCTTTAGTTTATTTACCTTGAAGTGGTCAAAAAGCAGTCTTTTATTTTCCGAAATTGTAGCTATAAGGGTGGTTACCACCGTCTCCTTTTGTATTGCAAACTGTGAATGGAAAGAGGCAGTTTTGAAGTTCTAATTTTTTGTTATCTCTCTGAGATTTCATCTTTCCTATTGCTAACCTAATTAGTGGCTAGATTAGGTGGTGATCTTTGGAGCTAATTCTGTCTTTATCGTGGTGTAACTGTATCGTGAAGACAGGTTAGTATTGCCCAGCGAGCCTTTCGAGTGGTGAATCTGTATCTCGAAGGAATCGTTGTTATATTATCATTTATTTCGGGTTATTTTCGATCCATTACTAAATCTCTGCCTATCAAATCGTATGATGAAATGACTTTGGGTAAAAATCTGTATAGAATAATAATAAATGAATGTAATATATTATAGTAAAAATAGAACAGGTTCAACCCTAGCTCTGCCAATTTCTAAATTTGGGGATCGAAGTGAAACGGACAATAATTATAACTATTTCTTGATTTCCTAAAAAAAAAGAAACGAATGCTTCATAAAATCAGATCAGATCTGAACATATGTGTCACTTGATTGATTATACCAATACCAAATACATACATTCTAAATATTTCATACAGTATATATATATATATATAATATAATTGTAAGTAGAAATACCTGTGCCAGTCTAGACCGAGGACGGCGGTGACGGAACGAACAGATATCATTTCATAAAGCAAGGTGCACAGCATCAACACTAAAGCCGCGACGAATACTAGAGCTGACCCAAACTCTGCTGACCAGTGTTTGTACAGATGAACACGTGTTATTGCGATTACTGCCAATATCATCCACAGCAATGGCTGTAGTATCTCGTGCCACGACGGCGACAGGTGCCGCATATAGTCAACCGCTATGTACGCCACCGCCGCCACCCCCAAACCACCACCGCCACGTTTCGCCTTCGCCGCCGACATTCAATTTCAAATATACATAAACTCCTTAGTTCTGTTCAAATGCAAATACAAATATATATACTCCCTCCGTATTATTAGTGTAATGTAATGTAATAATTAGAGTCTGTATTTGTTAATTGTTAGGCATTTAACCCGAACACCGTTATCAATCCTATATATTTTTCATTCAGAAAATGCCACAAATGGTCCATGTGGTTCTTCATATTATTAAGTTGTCCCCTATCTTTTTTTTCACTACAAACAGTCCCTTAGTTTTTTTTTCTCCTTGTCAGGAGTTCCTGACACTAACTTCCGTTAGTTCCGGGCCGTTTATGAGGGTATAATCGTCCATTCAAGCTTTATACCCACCATATAAACACTTTTTTTTTCTCTCTCTCTCATAAATTTTCAATCTAACACACTTTCCCCAAAAAACCCTATGTCATCATCTTCTTCTTGCTAAAAACCTAAACAAATTGGGTAAAGAAAGGTAAAAAAAAACATCATGGACCCCTTGTAATCCAGATCGAAGGTTTTTGTGCTTGTTCCAACAAGGTAAGAAATTGTGGGATTTTTCGATGAATTGATCCACCTATGTGTTATAGGGTTGTTGCCATAATACATGGGTTATTAAGATGAAGCAGTTGTACGTGCTAGAGAAGAACAAGTTAGGAGGTTAAGAATGTATTTAGTTTGTAGTTGGATGTTTTTTGTTTATGTAGTTTGCCTATAAATTTGTTTTCTTTGTTGGAATCAAATGAATTGCAATTGTTTGTTTTGACAAATGTAACGGGTATGTAATGATTTGTTTGCTGATGCTTAATGCAATGTTTTGTAATGGTTTCTATGACATTGACAATGCGAGACTTTTAACTCCTATAAACCTGCAATGTTTTAACATATATAAACATGCACATATACATACTCATACTGAATAAACAATTGAATTGCCACTAAAACCAAAATTTGCTTATTAAAAAGCATCAAAAGTGGCACCAACATAATTCATAGCAAGTGATACCTTAGATTCTACATAAATCATGCCCTACATACTACATAAGTCATAGGAAGTACATTGTTTTTTTCAAAAGCTAAATATAACAGAATTACAACTTCATGACTTCAAAAGCTAATATGTTACTTCTTTGAAAACTACCACTAGCATTGAATTGGCTTCCTTGTGTTGTTTGACTTCCACCAGCAGCATCATTCATTGTTTGTCTTGGGTGTGTTGTCTGACTTCCACCAGGACCAACATTCTTTATTTTTCTTGCTTGTGTTGTTTGACTTATACGAGGACCATCATTGGTTTTACCATTACAACAAGCAAAAGATAAATTATTAGGGAAACTTATTTACAAATATTGTAATATTAAATATATTATGGATACTCACTTCCATATTTATGTAATTGTATCTTTTCTAAAACCTTCTTATAGAGCCTATAACTACAAGGCTATATTGTAACCCTAATTTATCTTTCATTAATAAGATTATCTCTTCTTCTCCCTCAATTCTGATCTCCATCTTATAACACGTTATTAGCACGAATGTCTCATAAAAAATCCCAAACAAAATCTTTCGACCGACTAGAATGCTTATCATTCATTTTTTTTGTTTTTTGTTTCGGGAATCACAAAACGAAAACAGAACAATAGTTTTGTTTCATTGGCCACAAAAGAAACCCCACACATATCATTTACATTTCTTTAAAAGCATTCAAATACGAAAAATAAGAAACTGAAGGTGGTTTCATTATTTAAGCTACAAAACAATTATTAATATAATAAAAGTAATAATCATAGTTGATGATTGTGGTTTTCGACGTACCGAAGATACAATTTTTTGTGTGAGGTATATCTCGTTCTAACTTTTATGGATTATTTTATTGTAATGTTTATTATCTATTTATTCGATCTTTGTTAATATTTGATGATATATCGTACGCGGAGCTTTACCTCCGTATAATAGACTGGATAAGAAGGACCCTTCGTAAGCAGCGAATGTACTAACATATTGTACCAATCAAACATCTCCGTAGCCAGAGCTACGATGTATACCTCCGTAATTCTGGAGCTCCCAAAGATAATCACAAATAAATAACAAACGGATACACACAAATCCTTTCCATGTTTATCCGATCTCCCGAAAAGGGAATGAAATCAAACACTCCTATAAACAAGGACGCGGTTTGAGAGTCATAAACATATCTTCCATACTTAGAAGATATCACGAAAAGAGGAAGGGATTTACCCTAAATTCCTATCTTCCTCTCCAAGGTTTTACCCTCTATATAAAGAGAAGAGGTGTCATACGGCACATCATCATCAACACATTCGACTTCCGAATCCCTAATTATCACAAATAAACCCTAACTATCACAAATAAACCCTAAGCCTTACGAATCGGCTAGAGACAACAGCTATAGGCGTAAAGCGGCCTACGACCCTCTGACCGGAAGGGAATCGCCAACAAAACACCCAAAACCCCTCTCACACCTTCGGTTGAGCCATAGTGCGATTATTTGATCAAACAAATTGGCGCCATCCGTGGGACCTCTGCTCTCATATTCGAACCCAACCGCGATAAAAAAAAAGCATTATGTCAAACCTTAATCCCCTTCCGGGATGACACGGGTCAGATATCGTCTACAATCAAGAAGAAGGCAACGATGAGACTCTCCCAGTCAAAAGACCCTGCTCCCCAGATGAACAAGGAACCGGAGCGGGCCAGCAGCCGACAGATGGCCAAACAGCAGGTCGATCGACCTGCCAGATAATGGCACTAAGCAAAGCAGCAGATGGCGATCTCGACATAAGGGAGAGTAACATTGAAGAAGATACAGCTCCAGACCCAGAGGAAGGGACTGTGCCGCACCCTGGGTGCACGGTACAAGGTAGCCCGTCACCAGTAGTGCAGGAACGCAAGAAAGGAGACAGAAATCAGATCCAAGATGCGGAAGGCAATCCTACAGCAACAGGTGAAATCGGCCAACAGCCGGCCAAAAGAGATCTGAACAAAAAGAAGAAGTCAGGAAGCAAATATAAAGACGACCCTAGAACAGTAAAAAGCCCAATGCCAGTATACCCACCGTACCCGATCTATCAGGGAACCCCAGTTGGGATAACTGCAACGGATGTCGTGTAGACAACGCCCGGGTTGGGGATGTACCAGGCATCGAGTGCATATCCACCATACTACTACGGAGGATATTTTTATCCATACGGAGGACCGCATACCCAGTACATGGGGACACCACACTTCGGCGGAAACTACCCAGGACATATGCAGGCGCCATGGTACTACCCGTACAGTCTTGCGACCCCGCAGTACCCTAAGGCAAGCTTGACAACCGGAGTCGAAAAAGACAAGGTTGAACAAAAGGAACCAGAGCCTAAATACAAGGGGTCCTGCGCGCAATTTGCCAAAGATTTACGCCAACATGTACCCCCGGTGAAGATACTGGAAATCCAAGACCTACCTTGGTATGACGGCACCTCCGATGTCGATGAATTCCTCAGGAGGGTCGACGAAACAGCCAAGGTGGAAGGATGGAGCGGTCCATCAACTTGCCATGTAATCCTCTACCTCTTACACGGAAGGACAAGGGGGTGGCTCGAAAGCTTACCCGAAGAGAGTATACACGGTGTCAAAGACTTCAAATCCAAATTGAAGAAAGAGTTCGGTTCCCACCTATTGGCACATGACATTAAGCAGGAAGAGGAGGAAGAGGCAGAAGATTTTTTGAAACGATACGGAGACAGCACTCAAAACTTGGTGCGTATATCAGAAGAAGAAAGAATATCCGAAGCCATACATGGCCTCCGGTCAGGAGAACTAATACGACATCTATGCCTTAGCAAACCAAGAAGCTACCTGGAACTGATGGAGAAATTCCACGAGTGGAGGAGTGCAGAAGAATTAGCAGAAAAAGCTATGGCTAAATGGAAATCCATGATAAAGCATAATAGGAAGCGAACTGAGAGAATGGAGGATATAGCAACTGATGAGTTCTCTCGTATATACAATAAAACGAACAGCTATAAAAGAACGATAGGCAATCTCCGGAAAACTCCATCAGAAATCCTGTCATCAGAAGAAGTAGCAAAAACATTCGTCAGACCACCGCCGTTGTCCGGAAGGGGAACCGGAAACTTGGACAAATTCTGTTGTTTCCACAACGGATATGGGCATAGCACGGATTACTGCAGGGAGTTGTTAAGGCAGATAGACAGCGCAACCAGAGAAAATAAATTAGCGCACCTGGTAAAAAGGAGTAGGCCAAGCTTCGATGAAGCAGAGCCAGGAGAGCACCGGAGGAGGATACTGTCGAACACCATAATCCGGAAAGGGCCACAGCACTATCACTTCGGTTAATTGGATGACAAGGTATCGACAGACCCGGTGCTAATAAAAGTGAACATAGGCAGCGTATGCCTGAAGAATACGCAGGTAGACACAGGGAGCGGGCGAGACATAATATATGAGAAAAGTTTTCTCTGATTGCCAAAGAAACTCCGAGAAACAATCACGCCACTGGATACGGAAGTGGTAGGATTCGCTAGCGAATGCATCCGCCCATTGGGAGAAATATGGCTGGACGCCACCATCGGAGGATACCCCTGGCGAAGAACGGGAAGGATCCTGGCAATCGTGATAAAAGAAAACTCGCCTTATGACATGCTCATAGGCAGAGAAGGAATGAGGAAATTCCACATGATAGCATCAACGATACATGGTTGCGTACAGTACAAATCTCACAGGGGGATGCAAACAATACTCTCTTCATTTACTGAAGATACAAAGGGAAAGAGCTCCGTACCGTGGTACAAATGCAACAGAAGAAAAATTCAAAAAGGACCCAGAGGACAGCTGGAAATCGCAGAAGAAGGGTCCTTCACAGAAGAAAGGCCAGAATCATCCGGATCAACAAAGGAAAAAGAAACCTACATATTAAAGACTCCAATAGGCATCAAGACCGGTTGGAGCATAATTCGCCCCCGGGATAAGCCAAATTAACGGAGCAAATAATGCAGCATAAAAGTAGCAGCTAGGAACAATACAAAGAAATTGTAACTTCCTCCTGCCATGTACTTATAAGCTCCCAAAAAGTTATAAAACGATCGTAATAATTTTCTAAATGCGCATAAAAATTTCTAATTTGAATTGTCAAGGGGACGCCCATAAGACTTTTCAACATAATCATGAGAAAAAATCCCATGAATAAAATGCATGAGACACTCCTTCCTTATGATGAAAGTGCATAAGCATAAACGCATAAGATACTTTCTTAAGAGTGTATAAGCATAAAAAAAAAGAAAAAAAAAAGAGAAACAAGAGCTCTGAAGTACAGAAGAAACAAAGACGAGGAGCAAAAATCAACATCAAAGCATCTACAAAAGAAAGTTATCGTATGACCAAGGCATCAAAAAATATATATGTACAGAGGATCAACAATTCACATCCCTTGAGGCCTAATATTATAAAGATCCGCTACCGAAGCATCGGGATTTGAAGAAACATGCTGGATATAGGGAAAAGATATATTCCTTAGGGCCTCCTCAGCAGCAATGATCCTCCCCTCAGTGCCAAGAAGCCTCTCCTTCCCCTTCAAGGTAACCTCCCCGCGACTCTCCATACGAAGAAGCAATAAGGGTCTCGCATCAGCCCGGTTAGCCTCTATGAGCTCATCAAGGCTTTGATCAAACTCGGGGCTCGCCATCAACATACGGAAAACATGAGGAATAACACCAGAAATAACCTGGCGCATAGCATTTGCCCTGTTCTCCAGCTCCAATTCCCTCAACTCCAGCTTCTCTTGCAGATTGTTGATCACCGCAGAAGGCCCGTCAGCAGTGAGAGTGGCAATCCGCTCATGGGCAGCATCCAAGCTTTGTGTAGCAAGGGACAAAGCTTCTTGATCATCAGCGAGCTCCCTTTGCAAAGAACTAACTAAAGAAGCATCACCTCCGCCAGACTCACCAGCCATCAGAGAAGCCAACTCAGCCCTATGCCTCCGTAGGTCTTCTTCCAGAAAGTGTACCTTAGCACTGCTAGCAGAACCAATCATACCAGCAGCAAACAGAGCCTAGTTGGTCATCTCAGCAAGCCTTTGAGCCGGCATGGTATCCAACATAGGCTTTAAGTGATCAGGAACCAACATATCTAAACTCATTCGGCAAAGTTGTGGATCAGGCAATTCACTCTGAAGAGGAATCCCTGAAAACATAAAGAGGTTCAGTCATAAATATGAAAGGGAAACAACAGTTGAAGAAAAACATACAGAACCTAAAGCCACTTACCAGTTGTGGTAGCTCCAGTTGTGGTAGGTCCAGTTGTAGTAGCTCCAGTTTCTTCAACAGGCTCTTTCCCAGGCCTACACCTAGGATCAGAAGTACCGGCTAAAAGAAGAAATTGCACACATATCAGATTTATGAAGACATAAACAACAAAATCAATGGAAAACACACATACCCTGGTCAGCATTAGAAAGTGGAGCAGCAGCGGCAACTTCATCCCTTACTGGAGAAGGATCAAGGATAATGACAGAAGGACCTGCAGCCATAGGGTCTGCTGCGCCGGATGGACCACCGCTCACCCTCTGTCTCTTCGGAGGAGGCATGACAACACCAGCAAAATGGGGACCCTCCCCATCATCATCAGAAGGAGGCAGAGGCCTCCTAACAACAACCATGCCCTGAGGATTCATGGTCACAACCTCCCTAAGCGTTAACTCTGCAAGCACAACGTAAAGACATCAGGTAAAAAAAAAGGAGAAGAAAGAAATCGGCAGAAAAAGTAACAAGAAGAATGGTACCTTCACAACAACATATCAAGACGGGCTCATCAGGAGAACCCTCCCATGACATCGTAATGCCACAAAGATACAAGATAACAGAGGGATAGGTAACCAACTCAAACGAAGACCTACGCACCTGATGGACCAATGGATTATCAAGAGTAACCCAATCATGCACATTATCCTCAAAAGACATACCCGATACCAATCTATCCGTATCCAACAAACCCCTAAACAGCGGATGGATATACTCCTCACTGAAAAACAAAAACCCCGGCCTCCAGTTCAACATATCAGAATCACCTATATCAAAAAATAACCTACCAGGCCTCTCCTCAACCATAACCCAACCATCACGAATACCCAGTTTAAAGAAGTAAAAAAAAAACACTCATCGTGGGCTATATTTCGTAAGCACGACAAATAACAATAAAAGACATTATCATGGTAATCGCTAAAGGGCGCACCACAGATAAATACAGATTGTAGTAATCAAGTAACCCTAATAACCAAGGGGACAAAGGGAACCTAAGATTGCCACCGGAAAAAGGAGCGGTATACATACCTATAAATCCAATCGGTGCATCAAGAATCGATTCCGACCGTCCCGGAACCCTAATTTCAGGATCATTAGGGCGGCAAAAGCACCGGCGAAACCATGCGACATCATCCTCAGTCATCTCTGAATACGTGGTACTAATAACACGAAAATGATACGATCCATAATATGGAGAAGATTAAAAGGGGGGAGCGGATATTTTTGATGATAATGCAAAGAAGAGAGTAGGGAGAGTGAAAAAGAAGAAACTCTTCGAAGCCGTCAAAGATTAAATAGGAGACAAAAAGGATAGTTTGAAAAACCGGCGCAGAAACCACCCAAACCGTCGATTGGTTTTCTTCTCGGGATACGCGCGCCTGAATTAAACTCTTGATGGGATGCATACGCGGCAGAGTAAAATTACAATTTTACCCTCAAAAAAGAGTTCCGGAGAATCAACGAAGCATCCAAAAACCAAAGCTCCTTCGAGCTCCGGTTATAAAGGTACGCTATTATTTATTTTTTCTTTTGGATTATTTTTGAAGTCTAATGCGATACTCTACAGATAGACTCTCCCATCAGACTGGGGGGCTTGATGATATACCGTACACGGAGCTTTACCCCTGTATAATAGACTGGATAAGAAGGACCCTTCGTAAGCAGCGAAGGTACTAACATATTGTACCAAACAAACATATCCGTAGCCAGAGCTACGATGTATACCTCCATAATTTCAGAGCTCCCAAAGATAATCACAAACAAATAACAAACGGATACACACAAATCCTTTCCATGTTTATCCGATCTCCCGAAAAGGGAATGAAATCAAACACTCCTATAAACAAGGACGCGGTTTGAGAGTCATAAACATATCTTCCATACTTAGAAGATATCACGAAAAAAAGAAAGGGATTTACCCTAAATTCCTATCTTTCTCTCCAAGGCTTTACCCTCTATATAAAGAGAAGAGGTGCCATACGGCACATCATCATCAACACATTCGACTTCCGAATCCCTAACTATCACAAATAAACCCTAACTATCACAAGTAAACCCTATGCCTTACGAATCGGCTAGAGACAACAGCTATAGGCGTAAAGCGGCCTACGACCCTCTGACCGGAACAGAATCGCCAACAAAACACCCAAAACCCCTGTCACACCTTCGGTTGAGCCATAGTGCGATTATTTGATGAAACAATATTTGTTATAGTCATCGAATGAAACAAGTTTTTTCTTTTGAATAATGATAGTCCGAATTCCCTACTAAGAGTATTTGAAGTTGGTTACAACCTTGTTTATCTCGACAAGTAGTTGGATTTGGGTGACTCTCATTCCTAAAAAGAAAATATATGTTTTGTTCATGATTCTATTATTTGTGTTATACATATGTATATTTGAATGATTTATCTGAATTGACCGCTAACGGTAGCTAAACTTGATTACGTTCATCTTTAGCTCGACAAATGGTTCGATTTGGATAAGTATCATTTGAAGTACAAATTAATAGACGACAAGGAAACTATTCGTCGGCTTCATGCTTGTGTTGTATTTACAATATATGTTATATGCACACTTTAAATCAACTAAAATTTCACCATCGATTTTAAAAGTTTTACATCTTGAATTTTTTATTGTACACCTTGAAGGTAAGGATGCGTTGCTATTGCATTGAGTAAAATTGAAAGACAATAAATTTAGCATATCAAATTTAACGATCTACAATATAAACATTATTTAGTTGTTTATATGAAGTGTGTTGCATGTTTGAATATGAGGTAAAACATGTTAATTTGTATAGAATAATTAATCTTTTGTAGGTTAAAAAGATTTGTCATGCTATAATTCTTGTTCCCTTAAAATTTCCTTGTGGCTATATGCAATTTAGCTTGTTAGAATGGTGATCAAGGGTCCAAACATTAATAGTTTTCAAGAAATTATAAAAGCTACAACGGAAATTAGTTTAATACTTTATATTTATGATACAAAACAAAATAATGGTTAAATATATTTGATTATAGTCTTATATACATGATGTTGTAACATTTAAATTGATCAAAAGCATTATATGGTCTTGATAATCCTTGAAGGATGGAAAAAAAAAATGAGCTAATAGCTCAGATGGAATTTTGTCTACGGTTGTGTTGTTATTTATGAAATCATCGATTCATATGGAATTCTCGTACTTAATTATGAATGTGATAGTAAAGTGATCAATGTAATAGAGCATGGAATAACGTGGTATATTTGTTTATACTGAGATATTTAATTAATTGATCAGTGGTGAAATATGTGCAACTTTATGATGTGTTATATTATTCTCAATGGTTATGTTTTAAAGAATAAATGGTTCTTCAAAGAACTCATAGTTCTTCGATATTAAAGTTGCTTAAAGCAATTCATGCATAAAAGAACCAATTGTTCTTTCGTTATTTTACTAAGGTGAATCATAACTACGGTTATGCATAAGAAACTTAAGGTTTCATTTTCTTAATTTATAAGATTGCTTGAAGCAATTCCTAATTTCATAACATAAGTTATGTATAATATAATAAATTGTTCTTAATGAACATATAGTTCTTAAGATTAATTGAATCAATATATGACTACATAACATCGGTTATGCATAAAAGAACAGATTGTTCTTCAAAGAACTTATAAATCTTCTTAAGATTGCTTAAAGCAATTCATGATTTCATAACATCGGTTATGCAATAAAAGAATCAATTGTTCTTTCGTCATTTACTAAAGTGAATCATAACGTAAATACCGTTATGCATAAGAAATTTAAAGGTTTCATCTTTTTGGATTAAAGAACATGAATTTTATTTTGCTACTCTTTGAATATATATTCAAAGCATAAATAATTGTAGCTCATATAAGTAAATAACAACGGTTATTTACAATGACAATTGAATTCAATATTTGTTAATAAACTAAGGTTTATTAAACAAGAACTATAATAGACTACATATTTTCTTATTTTGTAGTTATGACATCACCTTCATGAGGATTTCAAAAATGAATTTATAACGATGAAAGACTCATTGAAATTATGGGAACACATGAATATATAATGGTGAAAGACCCGTTTATCATTTTACTTCATATAATTATGGAGAAGCATTATAAGCGCTCACTACGGGAGCATGTCAAAATACATGAAAATGGTCATAAGAAATATGATAATCACACACATGTGATACTTCTAAAGCCTCGATATAAATATATGCACATGAGGTTGCAAAAGTTGTCAAATATAAGCAAGTACAACTTCACATGGATGAAGTAGCAACTTGACATAAATTTTCTAAAGCCGTGTAACGGTGTGGTATTCATTCATTTAACCGAATGAAATTACATATGATCAAAATGATCTATAAATGTCATGAGCATGAACATGAGAAGTTCATTTGTCATAGTGTTTCTATTATAAACACGATTTGTCACAAGGAGTGACCAATTATTAGTGACTAAAGATAAACGAATATGAAGCTCGCGAGTGGAGCTAGAGTGATTTTCACTTCAAAGTGACTTATGTATGTTAGATTGTCATAAAATTGACATTTTGAGGTTCCTACAGAGCTACCCCGATAGCTAATATGATCAAGAGGAACAATATTCAAAAGTCAATGATACACTCATTTTTGGTACCATCGTTGTATATGAATTATACAATGCATAATGAAATTGAATTACATATGGTCATAACTAAAAGTTTATGAACCATGATTTAGTAATTATTGTTTGGCATGACAGGTAAGACCATCCCGGGTCATTATGATGCAAAATATTACGTTAAGAATACATGGATTCTTCATTATATGAATTTACATGATGTTATGCTCTCAAAGGTATCAATTATTCACCAATTGCTAGCCAAGTGGGGACTCGTTCCCTTAAATATCTAAAGATGATTGTAACACCCGTCTTTTAAAAATATGGATTTCCAAAATTTTTTGCCTAACGGCGTCAAAGAAAGCAGAAGTAAACTTTAAAAGACCAAACCAAAAGAATCTGTTTGGTTCATTTATTATTTGGTGTTACCAGCAATGTCATCAAAATAAGTTCAAATGGAAACCCATCGGTTGCCCAACATTAAACAACCGACAACAATGTAAAAACAAGTCATTAATGTCTAAACATAAAGCAAATGTCTAAAGCGAGCAGCCACTATGGGTAAACTATAGTCATCCTCATTGTAATCTACCCATGCCTCGCACCTCTCACATCTACCTGCTCACTATTGTTGGACCTGAGGGCACAACACATTTAGAAAGAACAAGTGTTAGCTAACGAATTAGCTAAGTAAGATAACATAGTTTATAAAGCTTTTGTCCATTTAAAACATTATAGAAAAGTCATATTTCATCTTTAAGGCACATATCATCACAAGTCATCACATCTATTATATCACATCTTGCATTACACATCTTTCATATAGGATGGGTCATCCTAAATGTGCCTAGTCATCTTTTGTATCTTCACATATATCATCTAAACATCTTTGTAGTTGTGACATAAGTCACGCATCTCATATAACATATATATCTTTGTAAGGGTGACATAAGTCACACCCGACTAGATGGACAAACCTTACGGCTGTACATCAATGTCGTTAAGGAATGACAAGCCAATCCCGGAGTAATCCGTATGTTCAAGACAAATGGGGCTGGTCAGACCTCTCGTATTACTCTTCACATCTCAAACCATGTTGCAAGGAGCCACCCAAGCAACCACATCTACGCACTTAGCCGGGCAAGGGCAAGTACGGGTTAAGCTTAACACTTTCACATCTAAATTACGAGCTCGATTTCACATCTCATATAGTTTAGGTGTTTACATTACCTAAACAATTATCACATATTCATCTTAACGTTTGGGCCCTTAAACGTGCACGTGTCATGGCAACTTAATAAGTCTAGTGAACTAGATGAACAATTCATACAATCATGCACATCTCATTTATCATCAACATATAATCACATTTCAATACATCTCAAGACATTACATAACATTTCATAGCATATCATTACATCTCATATCGCGTATCATTGCATATCATCTATCGTCTCATATCGTTTATCATTGTATATCATTTATCTCATATCATATATTATTACTTATCGTATTTCATAACGTCTCAAAGCATTTCATGGCATCTCATCTAAAGAGCCTATCATCTCATAGCATATCATACAATACATATCATCTCATCATTTCATAACAATACATATCATCTCATATCATTGGGGTAGCATTTCAGGCTTCAATATTTATCTACATAGCCCATATCACCTCCCATATAATCCCGAATACCCATAAACAAATAAGATAACATTTGGGGAAGTTATTATATGAAAACCATGTTTTTGTTGAACCCTCAGCGTGTCAAAGTAGTGTATCTTACCTTGGTACCGCTTACCAACAAGTTAAGAGTATCTTATAGTGCTTGCTAAGTGCTCCCGACAACCTAGAATGAGTATAAGATCGGTCTATAAGCTAAACAAGTCAAAAGTACCAAACTGGGCAAATATGCACCGCATGGCCAAAATATGCGCCGCATATTTTGAGTTTTCAGAAGTCAGAGAATTTCATGCTTTTGCATATGCCCCGCATATTTTCAAAAAATTCAGAATATGCCCCGCATGGAAATTTCATGCACCGCATATCGGGCTCCGATCAGCAAAACCCTAACTTAAATTTCTTTAAACGAATTCCATTCGAACCCAAACCCTTGATCCGACCTGGGGACTTAATAATAACCTTTTTAATGATACTTTTGATGAATTTAATCAATCAATTGATTCTTTAATCTATTGCAACATATATCATCCATTAAATCACCCGAATAACAAGAAATTGGTAAACGTTTAATCAATTAACCCAACCCAAACCCCATGGCCTGGATTTGATAGAACTATTAAAATTCGTGTTATAGTGCGGAAGTAAGATAATCAACAATGGTGGAAAGTGTGTGTGTTAGTGTGTGTTCTTGAGAGAGAAAGGTGTGTGTGGGAGAAGTAGGATTAATTGATTATCATATGTGTGTAAAAAGGCTTACCAGTCTTTTTTTTTTAAAATATGAAGGCTTGAGGGGTATTTATACTCTAAGTATATTACAAAAGCTCCCCCTCAACCTTACATTTTATACATAAAATACAATGTTTGGAAATACAACTAAGCACTATTTTATATTTCTAACATTCTCCCCCTTAGTGCTTGGTTGTCCATCATCACTTTCTATGTTGTCTCCTCCTCTTGTTTGCACGTCTTTGCTTGTTCTTTCTTTTCTTATATTGTCGTGCAGCATTTGAGGTTGATGGCTTGTCAATCTTTGAACTCCAGAAGGCTCTCTTCTTATAACTGTTCCATGAGTCATTCCAAAACTTCTTAGGGATGAAGTGCCAGTTATCACCAACAGGACGTTCATCTGGCAATTTGATATTATCTTGGAAGTTTACAGGAGGAATGTTGTGAGGACCACGTTCATGACTAGGATTCCAATGAACCCATGAACCTGTCTTGGTATGAATAATTCCTTCTTGGGATTTGGGAGTTCTTGTGACAATGAGATCTCTAATCTTCTGACGCATATCAAGAGTATCTTTGATACGTCTTATATGATCTTCTCTCTGAGACTTGATTTGTTCATCTTCTTCATTGTCAGAATCTTCATCTATTGCATTCAGAATTGATTGACAATATTTCAAGGTACCATCTGAATATTTGGAAAACTCAGAGGCACGAATGAAGATCTTTTTCTTCAGTCGATTAATGAAGACAAATCCATCCAAATTTTCAATTGGATCTCCAATCTGATATGAATCTAGCTCATAACCTCTGGCTCTTTGGTTTGGTTTTGTGAGGTTAATTCTGCTAGTTCTTCTTTCTAATCCAATCTGAAAGTCATTGAACTCATAGAATCTGATCAATGCTTGAATATGACTCTTCAATGCTTCGTAGGCTAGAAGTTGATCTGGAGTCTTGATGATCAGATAGGCATATTGGTTGTAGAGAAATAAGATGTCTGAGATCGTCATATGTTGAAAAGATTCTTCTTGAACAACATAAATATTGCCATCTGCTCGACGAACTCTGAATCTAACAAGTCTAAGATTGTGGGTTTTGAGAGGAGTAAACAACTGAAGGACTTTGGTTATTGGGATTTGAAATTGTTGATACCACCATTCAGCTCTTACAGAACTTTCAGCATTCATTAGCTCCATATATGTATCTCTTTGACCTTGATGTCTGAACAAAAAGAATGCTCTTAATCTGTTCAAGGTCATGTTGAGTCTTTCACTTGGTGAGCAATAAATTTGAAAGGCTCTTTCTTCAAGATATCTAGCTCTGCACACAATTTCTTCCGGTCTTGTGCTCAAATCCAAGATTTGTTCATAATTCTCAGCAAAATAACCCTCATTGATCCGCCATATCTTATTTCTTGAGATCCTTGGATGTCTAACTCCTTGTCCAAGTTCATTGGGAGTCTCAAGATTTTCTGTGTTTCTGAGATGATAAACTATCTCTTCAAAGATATCTTCTCCATATTCTTCTTGAACTACACTTGCTGGAGCATCATCAGGTTTATCAGAATCAGACTCATCATTATTTCCATTTTCTGGTTGAAATGGATCAGGATCACTTGACTCATCAGAACTTGATGTGGAAGAATAATAATGAGAAATATTTCTGATGAGTGGAGGTAAATCATCCGAATCTTCTTGAATTTGAGTTCCTCCTCCTTGAGTCTCTGTAACAACTTCTTGAACAGTTTCTTGATCATCTTGAGCTTGATCATCTTGAGCTTGATCATCTTGACTTGACATCTTCTTGATCATCTTGACTTGATCATCTTGAGCTTGATCATCTTGAGCTTGATCATCTTGAGCTTGATCATCTTGAGCTTGATCATCTTGAGCTTGATCATCTTGAGCTTGATCATCTTGAGCTTGATCATCTTGAGCTTGATCATCTTGAGCTTGATCATCTTGAGCTTGATCATCTTGAGCTTGATCATCTTGACTTGATCATCTTGAGCTTGATCATCTTGAGCTTGATCATCTTGAGCTTGATCATCTTGAGCTTGATCATCTTGAGCTTGATCATCTTGAGCTTGATCATCTTGAGCTTGATCATCTTGAGCTTGATCATCTTGACTTGATCATCTTGAGCTTGATCATCTTGAGCTTGATCATCTTGACTTGATCATCTTGAGCTTGATCATCTTGAGCTTGATCATCTTGAGCTTGATCATCTTGAGCTTGATCATCTTGAGCTTGATCATCTTGAGCTTGATCATCTTGAGCTTGATCATCTTGAGCTTGATCATCTTGAGCTTGAACATCTTGAGCTTGATCATCTTGAGCTTGATCATCTTGAGCTCGTGTTTCATGACCCTCTCTAATATCTCTCATATTCTCCCCCTCGGGTTGATCATCAGGATCTTGATCATCCCGACGCCTTGAGATATTAGCCAGTCGACATTGTTGATCAAGCTCGGTGACTCGCTTTTGAAGAGCTTCAATTTGAGCCTGTTGTTCCTGTTGTGTATTTTGGAAAGACAAATATGCAAGAAGTGATTGAAAAATAGATCTTTTATGTGAAGAAAGATGGGGTTCTTCTGATCTCAACCGATTCATGAGAGCAACAATTAAAGTATCGGTAGATAACCCGCTGGTGGCAATTCTGTTTGGCGAGCAATCACTTAAGTATTCGGATGAATCAGATGAATCAGAAGAAGAGCTGGAAGAATGATGTGGTGAATTTGGATCAGGAAATGATTGTGGTGGTGGTGTTGGTGGTATGGTTGTTGTTGTTGTTGTTGTTGTTTGGATATGTGGGGGTGTTGGTGTTGTTTGTGTTGGTGTTGGAGTCTCTTCTGGAGAATTAATGCGTAAAGCACCTCCAGTACGTAATCTAGGTGGTTGAGATGAGGTTTGAGATGCAGGAAGTTTACCAGTGATAGTGTTTCTCGATATAAGTAATTCACTTCTTTGTCCCTCTTCAATTCCTTCAACAAAATGAGCAATTAAAGTTTGAGCCTCAGGTGGTAATGGAATAGCAGAAGTTGGCACATCAGTAGTCTCAAGTGATTCTACTGAGTGACCCGAAGACATCATGACTGTTTCAGGATTTCCTGTTGGTTCAAAAGTTGAGCAATGTCATAGTGTCTGTTGAAAACAACACCATAGAAAATGTGCAGCATTGGCTGTGTCAGATTGTCCATCCCTCTTGTGTATGGGGTTAAGCAGTTGCTTAGGATGGAATACACATAATACCAAATCTTTGGTAGATTTTTCAACTTGAAATCTCTTGTCCTGGATAAAGGACCTTCATAACCAACAGAAATTAAAGCAGCAAACATTTCTTCATTGGACTCAAAGTCATCATAATCAGCATGTCCATTGAAGTTTGCTTCAGGTAGTCTCAAGTGATTCTACTGAGTGACCCGAAGACATCATGACTGTTTCAGGATTTCCTGTTGGTTCAAAAGTATGAGCAACAGTTGATGATTCGGCTTTGCAACCAGAATCGGGTTGTTGTTGTTGTTGTTGTTGTTGTTGTTGTTGTTGTTGTTGTTGTTGTTGTTGTTGTTGTTGTTGTTGTTGTTGTGTTGTTGTTGTTGTTGTTGTAGTTGTTGTTGTTGTTGTTGTTGGTGGTGTTGTTGTTGTTGTTGTTGTTGTTGTTGTTGTTGTTGTTGTTGTTGTTGTTGTTGTTGTTGTTGTTGTTGTTGTTGTTGTTGTTGTTGTTGTTGTTGTTGTTGTTGTTGTTGTTGTTGTTGTTGTTGTTGTTGTTGTTGTTGTTGTTGTTGTTGTTGTTGTTGTTGTTGTTGTTGTTGTTGTTGTTGTTGTTGTTGTTGTTGTTGTTGTTGTTGTTGTTGTTGTTGTTGTTGTTGTTGTTGTTGTTGTTGTTGTTGTTGTTGTTGTTGTTGTTGTTGTTGTTGTTGTTGTTGTTGTTGTTGTTGTTGTTGTTGTTGTTGTTGTTGTTGTTGTTGTTGTTGTTGTTGTTGTTGTTGTTGTTGTTGTTGTTGTTGTTGTTGTTGTTGTTGTTGTTGTTGTTGTTGTTGTTGTTGTTGTTGTTGTTGTTGTTGTTGTTGTTGTTGTTGTTGTTGTTGTTGTTGTTGTTGTTGTTGTTGTTGTTGTTGTTGTTGTTGTTGTTGTTGTTGTTGTTGTTGTTGTTGTTGTTGTTGTTGTTGTTGTTGTTGTTGTTGTTGTTGTTGTTGTTGTTGTTGTTGTTGTTGTTGTTGTTGTTGTTGTTGTTGTTGTTGTTGTTGTTGTTGTTGTTGTTGTTGTTGTTGTTGTTGTTGTTGTTGTTGTTGTTGTTGTTGTTGTTGTTGTTGTTGTTGTTGTTGTTGTTGTTGTTGTTGTTGTTGTTGTTGTTGTTGTTGTTGTTGTTGTTGTTGTTGTTGTTGTTGTTGTTGTTGTTGTTGTTGTTGTTGTTGTTGTTGTTGTTGTTGTTGTTGTTGTTGTTGTTGTTGTTGTTGTTGTTGTTGTTGTTGTTGTTGTTGTTGTTGTTGTTGTTGTTGTTGTTGTTGTTGTTGTTGTTGTTGTTGTTGTTGTTGTTGTTGTTGTTGTTGTTGTTGTTGTTGTTGTTGTTGTTGTTGTTGTTGTTGTTGTTGTTGTTGTTGTTGTTGTTGTTGTTGTTGTTGTTGTTGTTGTTGTTGTTGTTGTTGTTGTTGTTGTTGTTGTTGTTGTTGTTGTTGTTTTGCCTTTCACCTATCCCGGACCTCTCAACCTCTCTGGTATTTTCAACCCCTCCCTCATTCCTTCCTTGTTCCTCCGGGATGTCTATGACATCATCAGCAAACTGATTTGCATCATCATCAGATGCATAATTATCAGAAGTAATCGTATCTTCTGGTTCGGGTTCTTGAAATCGGTCATACTCAAAACGAGATCTTTTAAAAGTTTTTCGAATATTAACCGGAATTGATTTCTTTCTGCCTTGAGTATATGTTGGTGGAGGAGATCGAACAAAGGATGATGAAGGTATGGTTGAGGTAGACTGAGGTATGATTGGTTGTTCAGGTGTTGTAATATCCGGAAGTGGTGAAGATTGATGAATTGGTGATTGAGGTAATTTGGGTGAAGATGGAGATGATTGTTTTTGAGGTGATGGTGTTTTGGGTGATGGTGATCGGATTTGTCTTTGAGACCCAGTAACAGATATTGTCTCCTCAGAAGATATTGGAGAAGAAGTTTCAGCTATAGCTTTGCTTTTGAGGTTCTTTGATGAACTCTTCTTCTTCTTCTTTTGATGCACTTGTTTACTCAATTTCAACACAAACATTTCTCCTTTTTGTTTCTTTCTTTTGAGCTTACTGGAACTGGATTCACCCTCACGCTCTTTTCTTTTTCTACTTGACCCCTCACCAGGTGTCCTATGTACAGCTTGGGTAGGAACCGGGAGGCTTTCCGGTCCCAGTGCTGTTCTAATCCAGTCCAGATAAGCAACTTTATCTTCATCAGTATCTGACACCATATCTAGTAGAAATGATGGGATCAGGAAAGTATAGTTAGCAGCTCCTGAGTCTCTAACATACTTGTAAAAATGTATAGTCACTTGGCTACTGTCTTGAAGCCTTGGAATGCTTCTTTCATGTCTTACTGCACTGTAGACGATTGCTGTGAGAAATCTTATGAATGGAATATACTTCTTGGGAGCAGACACTTTGCCATTTACTAATACAATCAGTTGATCCCACAGAAGTTGAGCAATGTCATAGTGTCTGTTGAAAACAACACCATAGAAAATGTGCAGCATTGGCTGTGTCAGATTGTCCATCCCTCTTGTGTATGGGGTTAAGCAGTTGCTTAGGATGGAATACACATAATACCAAATCTTTGGTAGATTTTTCAACTTGAAATCTCTTGTCCTGGATAAAGGACCTTCATAACCAACAGAAATTAAAGCAGCAAACATTTCTTCATTGGACTCAAAGTCATCATAATCAGCATGTCCATTGAAGTTTGCTTCAGGTAGTCTTAAAATCCTTCTGAAGTCATCAAGATTGAACTCAAACTCATATTTTCTATCTCCTGAAGTCAACTGATATTGAAAGTAGCCTTGACGACGAAGTTCAGGAGATTTTGATTTAGCTTTGGCTCTTGGATTTGTTGGATCATAAGGTTGAACAAAGATAATTGATCTCCACATATCAAAAAGGTAGACTTCAGCTAAGTCTTGTTCAACAGTAAGTACATATGTGAGAGGATGATTGTGAAGAATTCTTGGAACTATTTGAAAACCAGGAGCTATGAAAGGATCAAACAACGCTCTGTTATTTCTCATGCTACTTGTGTTTCCGGCAATGAGAATTTCTTCAATTGATTCATTTAGAGCAACCTCTTCATCATATTCAATAACTTCTTGATGATCCATTTTTAATTTTCTGATTTAAGACATAAAACAATTTAACGCACACATAAAATAAAGTTTGAATAGCAAATAACAAGTTTCACTCAAATGATTTATATAAAATACAAAGAGGTTCACAAAGGCGATCAACTCAGTGTATTCTTTATAAATAATTTGAAATGAGAAGATAAACTCAGAAAATTAAGTATAATCATATAAGTACGATATATTTAAAAATAGCAAGGAAGTACACAAAGGCGTTCGATTCCCCGTATTTCAAATATATTGTGATTATATGATAATACAAAGCATTTTGTCACACCACACAAAATTTAAAAAAAATTAAAAAAAATTAAAAAAAATTTGAAAATTTTTCTAAGTATGGAAACTAGGACGATCTTGACAAGATCGTCCTGAGGTTGAACTCAGGTTTTGGAAAAACAACACGATCTTAAAGAAGATCGTCTCAATCATTTGTTATTGAAAAAGGTTAAGAAAGGAAAAAGAAACAATCTTGTTCAAGATCGTCTTATCTATGATTATTGGAAAAAAAATTGTTAAGTATGGAAAAACTGAACATGGGACGATCTTGTTCAAGATCGTCTCAACATTCAATATGTTGACAAAAAGGTTTTAAGTAAAGGAAAATGAGACGATCTTGTTCAAGATCGTCTCAACATTCAATATGTTGACAAAAAGGTTTTAAGTAAAGGAAAATGAGACGATCTTGTAGAAGATCGTTTTAAAAACAAGTGTTAAAAATACTTCACTTCAATTTTCATTTAAAGAAAAATTCTAACACTTTAAAATATAAAGTGAAATCATCTCAATGATTTCCCTTTAAATTTAAAAGTATTAGTTTTGAGCAAACCGATCTCTTACGAGTTCAGTTACCCATTCATTTGTTTTTCAAATCAATTCTTCTACCACACAGCGTACAGACCCTAGAACGATCTTGACAAGATCGTCCTGGTCTTGGTCTCAAGGGTTACAAGGCAAATAAATGAGAAAGTGGAACTAAGACGGTCTTGGCAAGATCGTCTTATTTCCAAGTCGTTCTGGAACCAAGACGGTCTTGGGCAAGATCGTCTTAGGAACAAAATTACTTGAAAATAATACGACTTTGCCAAAATCGTTTTATTTCCAACCAGGTTTTGCTTAACACAAATATGATTCATTTTAACAACTAAGCATAACAAAACATTTATATGAATCACAGCAAGTAAACAATCACAACTCAATCACTAAAATCAAGACAAATAACCTAAAACAAATCGAAGATCGTCTTAGGTCATCTTCTTCACAAAGCACAATAAGTTGCAGGTTTTTGAATTTTCAAAATCACAATACTAATCATTTAAACATGTAATAAACATACACATGTAACCTAAACATGCTTCTAAATCATTCAATCATCACATAATCATCAACAGAAGCAGAAATTTTCAAGTAAAAATGGAAAAAATCTTACATTCTAAGCCGAAATATTACTTGAAAATAATACGACTTTGCCAAAATCGTTTTATTTCCAACCAGGTTTTGCTTAACACAAATATGATTCATTTTAACAACTAAGCATAACAAAACATTTATATGAATCACAGCAAGTAAACAATCACAACTCAATCACTAAAATCAAGACAAATAACCTAAAACAAATCGAAGATCGTCTTAGGTCATCTTCTTCACAAAGCACAATAAGTTGCAGGTTTTTGAATTTTCAAAATCACAATACTAATCATTTAAACATGTAATAAACATACACATGTAACCTAAACATGCTTCTAAATCATTCAATCATCACATAATCATCAACAGAAGCAGAAATTTTCAAGTAAAAATGGAAAAAATCTTACATTCTAAGCCGAAATATTACTTGAAGATGTGATTAGATGACAATGATGTAATGGAATGAAATGATCAGTATGAGATTACCAACAAAACCCTTATCTTGTTTCAATGATCAGCCAAAAGTTGTTTTCGAAGTGATTGAGAGTGTTTATGAGAGTGTATGGGGAACTGGGAAAGAAAAAATTGGAAAAGAAAAAATGATCAGTTTCCCTCCTCCTTAAGGAAGAGAAAACCGATTTGGTTGGGTCGGGTGGGTTTTGACCCGATTTGAAAGTCATGGTTTTTTGAGTTTTGGGCTTGTAACAAAATGGGCTTATGGTAAAAGGAAATGAGATGGGCTTATGGTTTTTGTTTTATTATAAAAAAAACTTTTATTTAAACTAAACAAAACAAAACAATTGATAAAAACAATTTTTATTTTTATGATTTTTTTTTTTTAATTTTATATTTGGTTTTTCTATTATAAACAATGAGTTTATTTTCAAATAGTGCAAATACACAAACTCCCCTTAGATTCATGAATTATCCTTTTTCTCCCCCTCAAACATTGCATGATATTTAAGCACATTGCACATAAGCATAGCATCAATGTTTGTCAGATAATGAATGAAAGAGAAAGAGATGAAGGATTTGTACAGAACATGCAGAGGCAAGTAAGTGTATTGGTAATGAGCACTTATTTGAGATTGTTTCTTGAAAAGAAACTCATTCCAGGATCATGTGTTGAACAGTACCCGAGATTTGGAATACTTAACACAGACCTTTATTACCTGCAAAACATAATTAAGGTTTTCTAGGTACCCACCTTTGAATGGGTCCTTTTAGGTTAGTGGAATCATTCAAAGTATACAGATGAGGTTTTCGAACAAGAGGTTTATTTGTAAGATTCATCACAATCCCATTTGAATCAACAATCAAAGATTTGGAAATCACAGCAGAAGATTTAGAATTTCTTACAGACCATGGTTTAGCTAAATTACTCAAATTTGAATCAAATTTCCTATCAGGAACTTTCTTCTTGTAATCATTAGCTATCCAACTTCTTCTAACTGTTGATTTATCAGACACTTGTGTTTTATCATAACTAGTAGATTTTATCAATGATGATTTAGAAATCCACTTATGGTTACTAGCTAAGCTCTTCTCTCCTTTCTCAGATTTAGTCCGAGGAGTTAAAAACACATTCTGATTTTTGCTTTGCTTGGTTGAAGATTTAATATTCTGTTTCTTTTGAGTTGCAACAGTGAACCAACCATACTGATCTCTATAACTAGTTATACCATTAGATGTATACTTAATTAGCAAAACTTGGTTAGTTTTAGACATCTTAGGTAAAGAACTAGATTGAGAGATTGCTTTAGAATCAGAGGTTCTAGAAACAGATGAAATATCAACTTTAAGCTTTGATTTATCAGAAATGGAATTCTTACCTTTGACAGCTAGGGCATGCTGACCTTTGGGTGAATAAAATGAAGTTGGAGCAAACTTAGATTTAGATTCCTTATTTGGTTTAGATTTTTTGGGTGAGAGTTTTTCAAGCTCTTTTTCAACTTCTGGTGCAAAAACATGATCAGTTTCCAAAAACTTATCTAATTCTTCAACAAAAGATATGGATAAGTAAACTGTAATTCTTTTGGTTGAACTTCTGATTTTAAAACAGTTTTGTTAGTCAACTTTTCAATCAATGCTTTTGCTTTAGCCTTCAGATCAGTAGGAATCTCAATCTTTTGCTCTAAGTTCAATTTATTTTGGTCAACAGGGGTGATTGAAAGAGTATCAAAAGAAAGTATTTTCTTGACAGAAGCAAGATTTTTAGCTTTCAAAGCTTGAACTTTCTCTTCAATGTGAAAGAATGATGACAGCATTGATGTGGACATATCATGTATCTCTTGAGGAGAGATGCTATCACCCTGCATGTCTTTGTTAAAATTCTCACTCCCATTGGATGAAGTGGAACAGTCAACAGAAGTTAGATCATGTAACATTTGGGTCTTGGTGATCTCACTTACCTTTGGTGAATAATTTTGAGTTTTCAGATGTTGAATGACTTGTTGTTGAGACTCAATTTTTTGTTTTAAACCTTCAATTTCCTTTTCCAATATGGTAGTTGGAATGTAAAATCTTTCTGAAATTTGTTTTGAACAATCTTTTTGAGACTCATTTTCAGGAATTGAAATGCTGTCTATTTCTTCTAACTCATAGATGGATCTTTTATGAGTTTTCTTGTATGTGTCATTAATAGCAACATAATCAATCTGAAATCTGTTTGGTTTTTGTCTTTCAACATCATCTGACTCAAAGTCATTCTCAGATGGTCTGATGAATTCTTGAATCATGCCAAGTCTAAGATATTTTTCATTATAAAGTGGACCAAGGTCTTCTTTTTGGATTTTTTCTAAATGTGCTGGATTCTCATAACCCAACCCAAGAAGAAGTTCTGATCTATCAATCTTTGATTTATTGTAATAAGCAGTGAAATTCAGAAAAGGATTTTGTTCAATTTTATAGATTTTTTCTTGATAGAACAAGATGTTTGCTTTCAAATCCTCAACTTGTTTTTGAAGAGTCTCAATTTCAACTCCTTTGAGAAAACAAGTACTGTTTAGATCAGAAATCTGTCTTTCATGCTTTTCACAGTTAGGTCTAAAATCTTTCATTTTATTTGTGAGAAACTCAACATCAGCTTGTCTTGCATTTGCTCTTAACCATTCATTGGTTTTCTTAAGCTTTAAAGTTTTAATGATTTGCTTGAGTGAATGGACAGTCTTTTCAAGGTCTTGACATTTGTTTGTCAAATGAGCATTGGGTGAAACAACTTGAGAACTGTTACTTGACAAATGCATTTCTTTTAAGGAATCATAGTTCACTTTGAGAGCTTCATGAGCTATTGAGAGTTCTGAAAAATCTTCATTAATTTTATCAAACTCTTGTTTAGCCATTTTCAAATTGGTTTTTAAAGTAAGATTTTGCTTTGTCAAAGTATCAGCAGTTGTTTGGACAGTCAAGTAATCATCTTTGGAAATGAATTGTACCTCACTTGTTGTTGTTTGTGAAGTAGTTTGTGAATGATTGGTTGTTGAAGTGACAGATGTCATCAAGCATGTGAGATCTTCAGAATCAGCATCAATATCTCCAAATAGCCATGGTTTCATCTTTTGTTGTTTGGCTAAGAAATTCTTTCTGATTTCAAGCTCTGAAATCATCATTGTTGTCCCTGAAACGAACGAACAAAGATTTGTAATTATTTTTGTTAAAAAATTTTTGGAATTAAAGAAGATCGTCTTAATCTGAAAACAAGGTAACACTAGGACGATCTTGATTGAAGATCGTCTTAAGGGTTGGTAGGACGATCTTGATAGAAGATCGTCTTAGGAAAATTTTATGTAGAAAGGTAAGACGGTCTTGAATGTAGATCGTCTTAGGACTTGGTTAAGAAAAGGCGCTAGACCAAAAATATTAGGACGATCTTGGGAAGATCGTCTTAATACTAAAACAAGGTAAACACTAGGACGATCTTGAAGGAGATCGTCTTAGAATCCTTATGAAGATCGTCTTAATACTAAAACAAGGTAAACACTAGGACGATCTTGAAGGAGATCGTCTTAGAATCCTTATGAAGATCGTCTTAATACTAAAACAAGGTAAACACTAGGACGATCTTGAAGGAGATCGTCTTAGAATCCTTATGAAGATCGTCTTAATACTAAAACAAGGTAAACACTAGGACGATCTTGAAGGAGATCGTCTTAGAATCCTTATGAAGATCGTCTTAATACTAAAGCAAAGAAACATTAGGACGATCTTGGGAAGATCGTCTTAATACTAAAACAAGGTAAACACTAGGACGATCTTGAAGGAGATCGTCTTAGAATCCTTATGAAGATCGTCTTAAGAAAATCTGCAAGAACATCAGAAAAAGACAAAATAGTCGAAAAATTTAACAATTTTGCTTGTATTTCACTCAATTTTGAGAGTTACAACTTGATTCAAGCCCAGAAATGCTCAGAATACGATTGCGCACAACCCTAGAAACAATTCCATAGATCAAATCAACTCAAACTGAAAATTCAAAATCTCATCAACTTTCTAAAAATTTTGGATTTTGATCAATACTGTGAATTGGATTCTGAAGTTTGACAGGATGTATTTAGAGGTGATTTAGAATGTATCTGTGAACAAAAACAAGAAAATTGAGGTTGAATTGGTGAAGATCAGTGACAGTTAAAACGGTTATGGTGATGAACACGAATTCTCAATTTTGAACAAAATTTGCACCAATCTGCTTGAAATTTGTTCTGGATCGTCAACAGATTGTTGTTTTGCTCTGATACCACTTGATAGAACTATTAAAATTCATGTTATAGTGCGGAAGTAAGATAATCAACAATGGTGGAAAGTGTGTGTGTTAGTGTGTGTTCTTGAGAGAGAAAGGTGTGTGTGGGAGAAGTAGGATTAATTGATTATCATATGTGTGTAAAAAGGCTTACCAGTCTTTTTTTTAAAAATATGAAGGCTTGAGGGGTATTTATACTCTAAGTATATTACAAAAGCTCCCCCTCAACCTTACATTATATACATAAAATACAATGTTTGGAAATACAACTAAGCACTATTTTATATTTCTAACAGGATTGAACTCACATATAAGACTCATATGTTCAGATTTCAAAGGGAAAGTACCTATATTACCTGTAGATGACTTTGAGGATTTGAAATCTTAACCAAACTTGCACGAAACACCTAGAATCGAAGAGTTTTGATGAAGGATTACTATGGAAGAGGGAAGGGGGCGGCTGGGGGTTTTCTCACACACGTAATGCAGAACTTTTGGGAATTAGGGAAGCCTAATTAACCCTTAAACCCCTGGCCATCAACTCCTAATGTTACACTTTGGTCCCTTGACTTCTAATCTTGACTTTCTTAGCTTAACTTCCTACCGGGAGTCTTAACGATCTAACAAGCACTTAACTTTCATAACGTTACTTTAATTACTTTCATTAACATCATAATAATCATTTCGCATTAAACACATAAGCATTTAATTCACATAATCCCATATAGGGCACATAAACTTAACGAACCTAACGTTAACTAACGGGAAAGTCAAATAGTCAAACACGAAAAGTTTGGGATGTTACAATGATACAAAAGGATGTGTTAGGTCCAGTTTACTGATAAACTGGAGCGTCTCCAGTTGTATCTGGAGACCAGATGATTTGTCTAGAAATATTAGAAGTCCAGTTGCAAGTGTACAGTTAATGCATTTGAAGACTTCCTCCAGTTGAGATCTGATCAAACCTGAAGACATTCCAATTGAAGTCGAAGACAACAAGTGAAAGATAGAAAACATTCATGGCAGCAAAGCCCAGTGAATGTTTTACCCAGATCAAGACTGGAGAACCATCAGTGTAAAGTACTTACAAAGCTTTACACTGATTACGAGGAAGACCTTTTTGCTTTATGTATCTTTATCCGGATAATAGCATTTATCTATGTATAAAGTACAAAAGTACATAAAGCAGGTTGGATAAAGTGACTTTATGTCATACTTTATCAAGCATGTTCAAGGAATTAAATGCTATTCCTTAAATGCTCTCAACCATATTTGTACGGCAAGGTTGACATCCCAATGTCAACCTTTGCCTATAAATAGAGGTCTTTGCACAACCAAGAAACAACTTTGCATATTCGACATTTGCATATTCTTGGTGAACTTGTGCAATATTCTCTCAATCTTAAAAAGGAACATTTCACAACTTTAAGTGTTTTGATTGTTTAGAGAATTTCCAAGTATTAGATCGATTGTATTTTATAGATTGTTAGGATATTTACATTTTGTATTATCTTGGTTCCGCAACAACCTTGTAATTTATTTAACATTAATAAATAAATTACACTTGAAAATTACAAATCGTCTCACCAGATTTACTTACAAGTTATTTACTTATTGCATTGTCTTTACTTATTGAATATTGTCACCTTATAAGTAATCCTCCAGTTAACCTGGTATACTACACACTGCAACTGGTCACGTCCAGATCAGTGTGTGTATTGCAAAGTAATCTCACCATTGACATAGAGGTGTCTTCAGTCAGTACCATCTATTGAGTTGGGACTTACAAGTGGTATCAGAGCAGAAGGCTAACATATTTGCCTAGATCTGCTTAGATGTCTACTACTGAAGGTGAGAATGGTTCTAGTCCAGATGAAACTAATGCTAATAATCCACCTGTTAAAAATGTTAATACCAACCCTCCTCCTCCTCCTAATGCCCCTAACCATGTCCATGTCCACTACTCCAATACTCCTGTTCCCAAATTCGATGGAAACAGTGAGACCTTTGGGACATGGAAAGCCAGGATGCTATTGCATTTTGATGGGATAGAGAGGTATATGTTGAAAATCCTCAAGGATGGACCACATATACCCATGTCTCATGGGGTTAGTCCTTTTCTTGACCCAACTGGATCTAGGAGAGGTACTAGAGAAAAACGTGAGGAACATTAGTCTGATGAGGATCATAGACTTGTTGACTTGGACCCAAGACTAAAGAATATGATCCTTGGGGCTGTTCCTGAAGAATTAATTCCAACACTTGTGTTGTTCCCCAGTGCTAAGGCAATGTGGGATGAGTTAGTTCTCCAGTTTGAAGGAGGTGATGACACCATTGTCACCAGAAAAGTTGCTCTTAACAAGAAGTATGAATCCTTCTTTGCACTCCCCAATGAGAGCCTAACTGGTACTTATACCAGATTTACTAGCTTAATTAATCAATTAAGAGGCTTGGAAGTTGAGAAGGATAAGGATATTCTTCTTGAGAAGTTTTGTGATATTCTTCCTTCCAAATGGGCAAACATGGTTCTTGTCCTAAGACAAGGTAAGACCCTGCACAGTCACACTCTTGCATCTCTTTATGGAGCCTTCAGATTCACTGAAGATAATAATGCACAGAGACTGGTGGCTGAGCAGGATGCTTTAAATCATGCTCATAGTTTCAAGGTTGCCAGTCTAACTGAGAAACCTTGTGCTGCTTTAATGTATGCAGAGAGTGTCCAGCCACACTCAATGAAGGAGATGTTAAATGGTTTATTGAACTCTGGCCTGACCACTAAAATCAGTGATGATTGTCATGAGAATGACGATGATGATCTGGTTGCCATGATTGCTAAAACCTTTAACAGGTTTAAGCATAAATCTAACAGATTTAATGGCCCCAACAATGCTTCCAGCTCCAACTCTATGGACAAGGCCAATCTTACATGCTATAAGTGTGGTAAGAAAGGTCATTTCATGAAGGAATGCAGATCTAGTCAGTTGAACAATCAAACTGGTCCCCCTGTCCCAAATTTTAATAGGCCTGATGATAGATACAAAGCTAAATACAAAAAGCTTAAGGCCCAGATTGCCCTCTTGTCACTTGAAAGAGAAAAGGAAAAGAACAAGTGCATGATGGCTAAAACTGAAGAAAAGTGGGAATTCTCTGATGACTCATCAGATGATGATGAAGAGATCAGGGACATGTGTTTCATGGCTTTGGAAGACCAGCAACATGTGGTGAAAGATGATGTCATTACAGGAAGATGGGTTGACATCATATTGAAAAAGGTGTGTGATTATGATAATCAACTGGACCCTGAACTAAAACTGGACCTTGCTGAATCACTTAACAGTGATTTGATTTTTGTGGAAACTGTTAGAACTGACAGTGAAAGATATTTGGATACAGTTCTAACTGAATTGAACAATTTAAAACCCCAACTTTCAAATTTGCAAAGTGTCCAGTTGGCTCTCAAAGAGTCAGTTTTAAAAATTGAGGCTCTTGAACTGGAAAAACAAGAGTTAAAAACTGCTTTGGATAAAGAACAAAAACTGATCAAATCCTGGATGAAATCATCAGGATTAAATTATGATGCTGCCACCAGAACACATGCCCAACAACAAAAGGCATATAACAATGGTGATGTTGACATGGCAGTCATCATGCCAGAAATCCACAGTTTGCCACAAAGTCTCAGGAAAGAAACCCCATATGATGAACCTGAGACAATTAAAACTGAACCTTGAGACCACCCCATCTGAGGTCAAAACTGGAGCTGATCAGGCTAAAGCTCCAGTTAAAAAGGTTGCTGGTGATAAACCTTTACCTCAAAAGTCTAAGGAGCCCAAGACTCAAAAGACCAAAATCCCTGCTGAACCTAAGTCCAAGTTCAGCTTCCTATTGAAAACAATGTTTTGTCAAAACTGGAAAGTCAACTCCAACAGTTGTCTAGGCAGGTTCAGAGTTGCACTGCCAGAATTAAAAATCTGGAAGGAGCTTCATCTTCTTCAGTTGAAAAACAAAATGTTAAAACCCCCTCAAAGTAAAAGCAAAGTATTCCATCTGGAACTAAATCTGAAAAGAAAAAGGGGAAGAAGCCTCTCAAACCAATCGTTTTTACTCCTGGACTGGAAATGATAAAAATGCTCCAGTTCAACACCACCAGAATCAACTGTGACTTCCCAGGGAGAGTCCAGTGAACCCATCAAGAAAAGATGGGTTCACAAAAAGAACTAATGATTTATGTGGTTGTGCAGGGCGATCGAAACAAGAAAACCTGGTATCTGGACAACGCAGCTGGCCGGACTATGACCGGATGTAAGCCCCTGCTGGAAGAGTTCACTGTCCAAGATGGACCGGCAGTGACGTTTGGTAATGATGAGAATGGAAAGACTGAAGGATATGGTGTGCTCAACAATGGACAAGTCGAATTCAAAAGGGTTACATTTGTGAATGGTTTGAAATATAACCTAATCAGTGTCAGCCAACTTTGTGATGATGGCTACAGAGTTTTGTTTGATGTTGCACAAGGCACCATATTTAACAAGGATTGGAAAGTGGTGATGATTGCACCTAGAAAGGGAAATGTGTACATCATGGATATGGAACCAGCTCCAAAAGAGCAGTGCTTCTATACCAAGGTAGATGAAGACAACAACTGGTTATGGCATAAAAGGTTATCTCATCTAAATTTCAAAAATATTAACAAGTTGTCTAGAAAACAACTGGCAGATGGGATACCTCCAGTTTCCTTTAAAAAGGAAAAGCCATGTCCAGGGTGTGAGATGGGCAAGCAAAAAAGAGCCAGTTTCAAGACCAGGCAAAACTTCAGCATCACTGAACCTCTTCACATGCTTCATATGGATCTTTTTGGTCCAGTGAATGTTCAAACTAGAGCTGGAAAGAAGTATACTCTAGTTGTAGTTGATGAATACACTAGATTCTGTTGGGTGGTATTCCTTAGATCCAAAAGTGATGCAGCTGCTGAAATCATCTCCCTCATTAAGAGAATTGAACTCAAATATACTCAAAAAGTTTATCAGTTAAGAAGTGATAATGGAACAGAATTTCAAAACAAGACTCTTGAATCATTCTGTACACACTGGCATCTCCCAGAACTTCTCATCAGCTTACTCTCCAGAGCAAAATGGAGTTGTTGAAAGAAAGAATAGAACACTGATAGAAGCTGCTAGGAGTATGCTATCTGAATCTGGTCTTCCCACCAGTTTTTGGGCTGAAGCAGTGGCAACAGCTTGTCACACCCAAAACCGGTCAGTCTACATCAAAAGACATAAGAAGACTGCCTATGAAGCCCTTAGGAATCGTAAACCAAATATTGGATATTTTCATGTATTTGGCTGTCCAGTTTAGTTTATATCTTAAACGATTCCAGTCAGCTAGGGAAATTTGATGCAAAAGCTGATGAAGGTGTTTTCTTAGGATATTCAGATATTCGAAAAGCCTTTAGAGTTTATAATTATAGACTTCAAAAGGTTCATGAGACAATTCATGTCACATTTGATGAATCTAATGATGCAATTAATAAAAGACCAAGCCTTGATACTTCTCCAGTTATTCCATTAAAGTTTGGTGAAACTGACCAAGTTCATCAGTTAGATGTTTCACCAGAAGATGTTTCCAGTCACTCAGAGCTGGAACCAGTACAAATGAAGAAATCCTCCAGTGACACTCCATTTTATCCTTCCATCAGTTTCAATTTACCATAGAAACTGTTGATTGGATCAGATGTACGTGTCACTCCAATATCAGCACCAGTTCAAACTCCAACTTCTCCATTTCTTCAAGAAATACCTTTAACTGAAGAATTTCATGATGCCAATCGTGACCTCATTGACTCTGATGAGGATGTTGAAGTAGTTTGGGCTGATCCTCCTCCAGAAGCAACAACTGGAGAGGATCATCAGGTGACTTGCACTGATATTATTGTTCACTATCCTAGTCAATACACTAAATGGACAAGAGCACATCCAATTGAACAGATTGTTGGAGATCCAAGTAGTGGGGTTCAGATTAGAAGAGCCACAAGTGAGCAATGCTTGAACGTCACCTTCTTATCACTAATTGAACCGAAGAAGATTGACGAGGCTATGGCAGATCCAAGATGGGTAGAAGCAATGCAAGAAGAGCTTATCCAGTTCGAAAGGAAGAATGTATGGGAACTTGTTCCTTGTCCACCAGGGTTGAAGAAAGAACCCATTGGTACAAGATGGGTCTACCGAAATAAGATGGATGAAGATGGCAATGTTGTAAGAAACAAAGTCAGATTAGTTACCAAGGGTTATTGTCAAGTAGAGGGTGTTGATTTTGATGAGACTTTTGCTCCAGTTGCTAGACTTGAAGCCATCAGAATTTTCTTGGCTTATGCAGCCCATCTGCAGTTCAAAGTCTTCCAGATGGATGTCAAAAGTGCGTTTCTTAATGGAACATTGGAAGAAGTAGTGTATGTTAAGCAGACTCCAGGCTTCATTAATGAGAAACATCCTCACTGGGTATATAGTCTGAACAAAGCTTTGTATACTCTTAGACAAGCCCCAAGAGCCTGGTATGACACCTTAACTAAACATCTTCTCAAAAATGGCTTTCAAAGAGGTGCAATAGATAATACCTTGTTTATCTTGAAGAGAAAAAGGTAATATCTTACTGGTACAAATTTATGTTGATGACATTATATTTGGGTCAACTGATGATGCAATGTGTAAAAAGTTTTCTAAAATCATGTCATCAGAGTATGAAATGAGTTTAATGGGTGAATTAACATTTTTCTTGGGTCTTCAGATCAAACAAATTGAAAATGGTATTTTCATAAACCAAGAAAAATATGTCAGAGATTTGTTAAGAAAATACAAATATAATTCAATCCCTTCTAAAACTACACCAATTGCAGCACCTTTAAATTTGGATTCTGACCTAAATGGCAAACCAGTGAACACAACTGAGTATAGAGGAATGGTTGGTTCACTGATGTACTTAACTGCCAGTCGACCAGATATAATGTTTGCAACATGTCTATGTGCCAGATTTTAGGCTAACCCAAAAGAATCACATTTGCATGCTGTTAAGCGCATCTTCAGATACCTCAAAGGGTGTCCTAGCCTTGGTCTTTGGTATCCCAAAGGCTCAGGGTTAGATCTAATGGGTTATTCAGATTCAGATCATGTAGGTTGTAAGATAGATAGAAAATCTACAACTGGAGGTTGTCATTTCCTTGGAGGAAAGCTGGTGAGTTGGACCAGTAAGAAGCAGACGCCAGTCTCTATGTCCACTGCCGAGGCAGAGTACATTTCTGTGGCCAGTTGTTGTGCCCAGATTCTCTGGATCAAGAACCAGTTGTTAGATTATGACCTAAAATACAAAAGAACACCAATCTTTTGTCACAACACCAGTGCAATTGCTATATCTCACAACCCGGTGATGCACTCCAAGACAAAGCATATTGACATCAGGTATCATTTCATTCGTGATCATGCTATGAAAGGAGACATTGAAATTCATTTCATCCCCACTGACAAACAACTTGCTGATGTATTTACAAAACCTCTTGATGAGAAAACCTTTAAACACCTCATCAGTGAGTTGGGAATACTAAATCCTTAAAACTAGAGACTTTATTATGAACGCGTCAGTGACACTGATGAAGTTCTCCAGTTGAGGAGGTCCAGATAATCTTTGCTCGCCAGGCTATCGAACGATTTTGTGATACTATTCTGGCACTGATTGATTTCTGGATCATCATTCTAGGGGGAAAGACTCAAAATATTTTTCTGACTAAAATTATTTTGGTTGAAAAATTGCAACTGGAGATCTCTCCAGTTGGAAACTGGCACTGGACTAATCCTCCAGTGTATATGTTTGGTCTTGTCTTAAAACTGGTGGTCAACCAGATTTCATAACGTTATAAAATACCTGGTCAGTATTTGTGACACGTGATGGTATTCAAGTGTATTTTCCTACTTGCAACCGTCGCATGACGTGTCAAAGACTTTTTGTAAAAAGATGCACTTTTTATGGGGATTGTAAAAGATAGTGGGCGCGTGGGAAGTTAAGCCGTCGTAGCATTAAATGCTGACACGGTGAATTAATTTTATTTTCGAAATTCAAAATTTTATTTTGGTAAAACATCAAATCAATTTTTATTTTGAGATTAAAATATTCACGGTATTTGTCTCTTGGGATCCAATTCCATTATAAATACCCCTTATTTACTCCGAAACCCATTTACTTCTTTCACATTCCTTCATTCAATTCCAATCATCAACAATTGCTTCTTTTCTCTCTCTGCTTCATAAATCCAAAACCCTAATTCCAAAACATTCAATTTCAATTTCATCTCTTAATCAAATGGCTCCTAAATCTTCTCGTAGCAGAGATGTAAATCTGCTCACTGTCCCATATAATCCATCTGGAAATGTCAAACGTGCCCATGGTGCTCCCTCAAACGCTGCTCAAATAAAATTAAATCCAAATAATCCATGGCAAGTTTGAGAGGGACTCAAGCCGCCGATACTCTTATTGGGAGAATCCAAAGTTTTCTTCGTGATTCTCTACTCGGCGAGTCTTTTTCCCTCAACCCACGCAAGATGTACCATGATTACTTGTGTGAGTTCTGGTACACCACCAAACTTTCTGACGACTGTTCATCTATCACCTTTACTCTAAAAGATGGATCAGTTGAGTGTACCATAACGGCTGAAACGTTGAGGAATGCCTTGCACCTCAACTACTGGAGACAAGGTGAATCTCCAGTTGTAATATCCCAAAATATAAACTTTCGACAGGTCCTCCTTGATATGGGACACAAGGAGTGCCTAGAAAATGGGGTATTAAAAACAAAAGAACCCATGACGATGAAGAGCCTGACACCATCATGGAAATATTTCTTTATCCATCTGGTGGAAAGCATGGGTGGGAGTTCTGGTGGTCTTGACCAGATCAACTCCACACAAGCAGAGATGGCTTACTGCTTGTGGAATGGACTCAGAGTGGACTTTGCCGATATCTTGTACAGAATCCTTGTACAGAAACTGAAGGGCTTCAGGGGACTTTGCATTCCCTTTTCCAGGTATTTGTCACTTTGTTTCCTACAACTTCTGCGCAGTGAAGAATATAAAAATACTCAATCACTATACACTATCCCAGAGTTGTTGAGGAATCTTAACTCCCTTACATCTGTAGATGGGGAGGTTGAGATTCCAGAAAGAATGCGGCTGGCATTCGCAAAAACTGATGCACCAATCCAAGGTGAGTCAGAAAGACAACTGGGCGGGCCTCAAAACAATGAGGGACCCACCGGTTCGTCTGCTGGACAACAGTCTAACCCTTCCAGCTCCAGCTTGTCAGTTCCCTCAAACTGTCACTGAAGACCTCCAAACAGGTCTCCAGGGTGCTCCAAAGGCAAAAAGATCCCGTCGTCTTAGGAAACAGTCAGATCTTGCCACTGACAGTAGTAACCCAACCAGCCCTCCAGTTTCCTCCCAACAGGATGCTGGAGATAGTCAAATGGGAGAACCGCAAGCAACCACCCTCGAAACTTCTTTAGGAGAGGGTGGTGAAGAGAATACTGGGCTACCCCAACCAAGATTAGAGTCCGTGTCTGCACAACATGAGTCTGGCCAAACTTCTGACACAACTCTAGCACGAACTGATGATGTCTCTGGCCAGTCACAACTGGAGACTGAAGTTCCAAACTCTTCGGCCAATGAAGTTATGACTGAGGATAGAGCAGTTATAACTAAGGCAATTCCAGTGACCTCTATTCCTGGCGATGATGTCACCACGACTGAGCTAACAACTGACGCAACTATCCAGGAAACTGGAGAAGTTCATCAGGAGACTGGACCCCAGGTTCATCCATCTGACTCATTCATGAATCTGGGCATGGATGTTGATGAATTTCAGATAGAGTCTTCAGGCTCTGAAGGAACTGCTTCTGACCAGGAGATTGTTGATATTTCTGTACAAGTTCAACACCCTTCATCTCCTGGTTTGCTCCCAGACCCCCCAATTTCAGTTTCATCATCTGTACTCCCATTCTCAGATATACCACCACCACCATCTCAAATATCTCAACTATTTATGTCTAGCAATAGACATATGCCACCACCGCCGCCGTTGATCACACCTGAGCATTCTCAGCATGATCAACACATTGATCTCACTGTACGTCCTTCTACTTTCCCCATTGCAGGTTCTATTTCATTTGCTGCTGAACAGTCAACTGGTGAGGCTTCCCTTAATGTGCCTCCTCCAGTTACTCCAGTAGGCTTTGTTGCCGGTCCAGTGACACCTTCACCTCCGTCACTGGATAGTCAATTTGTCTCCTTTCAAGCCGATATCCGAAACCTTCTTACAAGGGTGGAGGATATTCAAAAGACAATTGACAGAACGCCAAGTTCATCTTCAGATACAACAAGGACAATCTCACAAATCAAAAGGTTGTTGATCTGGGGATAAACAAATTTGCAACTAATGAAGACTTGGTGTTCAGGAAGCTCAATGAGTTGTTCAAAAGCTGTAACACACTCTGAACATATTTAAAGGAAGCTTTTGACCTCACTCAGACTAAGGTCTCCACATCTATCTCCACCCTACTTGGCACAACTGTTCGATCATCAGAGGTGGATCTGAAGGAGATAGAGAGGCAGTTAAGGAAATTTTGAATAAACCTGGCCTTAATGTGGTTGAGCTTGGGCAACAAATGGCCACTTCAGTTGGCCAGAAGATTGAAGATACCTTGGTTGCCAGAGAAGAAGAGTTAGTTAAAAAGGTGATGTCTGAGATCGCCAAGATACCCCCTCCTCAGGTTAATCTGGCCCCACTTTCTCTTGAGATCAGCCAGTTGAGGGGTGCTGTCAATGCTCTGAACACCCAGTTATCCTCCCATACAACATCCATTGATAAACTGGTCACTGAAGTGGGTAACTTGAAAAAGAATGAGCAGGAAAGAAAAGCTGCACAGGCTGGTCTCTCTCCAGAAGTGATAGAAGAATTAAAGATTGGTCAAGCACAAGTTGCTGGTAATGTCTTGACTCAGTCCAGAGAGACCAACCATCTTTGGAGATCACTCAGAATGATGTGTACTTCCTTCAAAGAGTGCAAGGACATGCAGTCGTGGCAGCCTCTTGACCTTTTTCCCATAGTCATGCTGACTGGGAAGCAATTAGGGTAGGTCTAGATGCTACCAAAGGGGAAGGATCTGGAGCAGGTGCAATCCTTGCCCCCAGATCAAGTGTAAGGCCATTGGTGGAAAGGCAAGTGGCTGTTGCTGGTGCTAGTACTGATGCTAGCCAGCATGTTATTGAAAAATTTGATGATGTGGTCGATAGGGGGAATCTTGAGCTGGTCACTGATGCACAAACAAAAGCAACTGGTACTGATGCCAGTGTGCTAGAAACTGGCAACGTTGATAGACTTCCTCCAGTGTCTGAAAGTGAAAGTAGAAGACTGGCAGCTATTGGCGACTCCTTTAAAGAGAAAAGAAAACAAAGAAAAGAACAACAAAGGGTTGCCAGGGCTCAAATTTTGGATTTGGGTGCCTTAGATGCTAGTGATGCTGCTTTATTGGGCATCACACTGGAGTAGTATGTAAATATAAAGAATGATCAAAGGATAATGGGGGCTGTAATGGAAATGTTGGACATTCAGCTTGACCGAGATTATCCAGATGATGAAGTCGAATTCGATGCCAGGACAATAAATGTATCAGTGGAGAAGGCTAGAGAATTGAGGGCATCTGGTATTGAAAGAAGAGTGCACAATGTCCAGAAGATTGTCAAAAGGGTGCTTAATCCACCCAAGTTCAAAGGTAAAGCTAAACCACTGCCAAGAGATGCAGACCTAAGGACTTGGGTGCAACCAACTGACCCAACTACTGAAGATATTCGAGCTGCTGTGCATAGACTGAGCACTGGCCAGATCAAACTAGCAAATGAATCTGAAGCCGGAGCATTCTTAAGTGATCTATTGCAGCGTAGATACAACCCTGGCAAAATCATTGATGTCAAAGTAACTATTAAGCCAGGGACCAAGTTCTTCAATGTTGGGGTTAAGTACCTTAATGGGCCAATGTGCTATACTGAAGATCCAGATATACATAGGTATGGCCATGATGAGCATGTTGAGATGCTGAATTTGTTGGAGGCCAGGCGGGAGAAGAGCAAAATTGAAAGGGGTTGGATTCACATTCTCCAGAATCTCATAAAATTTAAAGAGAATGTGGAATCAAGACTGGGCATTGATGCTGAAGATACCCTTCCAATCTCTTCAGCTGCCAAGAGAAGAAGAACTGGCGAAGGGCCATCTGATTAGTTCTACTTCTTGTCTATCTACTTGTATTTTTGTTTTCAATCTTGTAACTTATGTAAATTTCAATTTCATGTATATGCAAGTTGCCAGATTGTAACCACAAGCTAGATGACAGATTAAATCTAACAAACTCAAAAGAAAACCCAAGGCATTTAATGATCTATAAAAATGCCTTGGAAAATTAGATAGATTTAGTCAAACATGTCCTTCAAGTTCATACTTGTATAGATACAAGAACTTGAAAAGACTTGGCAATATTTCAGGACAAATAGGGGGAATTTGTTAGGTCCAGTTTACTGATAAACTGGAGCGTCTCTAGTTGTATCTGGAGACCAGATGATTTGTCCAGAAATATTAGAAGTCCAGTTGCAAGTGTACAGTTAATGCAACTGAAGACTTCCTCCAGTTGAGATCTGATCAAACCTGAACACATTCCAATTGAAGTCGAAGACAACAAGTGGAAGATAGAAAACATCCATGGCAGCGAAGCCCAGTGAATGTTTTACCCAGATCAAGACTAGAGAACCATCAGTGTAAAGTACTTACAAAGCTTTACACTGATTACGAGGAAGACCTTTTTGCTTTATGTACCTTTATCCGGATAATAGCATTTATCTATGTATAAAGTACAAAAGTACATAAAGCAGGTTGGATAAAGTGACTTTATGTCATACTTTATTAAGCATGTTCAAGGAATTAAATGTTATTCCTTAAATGCTCTCAACCATATTTGTACGACAAGGTTGACATCCCAATGTCAACCTTTGCCTATAAATAGAGGTCTTTGCACAACCAAGAAACAACTTTGCATATTCGACATTTGCATATTCTTGGTGAACTTGTGCAATATTCTCTCAATCTTAAAAAGGAACATTTCACAACTTTAAGTGTTTCGATTGTTTAGAGAATTTCCAAGTATTAGATCGATTGTATTTCATAGGTTGTTAGGATATTTACATTTTGTATTATATTGGTTCCGCAACAACCTTGTAATTTATTTAACATTAATAAATAAATTACACTTGAAAATTACAAATCGTCTCACCAGATTTACTTACAAGTTATTTACTTATTGCATTGTCTTTACTTATTGAATATTGTCACCTTATAAGTAATCCTCCTATTAACCTGGTATACTACACACTGCAACTGGTCACGTCCAGATCAGTGTGTGTATTGCAAAGTAATCTCACCATTGACATAGAGGTGTCTTCAGTCAGTACCATCTATTGAGTTAGACTTATAGGATTTATGTGGCCTATACATCTAATACACCATTTAGTTATTCAAAAGCGATGCATCGTCTAAATGGTCGTATATCATTAATATCGCAAAATGAAGCAACTACAAACAAAAAAAAAAAAAAAAAAAAAAAAAAAAAAAAAAAAAAAAAAAAAAAAAAAAAAAAAAAAAAAAAAAAAAAAAAAAAAAAAAAAAAAAAAAAAAAAAAAAAAAAAAAAAAAAAAAAAAAAAAAAAAAAAAAAAAAAAAAAAAAAAAAAAAAAAAAAAAAAAAAAAAAAAAAAAAAAAAAAAAAAAAAAAAAAAAAAAAAAAAAAAAAAAAAAAAAAAAAAAAAAAAAAAAAAAAAAAAAAAAAAAAAAAAAAAAAAAAAAAAAAAAAAAAAAAAAAAAAAAAAAAAAAAAAAAAAAAAAAAAAAAAAAAAAAAAAAAAAAAAAAAAAAAAAAAAAAAAAAAAAAAAAAAAAAAAAAAAAAAAAAAAAAAAAAAAAAAAAAAAAAAAAAAAAAAAAAAAAAAAAAAAAAAAAAAAAAAAAAAAAAAAAAAAAAAAAAAAAAAAAAAAAAAAAAAAAAAAAAAAAAAAAAAAAAAAAAAAAAAAAAAAAAAAAAAAAAAAAAAAAAAAAAAAAAAAAAAAAAAAAAAAAAAAAAAAAAAAAAAAAAAAAAAAAAAAAAAAAAAAAAAAAAAAAAAAAAAAAAAAAAAAAAAAAAAAAAAAAAAAAAAAAAAAAAAAAAAAAAAAAAAAAAAAAAAAAAAAAAAAAAAAAAAAAAAAAAAAAAAAAAAAAAAAAAAAAAAAAAAAAAAAAAAAAAAAAAAAAAAAAAAAAAAAAAAAAAAAAAAAAAAAAAAAAAAAAAAAAAAAAAAAAAAAAAAAAAAAAAAAAAAAAAAAAAAAAAAAAAAAAAAAAAAAAAAAAAAAAAAAAAAAAAAAAAAAAAAAAAAAAAAAAAAAAAAAAAAAAAAAAAAAAAAAAAAAAAAAAAAAAAAAAAAAAAAAAAAAAAAAAAAAAAAAAAAAAAAAAAAAAAAAAAAAAAAAAAAAAAAAAAAAAAAAAAAAAAAAAAAAAAAAAAAAAAAAAAAAAAAAAAAAAAAAAAAAAAAAAAAAAAAAAAAAAAAAAAAAAAAAAAAAAAAAAAAAAAAAAAAAAAAAAAAAAAAAAAAAAAAAAAAAAAAAAAAAAAAAAAAAAAAAAAAAAAAAAAAAAAAAAAAAAAAAAAAAAAAAAAAAAAAAAAAAAAAAAAAAAAAAAAAAAAAAAAAAAAAAAAAAAAAAAAAAAAAAAAAAAAAAAAAAAAAAAAAAAAAAAAAAAAAAAAAAAAAAAAAAAAAAAAAAAAAAAAAAAAAAAAAAAAAAAAAAAAAAAAAAAAAAAAAAAAAAAAAAAAAAAAAAAAAAAAAAAAAAAAAAAAAAAAAAAAAAAAAAAAAAAAAAAAAAAAAAAAAAAAAAAAAAAAAAAAAAAAAAAAAAAAAAAAAAAAAAAAAAAAAAAAAAAAAAAAAAAAAAAAAAAAAAAAAAAAAAAAAAAAAAAAAAAAAAAAAAAAAAAAAAAAAAAAAAAAAAAAAAAAAAAAAAAAAAAAAAAAAAAAAAAAAAAAAAAAAAAAAAAAAAAAAAAAAAAAAAAAAAAAAAAAAAAAAAAAAAAAAAAAAAAAAAAAAAAAAAAAAAAAAAAAAAAAAAAAAAAAAAAAAAAAAAAAAAAAAAAAAAAAAAAAAAAAAAAAAAAAAAAAAAAAAAAAAAAAAAAAAAAAAAAAAAAAAAAAAAAAAAAAAAAAAAAAAAAAAAAAAAAAAAAAAAAAAAAAAAAAAAAAAAAAAAAAAAAAAAAAAAAAAAAAAAAAAAAAAAAAAAAAAAAAAAAAAAAAAAAAAAAAAAAAAAAAAAAAAAAAAAAAAAAAAAAAAAAAAAAAAAAAAAAAAAAAAAAAAAAAAAAAAAAAAAAAAAAAAAAAAAAAAAAAAAAAAAAAAAAAAAAAAAAAAAAAAAACGAAATGCTAATATATAAAGCCTCTTATCGTGCACGAAGTTTTGGACACGAAGTCCATGCATAAGAATGTGTAGCATACTTTATATAAGTTGGTCTTTGTACTAAAGCGAAATGAGAAATTGATATATTGACGTATATGGCGCAATTGATGTTACAATAGATTTTCGCAAAGACCTAGATATCTCTCTCCCATGGTTGATCATATTATTGGTAGATTTGAATACCGTGATATACAAATAGTTATTTGTATCTCCTTGCTATCATTAGAGTCCGCAACTGGCTTAAAGTTTTACATGGATATAAAATTCTTGGAGCATGTATCATATTTTTAATGATCAACATATATATGAATGGTTCTTATGAACGATATTGGTTTTGAGATTATTATGTCATTATATGGAGAAACATGATATGTGTATGGCATAATTGCCCGCATGCAATATCATCAATTTCATATTGACATCATTATGTTTTAACGACGCATAATTTTGCAAATTGGACATCCAAGAGGGAAATTCATAGATTATTAAAGAATGGATGATCTAAATTCATATAAGTGAATCTCTTGAAAAGATGGATATAATACAACTTAGTGTTGTATTATCTCGAAAATCAAGCATTTGTTGAATGAGACTTTTGTCCACTTACGAAACTATATTGACTAAAGGTCAAAGAGATTCAATATTGACAAAGCTTACTCATTAAGCTTTTATCGGTCTTGAGCCGCAAATGGAATTTTGATGTATCTTATTAGGTACTCATAAAGTACTAATCAATACAAGGCTTCGAATCTACACGCCAGCATAGGAAGAAACTCACGACATATTTTGGTACATGATATCAAAAGAGTTCAATGTTAAAGATGGTTGAATATATTTTCTTGATCCGCTCAAAGGATAGTCACAAACAATTTAGTTATTTTCACAAATGACGACACTACAAATTTCATAGAGATTAAGCACATCATCAAACTATGAACATGGTCATGATCAAAGATCAATAATGAAGACGTCCAAGAAGAATGTGTTCACAAGACTAGCTCAATGGTATCATTTGAAGATAATGTGGTGTATATAGATCAAGCTCAAACAATGATAGAGTTAATCTCGACATATGATTAACAAGACGGTGACATAATTAGTCTTCATCATACTTGATCGAGCAATAATTGGGCAGATTATCGAATCAGTTATATACAAGATCATCATTCGATATTTTGAAGATGGGTATTCAAATGAGGGGGAGTATTATACGCGCTGCACTCTTTTTCCCTTCACCGAGTTTTTATCCCACTGGGTTTTTCTTGGTAAGGTTTCTTATGAGGCAGCAAACACCATATATGCGTATAATAAAGTGTGAATATCCAAGGGGGAGTATTGTAATATTAAATATATTATGGATATTCACTTCCATATTTATGTAATTGTATCTTTTCTAGAACCTTCTTATAGATCCTATAAATACAAGGCTATATTGTAACCCTAATTTATCTTTCATTAATAATATTATCTCTTCTTCTCCCTCAATTCTTATCTCCATCTTATAACAACAACTATATTTTACAAACAACAGAAAAATTACACTCTTTGTTTCTCATATCTCCATCATCTCCACTATCATAATTGAGATAAAGTGGATTAAAGTTGTTAAGTGGTCATGTAACGTGTACGTTAAGGGCCCTAATGTGATAAAGTGTATTAAAGTTGATAAAGTGGTTATGGGGCTAATAAATGTACAAAAGTCTCGAGCCCCAAAGTGGAAATAAGTTAAGCTTAACCCACATTTATCTAATATGCTAATGTGCAAATGGGATCACTCAGGAGTACTATACATGCCACCATGTGACAGAACATTAAGCGGTAGAGTATTTCCTGGTGAAGTGGTTGACCATTAGAGTGCACTATAGTTTTGTGTCTAGTGTACTATGTGTACAAGTCTACAGTTATCAAACACACATTCACAAACTACTCTAAGCCAAGATATCACAATTGAGATCATAACCACTAAGCATGCATAAACATTGTCCCAAACCTCCCAAATACATCCCATACCCAACATACGCATAAGCTAGTTTAAACATCATAAAATGAGGATTATTTATCAAAGAGAAGTTTAGTTGTGTCTCTCGTGTGTCAAAACTAACTTATTATACCTTTTAGGATGAACAACAAGTCACAACAACGTTCTTTGACAACCTATAGCCATGAAAACATCGTTATAAGAATCAAGTATAGAAAGAACAACAAAGGAGATAATGACTAACTAGAAGTTGTTGCCCAATGTTTGAGGCTCAACTGTGACTCTACTATTAGCAATATATCATAGTTCGTGTAGCTAATTTGTATTGTTTTTCTTATGTCTACTTAAAGTGAGTCACTATATATGGAATGCCATATATAGCTTGAATGTGATACTCAGTTACTCAATGATATTTATGTTGTTATAATATATCATCATAATAACCTTTTACCCAAAAAAAATATAAGTTACTATGCTTACTTAAGTACCCCCAAAGACCTAGAAGCCAGGAAGGGTCGAAAGGGATCATTAAATTAAACGAGCAAAATCGGCTAGGTGTGTAGCACCTAACGTCACACCTGACAACGCACCTCACCTCGGAAGTGTGAAGTGCCTTACTTTCTCGACTTCCTATACAATAACAACTATCATTCAAGTATTCAGTGTCCGCCTTTTGAAGCATTATATAGAAGAAAGTGTTGAAAACTTCTAACGTGGCAAGATGTTAGCATATAGTCAACAAATAGGCCCAGAATTCGTAATGGAAGCCACCAAAATGATTAAACCAATTAAAGATAACCTTAATAAATCTCGTGATAGCCAAAAGAGTTAAACCGACAACCAAAAGGAAACCTTTAGAATTTCAAGTGGGTGATCGAGTAATCCTTAAAGTGGGTGTAGTCAAATTTAATTAAAAAGGGAAACTAGCTAGCAACAAGATAAATAGGTCCCTTTAAGATAACTGACCGTATGGGTCCACTACAATATTAATTAAGCCTACCCCATGATCTCAGTGGAGTTCATGATGTGTTCAACGTATCACACGCGTAAGTGTTTAGCCGACGAGACGTCACATGTTCCTTCAAATGATATCCGAGTAGATGAAAAGTTACATTTTATTGAAGAACTTGTTGAAATACTAGAGCGAGACATCAAGAAACTCAAGAAAATCAAGATCCCAATAGTCAAAGTTATATGTAATTTATATAGAGGACCCGAATCCACTTGGGAACGAGAAGACCAAATGAAAACCAAGTACGCACAGTTATTCAATAATGTGAACATAGCTTAACTTTAATTTAGTAATTTGGATGCAATATGGCTAACATATTTGGCGTTTATTGTTAAATGTAATCATTGAGTAGACTTATTGATGGAATCTATTGGTCTTACTTAATGTGAACTAAGTAAAAGCAAACTAAAGGTAATGAACGGAGAAATCCTGGTAATCATTATGTTGTATAATCATCCTTGAGTCATTCTTGATTAATTTGTGGTTAATCAAAGAAAACAGGTTTAACTTGTGACGAGTCAAAGGAAGACAACTAGTATCTTGAGCTCCGTACGAACCTTGAGCCTCAGACGAGCCTCACGTGATGTGAGCTTCACATATGACCCTTAGTAAACCAGCCGGTCAAACTTTGAAGTCAAACCAAGTGTTTTTACAAAGAAGTCAAGGGCAAACATTGTACACTGATGATTAACCATAACAATCAATTGAGCTATGAACTAATTTGCTGCATGCATACTTATGTGTTTAGGTTAAAGTATACAAGCTTTCCATTTCGTTACTTGTGTAGTTGCTCATTGATTCAAGCAAGTAATTAGGTGAGTTTCATAGCCCACTTTTTTACTTGTTTTCATAGGGTGAAAAGAAAGAAATTGTTTTCATGTGCCTTTTTTGTTTACCATTTACATGGCTATTTAACTGTAGTGTATGATATGAATTATGGATACTTTAGATACATTACATTTGCGGATACATTGGATACATATAGTGTAACAATTGTGATTTTTGACTCTTTGACCGTATGTACAATTTGACTAATTAATAAGTTAGCAAACACATTTCAAGTGCAATTTGGGGTTCAATTATGTGCAATGTGTTCATATAGATCAATTTACCATTTAACTTGAGACTTGTATGCTAGTCGAGGCCATGTGATAGTGTTATTCGATTATACGATACGAGATGACATTTAAATTAATTAGAAATGAAAATGGATCCTCCATGGGTTATGCCCAACCCATGACCCACCCAACTCTTACCCATCCCTATCTCCCCACCCATCCATCTCTCATTCTCTCATTCACTCACTCTTCCATCTCTTTCTTTCTCTTAAATGTTGCAACAACAAGAAAAACTCACACACTCACTTTCTCTCTAGATTTTCATATCATTTATTGTTAGTTTGGCTGGATTTATGTTAGTTTAAGCATCATCATCATCTTCTTGGGATCATATCAAAAATTGGGAAAGTGCAAGAAATCTCTTCAACTAGGTCAAATTCGGGTTTGACTCTTTGGTGGAACTTTTGGTAAGTCAAACATAACTTAAATTCACCATTTTATACTTGTAATCAGGTTTCTAGTCAAAATCTAAGTATTTTTGGTCCAATTGAGCTCAAAAACGGGTTAGGGTTGAAATTGGGGTTTTATGGTTACTAAAATTAGGTCAAATGATTCTTGGATACAAATTTGAGGTTATGGATTGAATTTATGAAATGAGTTTTGTCAAATGGTGTATAATTATGTTTATTTATGTTTAATAATGTATGAAAACGAGTTTTGGACCATCACCAATTGAGTTTATCCCTGAAAATGGGAGCGCGTTCGCTGTGTTTGAAGCGGGTGCGCTGAGGTTGGAAGCGCGTTCTCTGTGTTTCAGCATAGAACGTGCTCTACTGTCCTTTTTTGTACTTTTTTCGTTTGGTCATTGGTCGACTTCTTTAAGGTCCGATACTTATATACTAGTATTATATCATCAAACAAATGTCAAATAAGTTGTTAAAACACAAATTTGAACACTTTGATTTTCATGTCAAATTTAGGTGCTAAGTCATCGAAACGTGTTTAACCAAAACTCTTCGTTTGTTACCCAAACGTTCCAAAATCACTTCTAATATACTTTTGGGGATTGTTGCACTGTATAACTAGCATGACCTTACCGTTCAAATAGCTTGTGATATTTTGATATTGTATAGTAGGTTGTCATCGTTGTTGAAGTTTTGGTTGTGGACATTTGACGATCGTTGGACATTTGTAGCTTGATATTAACTTGTTGTTGCTTAATCAAGGTGAGTTTTCGTAGTTCCCTTACTCGTATGAGAGTCGGGCTGAAAAGTGTACATACGTGCATGATTACATTTGTTGATTGAATGATCGATTGATTGATTTGTTTGACGTATGACTATTTGATTTTGATATGGTTATTGTATGTGATTGTTTAAGTGTATATTAGGATAGTTGTGCATACATGGAAGACGACAATGCCTTTGAAAGGTTATAGATGTGGTGGGAAGGCTGCGGGTGACCCTATATATAAGCATCTATGATTTCTCAAAAGTAGTATCGTATGAAGTGTATGCACATGGTGTTTTGGTGGTGTTGTGGACATTGTGGGTCATTGATGGACATTTGTGGTATGTTGAGGGACATTGATGGACATGATAGGCATGATGACATATAAACGAGTACTCTAAGTACTTGATGACATTATACGGGTACTATACGTACTTGATGACATTTGGATGACATGAGAACATTGGTGGGACATTGATGGACATGTTTGACATTATAGAACTTGCATGATACTTATTGCTATCGTTATTACTTGTTCTTGTTTATTATGCTTATTCTAACTACCGTGATTAGCTCATTTTGTGATTACATGTGTGATGGACATTGATTGTAACATCCTAATAATTTTTAGTTAGGTTGACTTTGACGTTAGTCAATGATGACATACCCTCCCAGCGGTGCGCAGGACCCGTCACACGAAGGAATAGTAGCTCGCTACGACACGAAGGTTGTCCGTAACGGAGGCTCCCGCAGAGGATAAAAGAGATAAGAGTTGCTCCCCTATGAAGTCGGGATTTGTTCTTATCATAAAAGGCCGGTAATTATGGAAATAATACTCTGGGCCTTAAACCAAGGAAACCCTAAAAAGCTTAGCTTGTTTTCCAAGACAAGACCCTCCTATAAAAAGGAGATCGAAAAACCTAAAAGGCATTCATTCATACGCATTCAACCGACTACATACTCATCAGACCATGTTCTCAACACGATCAACGCAATCCTAAATACGATCGATCAGATCTAAAAACCATTAGCACGATCATAATCGGCTACATCACACTCATACATATTTGATTGGCGTAAAGAGGCTAAAACTCTACCTTCGGGGAATCGCCAACAAACAACTAAAAACACCCATCATCCCTTTTCTAAACCTAATCTCGGTTTGGTGTACAATCATTTGGCGCCATCCGTGGGACCCTCGCATCACTCAAAATCGAAAAACCCGCAATAAGATTTTTGTGCATTCACGCCGCGAGAAATGGTGAAGAAAAACAAAAACAGATCTCTGAAAAATAGAAGATCGACTTTGGTAGTCAGCCAGGCAACGAACAGTCACCCAGATCTGACTAAGGCTATGCCAGAAGGTTTTTATTTCCCTCCACTGGGGGAAAATAAGGCTTCTAACGACCCGCTTATTATCCAAGCCACGATATTTAATATCAAAGTACACAGGGTTACTTGGATAGCGGAAGCGAATGCGATGTCATTTTCGAACATTGCTTCCTCAAACTACCCGATGCCATACGAGCCCGAAAATTGAATCCCCGGGGCCCATTAGTTGGCTTTTCAGGAGAGCACGCATGGCTCCTGGGGGAAATCGATCTAGACGTCACCATCAAAGATGGGAAACGCGAAAGGACCGAAACACTGGACCTCTCGATAGTACGATCTCCATCACCCTACAACATCCTTTTGGGAAGAGCTGCGATGCAGCGACTGGAGATAGTCCCCTCTGTGATCCACAGGCTCGTCAAGTTTCGATCTGAGACAGGGATAGGCACAATCTGCTCATCTTACGAGCAGACAAAACAAATTAACGATGTGAAAAGGATAGAAGACGGAGATACCTCCGTCCCGAAGGAGCCACAGTGTCAAGAAGACACGACGAAGATAGTGATTAACCCAGCCTTTCCGGACCAAACGGTCTCTATAGGTGCCCAGCTTTCGGACGAATGTAAGTGCAGGCTCCGGAAGCTACTACAATCCAACATGGACATTTTCCCTAGGATCCTGATGTTGGAAGGAAAGTCATTCGTAACGGAGCACCGACTGAACGAACGAAAGCATATAGAACCGGTTCACCAGAAAAAACGCAGCCTCTCTGCTGACAGAGACGAAGCTGCTAGGAAAGAAGTAGAGGAACTGCTGAAGGCGGGAATAATAAGGGAATCTGCCTACCCAATTTGGATTGCGAACCCGGTGATGGTAAAAAAAGGAGACGGGGGGTGGCGGATGTGTGTCGACTTCACGAACATAAACAAGGCATGTCCAAAAGATTGTTACCCTCTGCCAGAAATCGACTGGAAGGTAGAATCGCTGGCAGAACACAAACTGAAGTGTTTCTTAGACGCGTACAAAGGTTACCATCAGATACAAATGGCGGAGGAAGACGAAGATAAGACAACCTTCTACACGAGCAAAGGGACTTATTGTTACCGAAAAATGCCGTTCGGACTGAAGAATGCAGGGGCTACGTACCAAAGGCTGGTCGACAAGGCATTCGCCACGCAGATAGGTAGGAACCTAGAGGCATACGTCGACGATATGGTCATCAAAAGCAGGGACGAAGAAGGCCTCATAGAAGACATTCGTGAGACCTTCGGAAACCTTCGGAGGATCAATATGAAGCTCAATCCCAAAAAATGTTCTTTTGGCGTAGAAGAGGGAAAGTTCTTGGGATATTACTTTAGCAATAAAGGCATACATGCGAATCCCTCTAAAGTAAACAAGTTAAGACAAGTCTCAGCACCGAAGACAATCAAGGAAGTCCAGAGTTTAAATGGCAAGTTCGCCGCGCTAAGCCGGTTCCTTTCTCGAGGGGCTGACAGGCAGCTCCCATTCTTTAAGACATTAAAAGGCTGCATCAAGAATAAGGATTTTGCATGGACGGACGAAGCGAACAAAGCTCTGGAACAAATGAAAGAATACATTGCGGACCTACCGACACTCACAGCGCCAAAACCAAAGGAAACACTCTTTGTATACTTGGCAGCTTCGCCCGAATGCGTTAGCGCTGTATTGGTAGCCGAAAGGGACAGGCAGCAAATACCAATCTACTTTGTAAGTAGAGTTTTGCAAGGTGCCGAAGCCAACTACCCAGAGCTGGAAAAACTCGCCCTAGCATTGGTTCACGCAGCACGAAGGTTACGAAGGTATTTTCAAGCACATCTGATCGTCGTGCTATCCGATAAACCGATAAAACAGATACTATTGAAACCAGAAAATTCAGGAAGGGTGGCTAAGTGGGCCATCGAACTAGGGGAGCATGACATAGAATTCAGAGCTAGGCATGCGATTAAAGGACAAGTCTTGGCTGATTTCATCAGTGAAGTGCACGAAGGTAAAAATTCGATGACGCACTCTACGTCACTAGAGGTAACAGGAACTGTTGAAAGTGACATCTGGAGATTGTATACCGATGGGGCTGCCAGCTCAGATGGTTGTGGAGCTGGCCTTATGCTGATCAGCCCAGAAGACAAAGAATTCACTTATGCATTAAGGTTCGAGTTTGAGGTGACGAATAACGAAGCTGAATATGAAGCATTACTAGCAGGGCTTCGGATCGCAAGAGATATGAAGATCCGAAATATACGAGTATACGTCGATTCCCAATTAGTAGCATGCCAAGTGAAAGGAGAATATGAAGCAAAACAAGGCACAACGAAGCTGTACCTACGGAAAGTGCAAGAATTGATGGAATGCTTCAGCCACTTCGAAATAGAACACATTCGAAGAAGCCAAAATAAAAAAGCAGATGCCCTGAGTAAGTTAGCTTCCCTCACGTTCGGACATCTAGGAAAACAGGTGCTAGTGGAAGTTTTGAAAGAAAGGTCAATCGAAGAAAAGCAAGTATCGGACCTTGTGGAGGAAGAAGGTAAGAACTGGATGACTCCCATCTATGAGTTTCTGGTAAGTGGAATACTCCCAGCAGATAAAGACGAAGCCCGAAAGATAAGAATTAAAGCTCCACAATACAAAATTCTGGATAAAAAATTGTATAAAAAGGGGTTCGTCACGCCATGGCTCCGGTGCGCAGGGCCTAAGCAAGCGGAAATGATTATCCGGGAGATACACGAAGGAATCTGCGGAGCACATTCGGGAGCGAGGTCTGTCGCTACGAAGGCCATGAGGCTAGGATATTTCTGGCCAACTATGCATCAAGACTCTGCAGCATTGCTAAAAAATTGTGAAGCATGTCAGCTACATGCTAACGTCCTGAGGCAGCCCAAAAATGATATGACTTTGGTAATTTCAGTATGGCCCTTCATACAGTGGGGAATTGATCTCTTGGGCCACTCCCCGAAGCCCAAAACAAGAAAAAGTTCTTGGTAGTAGCCATTGACTATTTCACTAAGTGGTTAGAAGCAAAACCGCTTGCTACGACGAACGGCGATCCAATGAAAAAATTCGTATGGGAACACATTATATGTAGATTCGGGATACCGCAAATGATAGTATCCGACAATGGGCCACAATTCGCCAAAGGAGTCTTCCCCGAATTTTGTAAGCAATTGCAAATAAAGCAATCGTTCACATCCGTATACCATCCTCAAGGAAACGGACAAGTGGAGGTAACCAACAGGGAAATAATCAAGGGATAGAAAAACGACTGGGGCGAAGTCACAAAGGATGGATAGATGAATTACCACTGGTCCTCTGGGCTAACAGAACAACTCCAAAGCGGAGCAACGGAGAAACTCCGTTCAGTTTAGCGTTCGGAACGGAGGCCGTGGAACCAGCAGAATTCCAAGTCTCCACTCATAGGATGCTAAATACAGAAGAAAATTCTGAAGAATTAAGAATAGACCTGGACTTGCTGGAAGAGCGAAGAGAGATCGCAGCCATCAGAGAAGCCGCCTTCAAAAAGAAAATTGAGGGATATTACAATAAGAGAGTGAATCCAACAACATTCAAAACCGGAGACTACGTGTTGCGGTTAAATAGCGCAAGTGAGAAAGAGTACACAGGGAAGTTGGGACCGACGTGGGAAGGCCCATACCGAATACAGATGGCCTTCGGAAACGGAGCATACAAGCTAGAAACACCCGAAGTGGCTTCGGTTGACAGGACCTGGAACAGCTCGAACTTGTGAAAATTCTACTGTTAAGATTTCTCTCTTTTTCAATAATATATACAGGCCAAGATGCCTTTGAAGTATTCAATAAAGCAAAAAGTCCCCACGGGGGACATCGCATTATAAAAGACCAATAGTCTTAAATATTCAATAAAAGACCAATAGTCTTAAATATTCAATAAAAGACCAATAGTCTTAAATATTCAATAAAAGACCAATAGTCTTAAATATTCAATAAAAGACCAATAGTCTTAAATATTCAATAAAAGACCAATAGTCTTAAATATTCAATAAAAGACCAATAGTCTTAAATATTCAATAAAAGACCAATAGTCTTAAATATTCAATAAAAGACCAATAGTCTTAAATATTCAATAAAAGACCAATAGTCTTAAATATTCAATAAAAGACCAATAGTCTTAAATATTCAATAAAAGACCAATAGTCTTAAATATTCAATAAAAGACCAATAGTCTTAAATATTCAATAAAAGACCAATAGTCTTAAATATTCAATAAAAGACCAATAGTCTTAAATATTCAATAAAAGACCAATAGTCTTAAATATTCAATAAAAGACCAATAGTCTTAAATATTCAATAAAAGACCAATAGTCTTAAATATTCAATAAAAGACCAATAGTCTTAAATATTCAATAAAAGACCAATAGTCTTAAATATTCAATAAAAGACCAATAGTCTTAAATATTCAATAAAAGACCAATAGTCTTAAATATTCAATAAAAGACCAATAGTCTTAAATATTCAATAAAAGACCAATAGTCTTAAATATTCAATAAAAGACCAATAGTCTTAAATATTCAATAAAAGACCAATAGTCTTAAATATTCAATAAAAGACCAATAGTCTTAAATATTCAATAAAAGACCAATAGTCTTAAATATTCAATAAAAGACCAATAGTCTTAAATATTCAATAAAAGACCAATAGTCTTAAATATTCAATAAAAGACCAATAGTCTTAAATATTCAATAAAAGACCAATAGTCTTAAATATTCAATAAAAGACCAATAGTCTTAAATATTCAATAAAAGACCAATAGTCTTAAATATTCAATAAAAGACCAATAGTCTTAAATATTCAATAAAAGACCAATAGTCTTAAATATTCAATAAAAGACCAATAGTCTTAAATATTCAATAAAAGACCAATAGTCTTAAATATTCAATAAAAGACCAATAGTCTTAAATATTCAATAAAAGACCAATAGTCTTAAATATTCAATAAAAGACCAATAGTCTTAAATATTCAATAAAAGACCAATAGTCTTAAATATTCAATAAAAGACCAATAGTCTTAAATATTCAATAAAAGACCAATAGTCTTAAATATTCAATAAAAGACCAATAGTCTTAAATATTCAATAAAAGACCAATAGTCTTAAATATTCAATAAAAGACCAATAGTCTTAAATATTCAATAAAAGACCAATAGTCTTAAATATTCAATAAAAGACCAATAGTCTTAAATATTCAATAAAAGACCAATAGTCTTAAATATTCAATAAAAGACCAATAGTCTTAAATATTCAATAAAAGACCAATAGTCTTAAATATTCAATAAAAGACCAATAGTCTTAAATATTCAATAAAAGACCAATAGTCTTAAATATTCAATAAAAGACCAATAGTCTTAAATATTCAATAAAAGACCAATAGTCTTAAATATTCAATAAAAGACCAATAGTCTTAAATATTCAATAAAAGACCAATAGTCTTAAATATTCAATAAAAGACCAATAGTCTTAAATATTCAATAAAAGACCAATAGTCTTAAATATTCAATAAAAGACCAATAGTCTTAAATATTCAATAAAAGACCAATAGTCTTAAATATTCAATAAAAGACCAATAGTCTTAAATATTCAATAAAAGACCAATAGTCTTAAATATTCAATAAAAGACCAATAGTCTTAAATATTCAATAAAAGACCAATAGTCTTAAATATTCAATAAAAGACCAATAGTCTTAAATATTCAATAAAAGACCAATAGTCTTAAATATTCAATAAAAGACCAATAGTCTTAAATATTCAATAAAAGACCAATAGTCTTAAATATTCAATAAAAGACCAATAGTCTTAAATATTCAATAAAAGACCAATAGTCTTAAATATTCAATAAAAGACCAATAGTCTTAAATATTCAATAAAAGACCAATAGTCTTAAATATTCAATAAAAGACCAATAGTCTTAAATATTCAATAAAAGACCAATAGTCTTAAATATTCAATAAAAGACCAATAGTCTTAAATATTCAATAAAAGACCAATAGTCTTAAATATTCAATAAAAGACCAATAGTCTTAAATATTCAATAAAAGACCAATAGTCTTAAATATTCAATAAAAGACCAATAGTCTTAAATATTCAATAAAAGACCAATAGTCTTAAATATTCAATAAAAGACCAATAGTCTTAAATATTCAATAAAAGACCAATAGTCTTAAATATTCAATAAAAGACCAATAGTCTTAAATATTCAATAAAAGACCAATAGTCTTAAATATTCAATAAAAGACCAATAGTCTTAAATATTCAATAAAAGACCAATAGTCTTAAATATTCAATAAAAGACCAATAGTCTTAAATATTCAATAAAAGACCAATAGTCTTAAATATTCAATAAAAGACCAATAGTCTTAAATATTCAATAAAAGACCAATAGTCTTAAATATTCAATAAAAGACCAATAGTCTTAAATATTCAATAAAAGACCAATAGTCTTAAATATTCAATAAAAGACCAATAGTCTTAAATATTCAATAAAAGACCAATAGTCTTAAATATTCAATAAAAGACCAATAGTCTTAAATATTCAATAAAAGACCAATAGTCTTAAATATTCAATAAAAGACCAATAGTCTTAAATATTCAATAAAAGACCAATAGTCTTAAATATTCAATAAAAGACCAATAGTCTTAAATATTCAATAAAAGACCAATAGTCTTAAATATTCAATAAAAGACCAATAGTCTTAAATATACAATAAAAGACCACTGCTCTGTCAGTCGCTTTTCTAGATCAGTGATCCGGTCAAGTAAACTCCCAACAACAAGTTGGGATTCCTTCAAAATGTCTTGAGAATACTCGTACTCTCGACACAAACCACGAACCAAGAGGTTCTTCCGCTTACCCATATCTTCTGAAAGCAACTCTTCTTCCATAAATTTGCGAGCGGTAGTACCAGAAAAGGAAACAAGGGGTATATCAGCAAGACCCTTCCCCTTCTTCGCAGCAACATCATCCATAGGAGCAGCAGAAGACCCGATATCGGCAACCTTCCTCTTGGATGACATACTTTCACCAGAAAGAAGATCTGAATAAAGCTACAGTATGAAAAGGACGAATGTAAAGGAAACAGTAAATGACGGCGGTATTTAACAAAGAAAAGAGAAAAGAAAACGACTCACAAAAAGTAGATGGGGACAGTTGCAGAAAAATACATGAAAAAATAAAGGAACGACGAGACGCTTTTTATAAACATGGTGTAACATCCGTGAATTTTGACTCGTTGACTTTACGTGTAATATGACTAACAATATAGGTTAATGAAGTATTCGGGTCGTTTTGGTGATTAAATGACAATGTGGAAGTTATTTGGGTCATTTCGTGAATTAAATGGCAATGTGTTATATTCGGGTCGATAATATGTTTTGATCGGTGTTTAAATGTATAACGATTGTATTTTGGCTTGAAAAGAGAAACGGGTCGGCCCGTGGGTCGTCCACGACCCATCAGCCCCTTGACCCATTTCCCTTATCCTTCCCTTGCTTTCATTTACCTCTCATTTCCTTCTATCTCTTTCTCTCATTTTCTCTCTAAGTAAAGAAAGCAAAGGAAACCCAATTCATTTCTTCTTCTTACATCGACTTGGTGTTTGGAACTAGAATAACATTAGAATCATCTTCATCTATACCTCATTATCGTCATATCGAAGAATCAAAGGTTGGAGTTCAAGCATTTTTACCCATTTTACCCATTTTGCCATAAATCGGGTTCTAGCTCGGAAAGGAAGTTTTGGTAAGTCAAATTCATCCCCTTTGCATCTAATTATGTTTGTTTACATGTTTCTAGTCGTTTCAAGAACCTACAAGTCTTAAATCGACTCAAAATGAAGTTTGGGTCAAATTAGGGTTAACTAGGGTTTTGTTTGATTTGGAAGATTTGGTGATGTTTTGGAATGAAATATCGGTTTGGGTAAGTGTATTTAGGTGTTAGAAGGTCAAATGTAACTTCAAAACGAGTCCTTTAACCTTAGATATCGGTTTAGGGTCTTAGGTTTTGAGAAATTAGGGTTTTGGGTCCGTTTTCTGCTTTCTGTTGCTGCTGTTCTTGAGCAGCCCAGTAGGGGGCGTAACCTACGGCCCTGGAGGGCGTAAGTTACGCCAGGTATAAATTGTAGGGGCGTAAGTTACGGCCCTTAGGGGCGTAGCTTACGCCAGTTGTAATTTTCTGATTTTGACGACATTTTGAAACGCTTATAACTTTTGATCCGTAAGTCCAAATAAGTCGTATGACCTATCGTTGGAATCATGAAAGAGTCTATTTTCTTGTAGTAACATTCATTTTGTGTGAAACTTCTTCCATTTCTAAAAGTGTCGAGTCAAATGCGTCTTGTTCTTACTCAATAAAGTTGTAGAAGTGTTTAGGGGTTGTGACTTGACTTAAATGTGCAAAACCAACTTGTTTAAGATTGTAGAGTTGACATTATGGTATTATGATGTATATTTATAGGTGGTGGACGTGTGGATCCTAATACTCGCTTGTAATCTTATACTAGCTTCTTTGCCGGGCAAGGTGAGTTTCGTATCTCCCTACTCGCTTGAGATTCGGGCTGAAAAGTGTAAACCTTTCGTGTTTACTTGCATTATTGATTGATTGATTGATTGTTTTGATTGTTGGATTGATGTGACGGTTCATTTCGTTCGGTTGACTTGGTTTATGTTTTGTTAAGTATTTCATTAATATTAGGATAGACGTACATACATGGAAGTCGGTTATGCCTTCATTGGGTTTTAGATGTGGTGGGAAGGCTGCGGGTGACCCTATACATAAGCATCTGGGACTCGAAGGAAGTAGAATCCTCTTAAGTGTATGTACGTATAGTTTAATTTAAATTGATGTTTGATGATTAATGGACTTGTGATGAATGGATGTTGATTGATGCATATGTTGTGTATAAATCCCACTGATAGAGGATTTGACTTATGTATGTTGAAATGCGGCCTTGTCCCTCTGTTGACAAGTGTGCCCCATTGAAATGCGGCCTTGTCCCTCTGTTGACAAGTGTGCCCCGTTGAAATGCGGCCTTGTCCCTCTGTTGACAAGTGTGCCCCGTTGAAATGCGGCCTTGTCCCTCTGTTGACAAGTGTGCCCCGTTGAAATGCGGCCTTGTCCCTCTGTTGACAAGTGTGCCCCGTTGAAATGCGGCCTTGTCCCTCTGTTGACAAGTGTGCCCCGTTGAAATGCGGCCTTGTCCCTCTGTTGACAAGTGTGCCCCGTTGAAATGCGGCCTTGTCCCTCTGTTGACAAGTGTGCCCCGTTGAAATGCGGCCTTGTCCCTCTGTTGACAAGTGTGCCCCGTTGAAATGCGGCCTTGTCCCTCTGTTGACAAGTGTGCCCCGTTGAAATGCGGCCTTGTCCCTCTGTTGACAAGTGTGCCCCGTTGAAATGCGGCCTTGTCCCTCTGTTGACAAGTGTGCCCCGTTGAAATGCGGCCTTGTCCCTCTGTTGACAAGTGTGCCCCGTTGAAATGCGGCCTTGTCCCTCTGTTGACAAGTGTGCCCCGTTGAAATGCGGCCTTGTCCCTCTGTTGACAAGTGTGCCCCGTTGAAATGCGGCCTTGTCCCTCTGTTGACAAGTGTGCCCCGTTGAAATGCGGCCTTGTCCCTCTGTTGACAAGTGTGCCCCGTTGAAATGCGGCCTTGTCCCTCTGTTGACAAGTGTGCCCCGTTGAAATGCGGCCTTGTCCCTCTGTTGACAAGTGTGCCCCGTTGAAATGCGGCCTTGTCCCTCTGTTGACAAGTGTGCCCCGTTGAAATGCGGCCTTGTCCCTCTGTTGACAAGTGTGCCCCGTTGAAATGCGGCCTTGTCCCTCTGTTGACAAGTGTGCCCCGTTGAAATGCGGCCTTGTCCCTCTGTTGACAAGTGTGCCCCGTTGAAATGCGGCCTTGTCCCTCTGTTGACAAGTGTGCCCCGTTGAAATGCGGCCTTGTCCCTCTGTTGACAAGTGTGCCCCGTTGAAATGCGGCCTTGTCCCTCTGTTGACAAGTGTGCCCCGTTGAAATGCGGCCTTGTCCCTCTGTTGACAAGTGTGCCCCGTTGAAATGCGGCCTTGTCCCTCTGTTGACAAGTGTGCCCCGTTGAAATGCGGCCTTGTCCCTCTGTTGACAAGTGTGCCCCGTTGAAATGCGGCCTTGTCCCTCTGTTGACAAGTGTGCCCCGTTGAAATGCGGCCTTGTCCCTCTGTTGACAAGTGTGCCCCGTTGAAATGCGGCCTTGTCCCTCTGTTGACAAGTGTGCCCCGTTGAAATGCGGCCTTGTCCCTCTGTTGACAAGTGTGCCCCGTTGAAATGCGGCCTTGTCCCTCTGTTGACAAGTGTGCCCCGTTGAAATGCGGCCTTGTCCCTCTGTTGACAAGTGTGCCCCGTTGAAATGCGGCCTTGTCCCTCTGTTGACAAGTGTGCCCCGTTGAAATGCGGCCTTGTCCCTCTGTTGACAAGTGTGCCCCGTTGAAATGCGGCCTTGTCCCTCTGTTGACAAGTGTGCCCCGTTGAAATGCGGCCTTGTCCCTCTGTTGACAAGTGTGCCCCGTTGAAATGCGGCCTTGTCCCTCTGTTGACAAGTGTGCCCCGTTGAAATGCGGCCTTGTCCCTCTGTTGACAAGTGTGCCCCGTTGAAATGCGGCCTTGTCCCTCTGTTGACAAGTGTGCCCCGTTGAAATGCGGCCTTGTCCCTCTGTTGACAAGTGTGCCCCGTTGAAATGCGGCCTTGTCCCTCTGTTGACAAGTGTGCCCCGTTGAAATGCGGCCTTGTCCCTCTGTTGACAAGTGTGCCCCGTTGAAATGCGGCCTTGTCCCTCTGTTGACAAGTGTGCCCCGTTGAAATGCGGCCTTGTCCCTCTGTTGACAAGTGTGCCCCGTTGAAATGCGGCCTTGTCCCTCTGTTGACAAGTGTGCCCCGTTGAAATGCGGCCTTGTCCCTCTGTTGACAAGTGTGCCCCGTTGAAATGCGGCCTTGTCCCTCTGTTGACAAGTGTGCCCCGTTGAAATGCGGCCTTGTCCCTCTGTTGACAAGTGTGCCCCGTTGAAATGCGGCCTTGTCCCTCTGTTGACAAGTGTGCCCCGTTGAAATGCGGCCTTGTCCCTCTGTTGACAAGTGTGCCCCGTTGAAATGCGGCCTTGTCCCTCTGTTGACAAGTGTGCCCCGTTGAAATGCGGCCTTGTCCCTCTGTTGACAAGTGTGCCCCGTTGAAATGCGGCCTTGTCCCTCTGTTGACAAGTGTGCCCCGTTGAAATGCGGCCTTGTCCCTCTGTTGACAAGTGTGCCCCGTTGAAATGCGGCCTTGTCCCTCTGTTGACAAGTGTGCCCCGTTGAAATGCGGCCTTGTCCCTCTGTTGACAAGTGTGCCCCGTTGAAATGCGGCCTTGTCCCTCTGTTGACAAGTGTGCCCCGTTGAAATGCGGCCTTGTCCCTCTGTTGACAAGTGTGCCCCGTTGAAATGCGGCCTTGTCCCTCTGTTGACAAGTGTGCCCCGTTGAAATGCGGCCTTGTCCCTCTGTTGACAAGTGTGCCCCGTTGAAATGCGGCCTTGTCCCTCTGTTGACAAGTGTGCCCCGTTGAAATGCGGCCTTGTCCCTCTGTTGACAAGTGTGCCCCGTTGAAATGCGGCCTTGTCCCTCTGTTGACAAGTGTGCCCCGTTGAAATGCGGCCTTGTCCCTCTGTTGACAAGTGTGCCCCGTTGAAATGCGGCCTTGTCCCTCTGTTGACAAGTGTGCCCCGTTGAAATGCGGCCTTGTCCCTCTGTTGACAAGTGTGCCCCGTTGAAATGCGGCCTTGTCCCTCTATTGATGTTCTATTGTAATCTTTGATGACGACTTGTTCCTTATGTATTTTGATACTTGTTTATCGTTCTGTATGGATTCACCGAATCCTTTATTTGCATTTAGTTCATGTTCTACATTAATCCCACCTTGTGCTATATGATTTCCGTGATATTCTGAGCTTCGGCTTGGGGTGTTAACATGGAGCAACAAAACCCTAACCGTTGATGACGCGTCTCGAGATACGTGCACTGACACACACGACTTTTTGGATTCCAGAAATTGCAGCATTCCCCTCAAAGAGTTAGTAAATTGGCAGTGATAGTCCAAGACAATGCTTATTTGGCAACAAACATCCCCTTGGACTGGGGGGCTTGATGACATACCCTCCCAGCGGTGCGCAGGACCCGTCACACGAAGGAATAGTAGCTCGCTACGATACGAAGGTTGTCCGTAACGGAGGCTCCCGCAGAGGATAAAAGAGATAAGAGTTGCTCCCCTATGAATTCGGGATTTGTTCTTATCATAAAAGACAGGTAATTATGGAAATAATACTCTGGGCCTTAAACCAAGGAAACCCTAAAAAGCTTAGCTTGTTTTCCAAGACAAGACCCTCCTATAAAAAGGAGATCGAAAAACCTAAAAGGCATTCATTCATACGCATTCAACCGACTACATACTCATCAGACCGTGTTCTCAACACGATCAACGCAATCCTAAATACGATCGATCAGATCTAAAACCATTAGCACGATCATAATCGGCTATATCACACTCATACATATTTGATTGGCGTAAAGATGATAAAACTCTACCTTCGGGGAATCGCCAACAAACAACTAAAAACACCCATCATCCCTTTTCTAAACCTAATCTCGGTTTGGTGTACAATCAGTCAACCTACATGGTTTTCCGTTAAGTTATCATGTGTGCTTAAATAATGATAATTAATATGTCGTTAATTTAGCGTGTGATGTGTGATAAGTGTCATTATATATCATGTGTACTTAAATAGGTGGTTAGATGTTTCCCATTAGTGTTTGTGGATGTGGTATGTATTCTCATTAGGAACGGTTTAGATGTGAGGCGTCAGATATAGTTGTTATGTCAATAGCTGAAGGGTCTATATGTAAAGTTAGAAAATCCCTAAACTATTATATTAATATATAACCCTAAGCATAAAAGATATGTGCATTCTCCTGTAATTAGCCTCCGTGGATATACAAAAGAGAATTACATATTTTCCTTCTCGGTGTAGCCGCAAACTCAAAAGAATAACATATTGTTTGCATTCTAGTTATTGAGCCGCCACACACACCAAAGAAGTAATATTAAAGAAACAATCAAAAACTGGTTTGTCAATTGCCATAACGATTTCTCCAAGTTCATAAAGACAATATAATAATAACAATATATGCGCATCACCTATTTGTGAACCTATACGCACGTAGCCATTCAAACATCTGTAGATCGAAAGCGAGAGGGAAATAACGAGAGCTTGATCGATCATGGTGCGTATTGGTGTCAAGTTCTCCAACGACACCCGCCATCATTATCGCCGTCATCGTATTTTCGAATTAGATAAATAAAACAAAAAAAGAAGGAATAAAGTAACAAGGTTTTATATACTCCAAAAGCTGGATTAGGAGCATAGGGAGGGGCGAGAGGAAAGAGCTTGCAAGATTAGTCTTCGATTTCGGTTTCGGTCTTGATGTCATGAACTGAAGGTATATCCGTTCCTTTGCTAGACTGTTTATATCATCACGAAAATAAGAAACAATTATAGATTCAAATTCTGGTCGTATTAACATGTTTAGTATTGGTATAAAACACGAGTTATTACTAATCTTCATATCGAATCGAGAAAACATGTTTGTGGGTCTAGTTTAAATAGGTAAAGTCAATGTAATCAGGATATGTCATAAGGATGTACATATTTAATAATCTTTTGAGAGTACAAAAGTTCGAGATTACAGTGTTCATCAATGGGTTCGAAGATGGAGACAGAGTGCTACATGAGTTCTAATGTTTTTCAAATATATATGTCTAGTTTAAGTCCTTGTAAAGTCATGCAATCAGGAAACACTACTACAAACAGACCCATCCTTGACGCGCAATGCGCGTCAAGAAGAGCTCGGATGACGTGCAAATGCCCGTCAAGGAAGGACCAGTCATAAAGCTTCATGACCCGCATTTGTGCGTCATCCGTCTATGACGCACACGTATGACACACATTTATGACTCTCCTTTTTGACCTTCGTAGTAGAGAGTCATAACCTTTATGACCCACTTTTCTGACATATGTTTTTGCGTGTCATAACCTATAAAATCATTTTTTTTATTTTTTCTGTTTTTTAAAACCTGATTATATACATAATAAACCTGACAATAAATTAACCTGATAATAGTACAAAATTAACGCATTTCATATATATCAAAACCATGCGTCACCAATTCATTACATAACGATTCATGTCCAAATAGATACCGATAATTAGTTAAATGCGGTTTACAATACTTTCTACCTAAAAATGAAATTCGACACATAAATTGCCCATTCTTCTCGAATATCGTCTAAATCCGCATCATGTACTCATTGCTATCACCACCAATCTAGTCAAAAATAAAACAACATTTTAGAAACTGGATATTAATACTTAAACTACTTAAAACAGTTAATTAACTACTTACATTGTGATTTTCGAGAACCCGTCTTATAGTTTAGCTGCTCGTGAGCAAATCTAGCGAATGATTTTGTCCAAGTTAGATGAGGCTCTTCCATTTTTGAAAGGCTATCTTGTTTTTGGTCACAGATTTCCTATAAAACAAATAATAATATATAGCTGATACTAGGACTCATTAGTAATCGAGAGATCAATGACTGATGTTAGTACCCGATATTTGTTTCTTGAATGTGGTTTGCAGTTAAATGATCTAATGCTTCATCATTATGCTCCTCGCCTTCTGTTTCAGTTCAGACTATGTAGATACCTCTTGCGCCTAGCCATCCTGATATATAAACACACAATATACTTAAAAACTATAATAAGATTGTTAACAGAAAACAATGAACTTATAAAGAAGATGGGAGTGGAAAAAACAGTTCACCGACACATCAATGAATGACAAAAGGAGATATATTAAAATCAATGTAAACGTAATGGTATAATTCCCAAAGCTGCATAAATTATAGCGTCGTTTATACATATAACTACCAATAATGTAGTTATCGTTCCAAAACTCGGTTTCAATTTCTTCACCATCTACTCTTTTAAGTTCAATATCTGATTATCTAGTATTACATCATCCCCATCCTCCCCATATGTCAGATCTCTATATTAGATGCTAGGATTCGTAAGTGAATTGTAGTTACTTCAATCCAGATTACAATTCAAAGTAAAAGCAAATAGCCTATGTTAATTGCATTTATATCGATAGTTACAGCAATTCCATAAAATGTCTATCATATTAAATCAAATTAAATTAAGATCTACAATAAATATGAGAAAGTAAGGATAGGTAGTTACCTTCAAAACAAGATAATATCCGTAATTGATAGATTGAAGATGACTGAAACCCTAAAATTTATTTAAAAACAGATTTACCACTTGATATATAGATAAAAATAACATATAATCAGTAAGCGGAATAAAGAAAATACCTTTGATATCAATTGATGAACGTGTTATTTGGGTGTGTGGGGGGGGGGGGGGGGAGGGGAATGGTTAGGGTTCGAGTAAGACGGAAAAAGAATAAAAAGGGTGAGGAGATCTAAAAGAAAATATTTGGGAGTGAAGAGGGAAAGGATTGAAAAGAAGCCGCCTAAGTTTTCAGATGAGCCCGCCTAAATTTTCAGATTGGGGGATTTTTTGGGACCAAAACTATTTGAAAATGAAAAACATTATGTAATGACACAATCCATTTAATGGCACATGATAGTTTGTGCCACTTATAAATTTGTAAACTAATGGCATAAGAGGATAAACTGCCACTAGATCTTTGGTATTTTTTGTGACACTTAGATTCTGCCACTAAAATCAGGATATAATGGCACATATAATACTGCCATTAAAAACGTGTGCCACTAAATGGTAATTTTTTTGTAGTGAACGATGACCCCTATTTAGGACGAAGCAAAACGAGCGTCATCTAGAAACCTAAATTTTAACAGATTATGACCCATATGTTATGACGCTTCTGAAAACGCGTCATCCCCAATAGTAAATTTACTCGTAATGACCCTTATTTTATGACTTCTCACTTTGCGCGTCATCTATTAGCGTGGGTCATAAAAAGCGGGTCAAGGATAGCCCTGTTTCTAGTAGTGAAAAATGAAAAAAAATAACATATATGACAAATAGCTATAGAAGTTTTAGGCAACCTATTGAGATATTTATTCATGTGCTTCATTGGTGAACTAATTAATATTACCTTGAGTTAATTATAATGTTTCTAGCTGATCATGACTAGCCTAATTAATCCATGACACCATGTGAGTAATTTAGATAATTTTTTCACAGAAGAGTTTATATGTAAATCATGGTATATTTAGTTGAATATAAATATATATATTCATTAAACTTAGATGTCTATTATGTAGTCATGGAATGGGTGATCGATCAAAGTATTACATTACTATGAATTAATAGTACAGTTAATTAGTGTAATACTAATATCCTAGAATTTACATACTTATTAAAGACGATACATAATATTTATGAGTATACGATATGAGTAATAATACAAATGTGTTTCCGTTGTATATAATTATTTAGGTATTCGGACGGTCGTGAAATAACGGTTTGGTATTATTTTGGATATCCTTCTATTTCGAGGTAAAATACACTACTTTGACACCTGAGGGTACAACAAAACATAGATTTTCATATGTTAACATCCCCGTAGTATCTTTATATAAGGTTTGTGGGTTCGGGTTCATATGGGAATTATATGGGTGATATTATGATACGTTGATATGCATGCTTATGAAGCTTACTTTATGATGACGATTGTATGTATATGTGTATGCTTAAGTAGTTATGATGATGGTTAATGTTATGATTGTATGCATGTGGATATGTGATGTGTATTGAATATGTGACCTATACATCTAGTTCACTAGACTTGTAGGAATGCCATGACACATGCACGTTTAAGGGCCCAAACGTAAAAAATGACGATATGTGATGATTAGTTTAGGAAAACATGGACACCTAAACTATATATATATGACGAAATGCTCGAGCTAATTGATGTGAAAGTGTTAAGCTTAACCCGTATTAGCCTTGTGTGGGCTAGTGCGTGATGTGGTCACTTGAGTTGCTACTTGTGACGTGGACGAACGTGTTTGAGTATCTCCGGGTAGGTCTAGTCCGCCACCAATGTCAATGACATACGGTATACTCCTGGATTGGCTTTGCCTTTCCTTAACGACAAAGATGGACCACCGTAAGGTCTACCCATCAAGTCGGGTGTGAGGTTCCCTGTAAGGTCAAACGACCGCCTACACACAACCACTCACCTTATATGTGATGAGTGACTTATGTCACGCCTAATGTAAGTGACTTATGTCACATCTAATGAGATGATATGATAAAAACGTATGAGATGTAAATGTGAATAGGCACATCTAGGATCATTGATATATGTATCCTATAATATTAATGTGATGATATGTGATGATATGTGTGTATTGATGATATGTGTGTTAACGTGTAAAATGGAACCTTTTTATAATGATTTAAATGGACAAAAGTTTATGAAATTATGTGTTATCTTACTTAGCTAATTTATTAGCTAACACTTGCTTTCTTAAAACGTTGTGCCTTCAGGATAAGCAGGTTTGAGATAATGAAGCTTTATGTGAGGCTGGGTAGTTGCTTGAAGATGTTTAACACCCGCTAGTAGCCTTACCTTTGGACTAATTTATGATTATGTTTATGACTTTATTATGTCTTGGATTTAAGCAAGACAAAACCTATGTAATAGCTTGTGGCATTTATGTTGGTGCCTTTGGATTTTCATTTGACTGATGTGATGATATTGATTAGTAACACCGTTTTGATTAAAAGACATTTTGCTTCCGCTATGTTTTGACACCGTTATGTGAAATGTTTGAAAATCCATATTTTTAAATGTCGGGTGTTACATTGATGGTCATTGATGGACATTGTGGGTCATTGATGGACATTTGTGGTTTGAGGGACATTGTGGGTCATTGATGGACATTGATGGGTCATTGATGGACATTGTGGGTCATTGATGGACATTGTGGGTCATTGATGGACATTGTGGGTCATTGATGGACATTGTGGGTCATTGATGGACATTGTGGGTCATTGATGGACATTGTGGGTCATTGATGGACATTGTGGGTCATTGATGGACATTGTGGGTCATTGATGGACATTGTGGGTCATTGATGGACATTGTGGGTCATTGATGGACATTGTGGGTCATTGATGGACATTGTGGGTCATTGATGGACATTGTGGTCATTGATGGACATTGTGGGTCATTGATGGACATTGTGGGTCATTGATGGACATTGTGGGTCATTGATGGACATTGTGGGTCATTGATGGACATTGTGGGTCATTGATGGACATTGTGGGTCATTGATGGACATTGTGGGTCATTGATGGACATTGTGGGTCATTGATGGACATTGTGGGTCATTGATGGACATTGTGGGTCATTGATGGACATTGTGGGTCATTGATGGACATTGTGGGTCATTGATGGACATTGTGGGTCATTGATGGACATTGATGGTCATTGATGGACATTGTGGGTCATTGATGGACATTGTGGGTCATTGATGGACATTGTGGGTCATTGATGGACATTGTGGGTCATTGATGGACATTGTGGGTCATTGATGGACATTGTGGGTCATTGATGGACATTGTGGGTCATTGATGGACATTGTGGGTCATTGATGGACATTGTGGGTCATTGATGGACATTGTGGGTCATTGATGGACATTGTGTCATTGATGGACATTGATGGTCATTGATGGACATTGTGGGTCATTGATGGACATTGTGGTCATTGATGGACATTGTGGGTCATTGATGGACATTGTGGGTCATTGATGGACATTGTGGGTCATTGATGGACATTGTGGGTCATTGATGGACATTGTGGGTCATTGATGGACATTGTGGGTCATTGATGGACATTGTGGGTCATTGATGGACATTGTGGGTCATTGATGGACATTGTGGGTCATTGATGGACATTGTGGGTCATTGATGGACATTGTGGGTCATTGATGGACATTGTGGGTCATTGATGGACATTGTGGGTCATTGATGGACATTGTGGGTCATTGATGGACATTGTGGGTCATTGATGGACATTGTGGGTCATTGATGGACATTGTGGGTCATTGATGGACATTGTGGGTCATTGATGGACATTGTGGGTCATTGATGGACATTGTGGGTCATTGATGGACATTGTGGGTCATTGATGGACATTGTGGGTCATTGATGGACATTGTGGGTCATTGATGGACATTGTGGGTCATTGATGGACATTGTGGGTCATTGATGGACATTGTGGGTCATTGATGGACATTGTGGGTCATTGATGGACATTGTGGGTCATTGATGGACATTGTGGGTCATTGATGGACATTGTGGGTCATTGATGGACATTGTGGGTCATTGATGGACATTGTGGGTCATTGATGGACATTGTGGGTCATTGATGGACATTGTGGGTCATTGATGGACATTGTGGGTCATTGATGGACATTGTGGGTCATTGATGGACATTGTGGGTCATTGATGGACATTGTGGGTCATTGATGGACATTGTGGGTCATTGATGGACATTGTGGGTCATTGATGGACATTGATGGGTCATTGATGGACATTGTGGGTCATTGATGGACATTGTGGTCATTGATGGACATTGTGGGTCATTGATGGACATTGTGGGTCATTGATGGACATTGTGGGTCATTGATGGACATTGTGGGTCATTGATGGACATTGTGGGTCATTGATGGACATTGTGGGTCATTGATGGACATTGTGGGTCATTGATGGACATTGTGGGTCATTGATGGACATTGTGGGTCATTGATGGACATTGTGGGTCATTGATGGACATTGTGGGTCATTGATGGACATTGTGGGTCATTGATGGACATTGTGGGTCATTGATGGACATTGTGGGTCATTGATGGACATTGTGGGTCATTGATGGACATTGTGGGTCATTGATGGACATTGTGGGTCATTGATGGACATTGTGGGTCATTGATGGACATTGTGGGTCATTGATGGACATTGTGGGTCATTGATGGACATTGTGGGTCATTGATGGACATTGTGGTCATTGATGGACATTGTGGGTCATTGATGGACATTGTGGGTCATTGATGGACATTGTGGGTCATTGATGGACATTGTGGGTCATTGATGGACATTGTGGGTCATTGATGGACATTGTGGGTCATTGATGGACATTGTGGGTCATTGATGGACATTGTGGGTCATTGATGGACATTGTGGGTCATTGATGGACATTGTGGGTCATTGATGGACATTGTGGGTCATTGATGGACATTGTGGGTCATTGATGGACATTGTGGGTCATTGATGGACATTGTGGGTCATTGATGGACATTGTGGGTCATTGATGGACATTGTGGTCATTGATGGACATTGTGGGTCATTGATGGACATTGATGGTCATTGATGGACATTGTGGGTCATTGATGGACATTGTGGGTCATTGATGGACATTGTGGGTCATTGATGGACATTTGTTGTTTGAGAGTTCTTCTGAACAAGCAAACTTTTGCTTGTTCCCAAGAAACTCTCAAACTGTTTGAGAGTTCTTCTGAACAAGCAAACTTTTGCTTGTTCCCAAGAACTCTCAAACCATTTGAGTGTTCTTCTGAACAAGCAAACTTTTGCTTGTTCCCAAGAACTCTCAAATGACACTTAGGAATATTTGAGTTAATGTTTCTACTGCTGTTAAACGCAGAAACAACATTAACTCAGCCAATGTTTCTACTGCTGTTAAACGCAGAAACAACATTGACAATACTACCTTTGGAAATATATTAAGCTAATGTTTCTACTGCTGTTAAACGTAGAAATAACATTAACTTGATTTCCCTTTGGAAGTATATTAAGTTAATGTTTCTACTGCTGTTAAACGCAGAAACAACATTAACTTAATCACCCTTTACATGTATTGTCTACATTCATGTCAAGTACCTGCAAAACATAAATAAAAAACAAACATATAAACATATATAAAAGGATCCCAACATGATCACAATATACGCCAAGGTAATATTATTGACAAACGGTAATTTACAAGAAAAATTACAAGACTTGAATATAAAACACACAACACATCTAGAATGCTTTTGTCACCGAGAAACATGCACCAACAGTCTCCCCCTTGACACCAGCATCTAGATGTGGCCTTCAAGTCTTCGTTTGTCTCCTAAGTGTTGGCCAAAAACCCTCTTCAGGAACTTCAGGAGTTGTCTACTTTCTCCTACTCTTCTTCTTCTTCTTGACATGAACCTCCTCAAAGTCGGAATTAGATTCGGTCAAGGATTCTTTTAGTTCTTTGCCTCTGCATGCGGCAAATCTACAAGCTCTTTCTTGATCAGCACGAGATCCTGGATCCTTCGGCTTGATCATGTCGGCCATTGCATTCTGATATGCCACGTCATCGTGTCCGAACTTTGTAAAGATCTCATTCTTCAGATTCAAAGTGTCAGAAGAGTCAGATGATAGAATATCATCTCCAGAATGTAGACTATCAGTATCTTCATCGGATGCTGATTCCTCCTGATGACCAACCCCTTCTCCTACAGTTGGTCGTTCCTGGACACCAACACCTACATCTCCAGTTGGTGAGGGACAAGCATCGGCAGGAGCTTTCCCTTTTCCTTTGTCTTCAGCTGTGGGGGCTCGAGAGGTACCAACAGCACCAGGCTGGCTTTGCTCCCCCTGAGATGTGGCAATCCTTATGCCAGTTGAAAATCTTGGAATCTCTTCCCTTTGTCTGCTAGGATCATCTCCCTCGTCCTCTCTTTTCTCCTTCCTAAGGGCATCATCCTTGCAGGTTGGCTGTATCTCCCCCTGAGATCTAAGATTTTCAATTATCTCATTCAGCTGGTCATAGTCATCATCGAAGCTTGTCAGACCCGCAGTCTGGCTCTTTATCACTTCATTATGGTTTTCCAATTTTTTGATGATCTGTTCTAGGTGCTCAGATGTCTCAGATTGGATCTTTTGTAGAGCTTCCTGCCTTGTCCGTAGCTGAGCATCTTCAAGCTCATGACGATGTGATTCTTGCTGCTTAGACAGATTCTCTGTTAAGCCAGCAACCAGAGCTCTCATATCAGCCATTTGCTTTTCCAACCTTGACATAGCATCATCGGTGGATCTAGAGCTGCTAGGTTGGGAAGAAATCACTGATGGTCGAGGAGGGATAGTCGGTGGTGCAGTCGGTCTTGACTCTGACGGTCTGATTGTGGATGCATGTGGTTGTTGGATTGCAGAAGTTCCACCAACCGGAAGTGTAACTGTACTTTGAGGAATTGATGTTGAAGTTGCACTAGTAAACGATGTGAATGCAGACCCTGTAGCTGATAATCTGATTCTTGTTCCTGATGGCTCAACCGGTGCTCTCATCATCAATCCTTTACCTGCTCCCCTAGGTCTAACAGTTACCTCCTCAGTATCTCTCTGCACATGCTCAGACATACGCCCCAGTCCCTCTTCAACTGCCACACTCATCATTGCACTAAGTCTAGGTGACTCATGAGTGCCCGATGTACCTTCTCCAGCTCTCCTCCTCCTTTTGAGCTGTCGAGGGGGACTATCTTCTTCTTCCTCCTCCTCAGGCTGGAAGTCTGCATCAGCCTTCAGTTCCCGTTCAGAACGAGCAACACGTTTTGCTTGAAGAAGCCTACGCGCTCTCTCCTGAGGGTCCTCATGACCATCATCATCATCACTGGTGTTTTGGTCAAAACTTTACCTAAGATAATCTACGATGAAGAGTTAGATTAATAATGTAACCAAACTTTCGTTCGCGAGGTTAAGGGCTTGTAAAATATGTTGAGATTCAAAGATGCGTTTAATAAGATAGATTTGATGAACGATTATGTCGACTAAACAAAAAATAATCAGAATTATAAGTATCGAAATAAAAGAACTAATGATAAATATTACTAATCAAAGTAAAGATCTAATAAATAATGCTTGAAAAGTAAAAAGTAAAGAGCAAGAACACCGAGATTTGTTATCGAGGAAAAGCCCTTAATCCTTTAAGGATCGCCGGCATAAAAACCCCGGGAGGAAGCAATCGTCCCTGCCTTTGTTCTCTTATTAATTGTTATTAAATGTTTACAAATGGTGGAATTCGGTTGATCGATGTATCTAGGTGTATGAATGAAAGTAGCAGTGTGTGTGTGAATACAAGTGAGTAGTATACTGTGAATAACAAAAGTATGGTCCCCTAAGATCGATCAGCCTCCTTCATTATATAGACCTAGGATTTAACTAACTATGCGAGTTTGTAGGGATCTTCCAGGTCTTTGTTGATTTGAACGTTGGAGCATATCTTGACCAGTCTTGTGAACGTTGAAGCTTTTCTCCTCATGCTGAAATCAACTTGAAGTCCGAATATCTTGGCAGACTAAGTCTTCTTTGCATGTTGAAGTTTAATCCCATGTGTGAAATCCCTTTCTTTACCGTTGGAGATATTTTCCTTGGCTTTATATCGAATATTCTGGAATCTGCACGCTTATCTCATGTGGAAATGATAATAATAGTTGAAACATAACGTTAGCAAAATATTAATAAGTAATCAGAATATTCAACTATGTCAAGATCCTAGTATGTCAAGATCTTGGACCTTCAGGATATTGGTACTTGAAATTTCACCCATAACAATTGTCCCCAAAGTTATTTTAATAAAATCTATTTTGTTGAAATAACTTTGAATCTTCTAGAGAAAGCTTTGACCGAAGTCAACTAGTAAATTTTGAAACCATCTTAAAGATAAGACGCGTGGAACTTGGAGAGCCAAGAGTTGTGATGCGATAGGTAACAACTTGACGGTTCATTTCCTATCTTTTTACCCCTCTATATAAGGATACAATTTTTCTCTTTGAAAATCACAAATATTTTTCTATCTTTTCAAAAACACATATCTACATCATGTCCTTGAAATCTTTAGGAGAGTTCCTTCAAGAGGTATATTTTTATATATTTTTGTCAAAATTAATTTCTCGTTATTTCTAACTTCTCTTTATATTTTGTTTCAGTCTCTTACTGAACTAGAAAAGCAACAAATCGCCAAAGACAAACTGAATGATGAAATCATAGAGACATTGCAAGGCCTGGTCAAGTCTTACAAAGAATCTATCGAGACAGAAAAAGAAATGGGTTTGGAGATAAAAACCAGTTTAGAAGCCAAAAATAAGATTTTGAACAATGCCTTGAAGGAAATCTGCTGTGAGCTAGGTGCAACGCAGGAAGAACTCAGGGCTGCCAGGGAGGAGTTGGAAAGAGTGAAGTCCATCTTAAGTAAATTGAGGGAAATAAATCCTTCACTTTACTGGGATGTTCTTCTGTAGGTGATTTTATGTAATGTGGGCGATGAAGGATATGATGCAAAGGCCAGAGCCCATATTTTTAAACTCTTTTGTTAGTAGGAAAATCGAATCGGTAGGGGATGTGTATCGTAGAATAACAATGTTTAGGAGGGGCGAGATTGATTTGGCATGATCAATCATGGTTGTAAAACTGCTTTCGAGTAGTTTTTTGTAAATAATTTTTTGAATGAATGATAACTGTCTTTTGATCCATTTCATTTTGAACTCGAAAACCAAAACTGTTATAAAGGGTAAAAACGGAAAATGACTAATCAATTAAATGACGTCACATGTCAGTTAATAATTATTCTTAACTTATTCGACTACATCAACAGTAAGTAATCAAATCAACGCAGTAATTAAGGAGTAAGATACATGCACCTTTTATACGCAATTAAGATCCCACTTGTAGGCTATGATCTAGTTTTGCAGTATCTTTAATTGTTGTCAATTTCCCCTTATTCCTACATTAAAATAATGTGAGTCCCTTAAGTTCGATGGTTAACCAGAAAAGTGCAAAATACAACAAGTCTAATAAGCACTAGATTGGACTAGTATTACTTTAATATAAAGGCAAGTATATAAATAAAGTAATACAAGACTTAAAGCAATAAACAAATAAAGTGGAACATTATGTATTTTTCATGGGTATTTTATTTATGATGTTAAATAAAACACAAGGTTGTTTGCGGAATCAAGATAATACAATTAAGTATGTATCCTAACAACCTTTGAGTTACAAATGATCTATATTTGTCAAATACTCTTTAGGATCGAGATACTTAAAGTTGTGAAGTATCCCAGTTTAAGATCGAGAGTATTTGGACAAATTCACTTTAATGCAAAATGAATGCTTAAAAGTATTTTTGTCAAGGAAATGACTTTGTGCCGTACAAATATGGTTGCATACATTTGATGATCCGACAAGAACATTAAATGTATTGGATAAGGAATAAGGATAAAGTCACATCAAGTGCAAGTGTATCCTTTTATCCAACCACCTTAACACACGTATACTTTGGTAAAGAACAAGTGGATTGTTCTTTGGAAAGTGTGTAAAGGCAAAAGTCAATCCTTGATATCAGTGTTCAGACTTGTAGGATCTAGAACACTGACAATCCTCCAGTGTACAGATCTGGTAAGACTTTCCAGTGGACTCCGCCATTTGTTGAGTCTTCTTTCTTCAGACTTCAGTCTTTGACTTCAGTCAGAATGTCTTCAGTAGAGTTGATCTGGACTGGGGTGAAGTCTAGTGAGCTCATCTGGAGAATACTCCAGATTTCCTATACAAGTATTTTCTCACTGGTCTTCAATTATTTCTGGACAAATCTTCAGAGGGACTCCAGATTCCAAGTCTGGAGTAGGTCCAGTAGAACACGATTCTGGTCAGATCTTCAGTGAGGCTCCAGTAGTCGAGTCTGGAGCGAGTCCAGTAAATCTGGACTACATCTGGACCTAACAAATAATATGTGTGGGACTGGATTGATTTTTTGGAGGGGATTAAAATTAAGAAAGGAATTCTTAATTTTAAGATTCTCATAGGGACATTGGTGTTCAAGATATAGAGGGTGTCTCAATATCTTGAACTTGCTTGGGAGGCGTGGTTAGCCTTTTTCGTGTGTTTGTGTAATGGGTGGCGTGGTTAGCCAATTTCGGGAGATCGATGGTAACACCGACAACCAATAGAATTAATTTCGACGACCTTGGAATTTAACCCTTCAATCGTGAAATTAATTAACGTGCGACACGAGCGATTTTAAGAGAAGGTGAAAACCTTTAACCAAAAGTTGGCGTGAAAGCCAAAAGGTGAAGACCTTGTTCCACGTTGTAATGCATGTGTTTGATGATATTGATCATCCCTTGAGATCTACAAAGCAAAATCTTAAAAACTGACGTTAGCCATTTGGCTAACGCCACTCCGACGCTCAAGTCAGTATCATTATTTTGGAAAATAAAATAAAAAGTAAATAAAATAAAAGTAAAATCCAAGAGTAAGAAATCATACCTGATTTTGTCAAAAGACAAAATAAATTACACATGATAGGTTTTGAGATGAATGGCATTCCAAGCTCTTGGAACTAAATTACCTTGTAAATCTTGAAGCCAATAAGATCCTTTTCCAGCTTCTGCTTCAATCAAATAAGGACCTTCCCATTTTGGATTCAATTTACCATCTGGCTTGGTTAAAGCTTTCTTGAGAACCAAATCACCGACTTGAAACCGGCTTAATCTTAGATTCTTATTATAAGACTTAGCAATTCGTTGTTGATAAGCTGCTATTCTTATATTGGTTCTCTCTCGTAATTCAGTTATAGCTTCTAAATCTTCAAGCAGCAACTCTTTATTTTTCTCATAAGTTAATAAACTAATTCTAGCAGTAGGTAGATCCATTTCAGTGGGTAGAACTGCCTCAGCTCCAAAGACAAGTGAGAATGGAGTTTGTCTAGTAGCCTTCTTCGAAGTTGTTCGATCAGCCCATAAGACAAATGGCAATTCTTCAGCCCATTTTCCTTTTGCTTGTCCCAGTCTTTTCTTCAAATTATTCATTATAATTTTGTTGCTTGATTCTGCTTGACCATTAGCTTGTGGATGGACTGGAGTAGAAGTAATCATCTTAATGCCCCATCTTTCACAAAAATTTGTAGTTTTCTTTCCAATAAACTGTGACCCATTATCACAAATTATCTCCGCTGGAACTCCAAATCTTGTCAATATATTCCTTTTAATAAAAGATATGACATGTGTTTCATGAATCTTGGCGTATGCTTCAGCTTCAATCCATTTTGAGAAATAATCCGTCATAGCCAAAAAATATTTCTTCCCAGCTGAAGATTCTGTTATTGGCCCAACAATATCCATTCCCCATTTCATAAATGGCCATGGTGATAGAACTGGATGCATGGGTTCTGCTGGCTGATGATAAATGTTGCTATGTCGCTGACAAGCATCACATTTCTTCGCATACTCTTCAGCATCTTGTTTCATGGTTGGCCAATAATAGCCTGTTCTCAAGATCTTTGAATATAAAGATCTCCCAGCTGTGTGATTTCCACATTCTCCTTCGTGTATATCTTTAAGAACCTCATTGGTCTCAGGATATTCTAAGCATCTAAGATATGGTCCTGCAAGAGATTTTCTATACAAAATACCATTTATCATAGAATAATGTGCTGTTTTCATGCGAAAGGCCTTTGGGTTTTCATCTTTAGGGATTGTCCCATTATTTATATATTCTATTATTGGTGTAGTCCATGAATTTTGATTGTCCCCAGAATTTTCAGCTTCTGTATCTTGAATGGCTAATATATTAGCTGATTCTTTTTCTATAGCAGGATGTAAAACATGAATTATAGGAATCCTAGTTTCTGGTGACATCTTAAGTGTTGATCCTAGATTTGCTAAAGCATCAGCCTCAGTGTTTTCTTCTCTAGGCACTTGTTCTATATCAAATAAGTCAAAATTCTCAGCTAGTTTTTTCACTATTTCTAAATATTGCATTAATTTTTCACCTTTCGCAGCATATGTTCCATTAAAATGATTAGCTAAAAGTAATGAATCTACATATACCTTAAGATTTCTAATGTTCATATCCTTAGCTAATTGCATACCAGAAATTAAGGCTTCATATTCTGCTTCATTATTAGTGGCTATAAAATGACAATTCACTGCTTGGGGTATAATATCCCCCTGTGGCGATTTTAGTACGATACCTAATCCTATTCCTTTAACATTAGCTGCACCATCAGTGTATAAAATCCATTTTTCAGTAGCTTCTTCTAACATTTTTACCTCTAAGTCTACTTCAGGTTGCAAATCAGTACTAAAATCAGCCACAAAGTCGGCTAAAACTTGAGATTTTATAGCAGTCCTAGGTTCATAAATTAAATTAAAAGCACTTAATTTCACAGACCACTTAGCCATTCTACCAGATACTTCAGGTTTTCTTGATACGCATTTTATAGGGTAATTAGTCCTAACATGTATAGCATGCGTTTCAAAATAATGTCTAAGTTTAGTAGATGCCATAACTAATGCAAGTATAAGTTTTTCGAGATGAGAGTACCTGGTTTCAACATCAATTAAACTTTTACTTACATAGTAGATCGGATGTTGTTGACCTTCTTCTTCTTTTACTAAGACAACACTTACTGCATTTAATGAAACTGCCATGTAAAGATATAGAGGCTCACCATCTTCAGGCTTCACCAACAGTGGTGGAGTAGATAGATATCTCTTTAAATCTTGGAAAGCTTCTTCTTGTCTTTTTCCCCATTCAAACTTTTTGTTCTTTTTTAAGATGTCATAAAATTCTTTGCATTTATCAGAAGATCTTGATATAAATCTGTTCAAAGCTGCCAACCTTCCGGTTAACCTTTGAATATCTTTAGCATTTGATGGAGATTTCAGGTTTAAGATAGCCTTGATCTGTTCTGGGCTTGCTTCTATTCCTCTTTTTGTGACCATGTATCCTAGGAATTTTCCAGCGCCAACTCCAAAATTGCATTTTGCAGGATTCAGCTTCATATTATATCTGTCCAGGATGTTGAAGGCCACTTCAAGAACTTTCAAGTGATCTTCAGCTCTCTTTGATTTCACCACCATGTCATCTATATAGACTTCCATCGTATCCCCTAGTTGGTCTTTGAACATCATGTTGACTAGCCTTTGATATGTTGCACCTGCATTTTTAAGACCAAAAGGCATAGCAATATAACAATAAATACCTGTCGGGGTCATGAAGGCGGTGGCTTCTTGATCTCCAGGTTCCATTTGAATTTGCTGGAATCCAGAAGAAGCGTCCATAAATGTGAGCATCTCGTGTCCAGAAGTTGCATCGACCATTGCATCAATATGTGGCAGTGGAAATGGATCTTTTGGGCAGGCTTTATTGAGATCAGTGAAGTCTACGCAAACTCTCCATTTCCCGTTTTTCTTTTGCACTACTACCACGTTTGCCAGCCATTCAGGAAATTTTACTTCCCTAATCATTTTTGCCTTTAATAATCTCTCCACGTCTTCTTGGATAATTGCATTTCTTTCCGGAGCGAATTTTCTTCTTTTTTGTTGGATTGGCTTGAAACTTTTATCAATTCCAAGCTTGTGTGTAATCACATCTCTAGATATTCCAGTCATATCTTCTTGCTTCCAAGCAAAAGTATTCATCTAGCTTTTAGAAAATCAGTAAGTTTGACCTCCAATTCTTTCGGGATCTTTGCGCCTAATAATACTTTGATGTTAGGATCTTCAGGGACCAGAATAACTTCTTTAACATCTTGCTCCTCTGGTTCATCAACATCGAAGATCCTCTTCTGTAATTGCTATTGTGAAGTTGACTTTGCTGCTGACTTCATGGTGGATGTATAACATTCTCTAGCCTCTTGTTGATCTCCTTTAACAGTGACCACTCCCCAAGGTGTTGGCAATTTAACACATTGGTGATATGTTGATGGTACTGCCTTCATTTCATGAATCCAGGGCCTTCCCAAAATTATGTTGCAGCCTGGAAGAGTGTCGACCACACAAAATTTCTGCATGGAATTAACCCCTCCAACATATACCGGTAGCTTAATTTCACCAACAGTATATTTGGTCTCGCCACTGAATCCAATTAATGGTGATGCCTTGCCAATAATATTTTCTTCAGAAATATCCATTCTTCTCAGGGTTTCCAGTTTGATTATATTTACTGAGCTGCCATTATCTATCAAAATCCTGCGAACATAATGGTTAGCAATAAAAAGAGTAACAACCAAACCGTCATGATGAGGCTCTAATATGTCATCGAAGTCATTTTCCTCAAAAGAAACAATATCTGAGTCTGAAATTGAGGCTTTCTTCACGCTCCTTTCTCCTTTATCTGCCTTGCTTTGTTTTGCAAATCTCTTTGCTGCTGAATATGTTGTCCCACATACTTCCGATCCACCGGAAATAGTGTTAATTACTCTTGCATCTGGAGGTGGAGAATCTGCTTTTTGAGTTGGCTTAGGCTTGGAAAAATCCATGCCCTCAACATCTCTAGCTTTCTTTCTTCCAAGGAGTTCTGTAAGATATCCTTTAGCTAGAAGAGTGGATATCTCCCTTCTCAACATCTTGCAATCTTCAGTAAGATGTCCAAAGTCTTCATGATATGCACACCATTGGCTAGGATCCTTCTTTTTGAAATAAGAATCATTTTTCTTTTGTGGCCACCTAACTTTATCTCCAAGATCTCGCAGCGCCATTATAATACCAGGTGTTCCTACTGAGAAGCAGTATGTTGACAGGGCAGGATATTCGACCCCATCATCTTCTTCCACTGCATTTACTTGATTATCTACATGTCTTGTGTAGGGCCTATTTCTTGGCTTATACACTGGAGTTTCTACCTTCCGATTTGGGCGATCATATGACAAAGCTTCTAGTTTGGAAGATGTTAGCTCATTTTCTTCAAGCCTTATAAATCTTGCAGCTCTTGCTTTTGCCTCATCCAGATTTCTGCATGGCGTCATTATAAGATCTTCTTGGAATTTGGATCCTTTATGGAGACCTCTCTGCAAAGCTTGTATAGCGGTCAACATATCTAATTTAGGAATATTAAGAGATTCTTTTGTAAATCTAGTCATAAAATCTCTAAGTAATTCGTGTGGTTTTTGAGTAATTTTATAAAGATCATCAGTCAATTTTTCAAAAGTTCTACTGCATGAAAATTGACTATAAAATAAATTAGTTAAATCAGCAAAAGAGTTAATAGATAAAAGAGGCAAACTCTGCAGCCATTTTAAGGCTGATCCTGAAAGTGTAGATCCAAAGCTTCTACATAAGCAGGCTTCCTTTAGATTGGATGGAATAGGTACTGTTTCCATCTTTTCCAGATATAGTGCAATATGCTCTTGAGGATCAGTAGTTCCATCATATGGCTTCATATTTGGAACTTGAAACTTCTTTGGGATTTCTACATTCGCAATCCTGTCACCATATCTGTTAATAAGATAGGATGCAGGGTTGACCTCTGGGATTGGATTGCAAAATCCAGGAACACTAGAGATCATATCTTTAAGCCTCTGGAACTCTCTTGCGATATATTCGTTTGGTCCTTGTCCCTGCGATGGATTAGTAAAAGCAAATGATCCAGTAAAATTATTAGAATTATGTAAACCTACGCCCATAGTGGCAGATGTCCCAGCAGCATGAGTATTTTGAGGAATATTGCTCCCAAAATTCTGAGTTGCAGTTGGGAATGGCGTGTTAAGCGGCGCAGATCCAGGGGCTGCAGATGCTCCTGGAGTTGAAAATAAATTTCTTGGGGTAATTGGAGGTCCATTTTCTGTAATCCTGGACTCCAAAATCCTAAATTGAGTCTGATTAAATTCTTGATTAGCTGCAACAGTATCGGTAAGTTTCTGCAAAATAGCAAACAAATTAGGAACTTCTTCATGATCAAGATTTTGAGCAGCTTCTTTAGATCCAATATTGAATGGGTCTGGATAGCCTTCAGCGTTGTAAAAGCCCGATCGTCCTGCTTGTCCAGATCCAGTATTCGTTTGAGATGGGTTTCCTGTTGGGATGTCACCAGCAGTGTTGAATTCAGTACTTTGATCAGCAGGCCCTTTGTCTTTGCTTTGATTCGGAATTCGAACAACATTATTCTTGTTTCTTCGATACGAATTATTTCCTGGAGGAGGAGGCATCATAGAAGAAGAAAGCAGGAGTATTTTGTGAAGAGTTAGTTGGTTGAGTCGACATTATCGGATTTAATTTCGGAAAATTGGTTTTTGTTGGTGCATGTTTCTCGGTGACAAAAGCATTCTAGATGTGTGATGTATATTTACATATATTCAAGTCTTATAATTTATCTTGTAATTACCGTTTGTCAATAATATTACCTTGGCATATATTGTTGATCATATTGGGATCCATTTATGTTTATATGTGTGTTTATTATTTGTGTTTTGCAGGTTCTAGACATTACATGTAAAGAGTCATTAAGTTAATATTGTTTCTGCGTTTAACAGCAGTTGAAATATTAACTTAATGTACTTCCAGATGGAAGTTAAGTTAATTGTGTTTTTGCGTATTAACAGCAGGAGAAACATTAACTTAATGAATACTTCCAATAGGTAATATAGACAATGTTGTTTCTGCGTATTCACAGCAGTAGAAACATTGTCGTAGCTGATGTTGGTTCTGCGTATATTTACAACAGTATAAACATTGGCTGAGTTAATGTTGGTTCTGCGTCTTGACAGCAGTTGAAACATTAACTCAAATATTCCTAAGTGTTATTTGAGGGTTCTTGGGAACGAGCAAAATAGTTTCTTGTGGAAAGAACACTCAAATGGTCATTTGAGAGTTTCTGAGGAACAAGCAAAAGTTTGCTTGTTCATAAGAACTCTCAAATGGTTTGAGAGTTTCTATGGAAACAAGCAAAAGCATGCTTGTCCATAAGAACTCTCAAACAGTTTGTGTGTTCTGGGAAACACACAAACAGGCCAAAACCCTAATGGGCTTGACATGAGAACACTCAAATCTATTGGATTTGAGAGTTCTTGTCACTTGCCTATAAATAGAGGTGTGTGTCATGCGTGTTCTAGACAAGAGTGTAGAGAGAGAAACGAGCAAAACCTAGAGAGAGAAAACCTAGAACACACACGGTTGATCTTGTGGGTGGTACTCGACTCACACACGAACCGCAAACACACACCCGGTTTGGACGGCTCGTAGACTTAGATTACCACGTTGGTTGGTAAGGTTTGTCTGGAGAGCCGTTTCACTATAGTAACCAAATACGAGTGTTTATATTCACGCAAAAGATATATATATATATAGTGATATATATATATATATATCATAAAAGGTAGATATAAAAACCGTGGGTTATCTCGAGGAATTCCGCACCTCAACATATCCTTAAGTCAATCTCGGTTCGGTAAGACCCGGGGGACTTACAACTGGTATCAGAGCCATAGGTTATTAACAACCTTGGTTCGAGATTGATCACGGTTTGGATATCCCGTTTTTGCGTGTTTTTAGGTGGAGAATTGAAATAAAGGTTCAAACTTGACACCAAAATAAGACATATCTCATTCCTAAAATCATTTTCTCAAGGTTTCATTGATCAAGGAACAATATCGGGTTCGGGATCTAAGAAATTGTGAGAAATTGGTGTTTTGCGTGTTTTTAGGTGGAGAAGTGTTTTCGGGTTCGTTTGAAATAAAGGTTCAAACTTGACACCAAAATAAGACATATCTCATTCCTAAAATCTTTTTCTCAAGGTTTTGAGAGTTCTTGAGGATTTGAGAGTTCTTGAGGTTTGAGTGTTCTTGAGGATTTGAGAGTTCTTGAGGATTTGAGAGTTCTTGAGGATTTGAGAGTTCTTAAATTTTGAGAGTTCTTGTGGTTTGCTTGTTTAGTACACTTTTGCTCGTTTCATTTGAGTGTTCTTGTTTTTGCGTGTTCTTGTGTACTTGAGTGTTTATAAGTTAAACTTCATACACAATGGCAGCAAACTATCTTAACCAATTAATACTAATGGACCATGAGACCGGTAAGGGTAATTCACCACCTAAACTGATGATCATTGACCAATACTTTTCTTGGAAAGGTCGATTCGAATCCTTTATGCAATTCACGGATATTAGAATGTGGACTTGTATGACTGAAGGATATAGTGCCCCAACATATGAGGACAGTGGTGTTAACAAAGTTTATGCTTACCAAGATATGACTGAATCTAATAAAAAATTGTATGAGGCAGAGAAAAAGGCACTATCATGTTTAAAAATGTCATTGCCACAAGAAATATTACATTTATTTAATGGATTCAATACATCAAAAGAACTTTGGTTAGCATTAAAAAATCATTGTGAAGGGGATGAAACACTTAAAAGAATCGTAGAGACCTTCTAAAGCATCAGTATAATGTATTTAATGGGTTAAGAAGTGAAAACTTAGATCAACTAATTACAAGGTATTATCATTTGCTAGAAGAGTTGCAAGCATTTGAAGTTACCTATTCTGAGGAAGAAAAAGTCGAGAAATTTTTGAGTTCCTTGCCGGAAAAGTGGAGTAATTACATTACCACTTTGCAGGAAAAAGTAGATTTCTCTGATATGTCTTTGACTCAGATAGTTGCTAAGTTTAGGGGACAAGAAATGAAACTAAAAAGGAGGGAAGCAGGATATAATAATGCTCAGATTCCCGAGCTTTATTATGGTAGGCCTACGATCAATGTAAGTCCAGGTTCCCCTGAAGGAAGCACAAGGGCATTCCTGAGTGAAGATGTTGACTTACAAAAGATATCGTTTGACTCTGAGGGGAACATATGTCTTGTTTCAAGTCAGAGCGACAATTTAGGCAATCGTGGATATCCTACCTCCAGTTCTAGTTCCACCGTGCCTATAAGTGTCAAATGTGCGGAAAGTCACTTTCCGTTCTTGCGTCATTTGTGATCATATGAACAATTTATCCAAGGAAAGGTTCAAGATCGAGTCTTATAGATGAAGACTATGAGCAGATTGATCCTTTGGACTTAGAAGAGATGGATCTGCAATGGCAAATGGCTATGCTAACTCCTCGGGCTAAATGGTTCTTATCAAGAACAGGGCGAAAGGTCGTGGGTTCCAAGCTTGGCTTTGATAAGTCAAAGATAAAGTGTTACAATTGTGAGGGCTTTGGATACTTTGCTAGGGAATGCCAGAGACCTAAGAAGGATGATAGGTCTATTGTGACTCGTCAAAACTTTAACCAAGGTGGATCAGCAACTCCTTCAGGTGCTTCACAACGAAGATATTTTCAAGGGTCAAGTTCGAATGCTAGTAACTCTTCTCAACAAAACAGTTATCAAGGTTCCAAGGTTGAAAGTCCAAACTCTAATAACCAAAATGGGTCAAGAGCTTTGGTGGTTCAACAACAGGAAGGTTCATATGACTGGGGCACAATTGTTGAAGAAACAAACAATGCCTACCTGGCTGAGATCAGTTCAGTTGTTTCATCAGATTCAGAATCAGAGATTCCAGAAGGTGATGACACTAGATCATTCAAAAACCCTGAAAAATCAATAGTTGTGAGCAGTTCAAACAAAGTCGAAGATCAAAAGACAATATCGGGTCTGGTGAACTTCATGACAAACTTGACTATCACAAAGTGTCCAGTTTCAGTAGAAAGGACTGACAACATGTGGAATATCGATACTGGATGTTCTATTCATGCCACTGGAGATAGTAGTGTTCTGTCAGACTTTGTTAAGATTTCTGATGTTCAGGTGAACTTTGCTGGACCTGCTCAGGGGATCGCAACTGGTCATGGTAAAGTGAGCGTCACTAATCTTCATCTTGACAAGGTGTATCATATTGAGCATCTTAGTCAAAATCCTTTGAGTGTCAGTCAAGTGCATGATGTATGTCATGAGTGGGACAAGGATCATAAAATTGTTCCTCGTTTGGTTCCTGAAGCCTCCAGGGTTGACGAATCATCAACAAGCAAAAGAGTAATTCTAGAAGAAAATGAGACATTACATTTGAGACACTCAAAGTCAACTCCATTAAATCCTGTGAAAACAATGAAAGAAGTTTTAGAAAGACTTTCATGCATTGAAGAAATGACTGAGTATGGAATTCCTATTACGGAAGAAAATCTCAGAAGCTTTAAGACGAGGAAAAATGTCAAAAGGATTTCTTGCTTCATATGTCGTACGAAGGGTCATGTTGCTAGTAAGTGTCCAAGTAAAGGAATGAATAGAGATTTGACTCATTCAAGGTCAAAAGCTTCAGATACTAGGATATGCTTAAGCAATGATGATCATTCTTCAGACAATCTATCCAGGATTAATGAGAGAATTCTGAGAGATAATTCTCAGAGAGTGAAGGGAAAAGATATGATGAAAAAACAATACAGGAAATCAATTGGAGATCCTGTTGGTTCTTTTCAAAGACTTTCCAAACATTCCTTATCTACTCAAAGATCTAGAGATTTAAGGAAGAAATCAGTTGAAGAATGTCATTTCAGACAAGTGTATAATCATGCGACTTCTTCACAGTACTCTTCTTCAAGTAAAAGATTAGAGAATTCTGGCATTAGATATCCTTCAAACATACATGGAGTGAAATCATCTGCCAAGATTACAGAATATCACAGTACTTATTATGATCGTTTTGCTGGAAGAAGTGGGAATGGTTTCAGATCAACATCTCAGAATTATTATGTTGGTGAATCATCTAATGCCTTTCATAAGAAGCAACATCAAGATGATTCAAACCAATTAAATAAGATTTTGGGTAAAGGAGGATGGGGAGAATTTGCATATCGGGATGATTCGGGAAGAATCCGGACAAAGAAGGTCTGGGTTCTTGACGAAGAAAACTAATTTCCCTTTATTTGTGCGAAGGACACAGTCAAGGAGGACCATGCTTTTTCGGTGATCAGTGACTGAGTCCTAGGCACATTTTCTTTAGATAACATATTGGGTTATCAAACGTTTATTATATTTTCCTCATTATAAATCATTGTGCAAGTCCTATGTATGTTATTTATAATTTGTTTATAAAGGAACGTATTTGGGAAAACGAGTATATATAAAGTGCTACTTTATTTTATGCTTGTTAATAAATCATTTGAGATAACATGATTATTCATATAATGGCTGTTATCCTATGATGAATATGCAAAGTTGATTTATTTATGATGGTTACACTAAGGCCTTTGATCGATCGCTTTTCGAGTTGCTAGTCCAGTTGGCTGGAATGAGTAATCCTTAGTCACCATTTCTCAAGAACCGTTTTTATTCAGAAAAGGGGTTCTATTGCACGAGAGACAATGTTATTTAGGATATCTGGTTTCCAGGGGGAGTTAGCTGTGTTCTTTGTGAACACCGAATAAATGTGTATTGTGATAAGGGTATAGTGTAAGCAAAGACTCTAATTTGAGTGTGTTTGGTACACCTTGAATTAGGTCTTACATGTAAATTGCACGAAAGATTAAGTGAAATACTTAAGGTTTCGGTCAAAATAGGTCAAACGGAGTCACTGAGTTGATATATTTGACATATATTTTGATTTGCAATTTACTTTGAATAATTGAATCGAACATACTTAATGTGTGAGCTAACATGATAAAGGTTTTGATTCTAATCTTAATTGGGAGAATCAACCATTAATTATCTGTTATATATCGGTTTAAGTGTTTTCAAGTTCAATTATTTACCATTGAGATGAATACATTGGTTGTATGGATCTCATGAGTATGATGATGTGTTCGCAGAATTATTTATCTTAACTGGATGTGTGTCAACCACTAAGATAAAGGATCTCCAAAGTGTATGAAAATTGAGTTTATCCAGTCCGGAATGGAGAAAACTCAAGCTTAAAATGGAAGCAGAATATACTTACACATCAACAGCTCAACAAAATTCAAACGGAGACGAAGATATAGATGGAGAGATTGTTTATCAAGTTATACAATCTTATGTCTTTATTTTTGTTGTATTTGAATTTAATTAACAGCATTGTTGTGTCCAATGTCTGTGATTGTCAAATACTTAACAATGGTGCTTTGTAATTCATTAATTAGTGACATATCGGGTCTTAATTTAATGATCGTACATTGTAATTTTGTTCAAGTTGTGACATCTATCGAGAATTTCTTTATCGAGAAAAATACGATTAATTATAATACAAAATAGGGTTTGTATTTGTCTTAATCGTGTTCTCTAAAGAATTCTTTTCGTTAATCATACCAAGTTCGAGAAAATTCTTTGTGAATTTTCAGAGTGTTAATCAAGTTCGTGAAAGCTGACTTTATGGAAAGTCAAGGTTCACAAGAATCGATAAAACTAGGCTAAGTGTGATATGCGTGTTTAGCATAGTGGGCTTGTATATGCGTGTTTTCACTTTGGGCCTAGTTTGCGTGTTCTGCCCAAGTAAACATGCATTTGCGCGTTTTACTTATTGGTGCTTATATGCGTGTTCTAGTGACACATTAGGGTTTGCGTGTTTGTGTGGATATAAAAGGCTGACATCTCGCATTTAATTTCATTTTCAAAATTATTTGCGTGTTCCTTTCAAAAGCCCTCCACATTTGCGTGTTCCTATATTCGTGCACTGTTCATCTATCGATTCATAAAGCTTGATCCATACGTGTTTTAGACACAAGAAACACTTACATTAACACATATCGAACAAAGGTATATGATTAACAAGGTTTCTTAATCCATTTTTCATGGGTTATTGTCAAAATTTGGGGTTTTTATTTTTCGATAATAAAATCACTAAAAGGGACATTATAAGTGAAATGGATAAAGAAATAGAACCAATAAACTGATAAATCGGACTTATAAGATGCTATTCGTACCAGATTTAAGAGTTTTAGGGTTCAAAATGACTGGATTAAGTTTTGAATGATGAACAGTCGTATGCGTGTTCTTCACCATATGCGTGTTCATATGAACCCAGTTCATCTTCAAACGTTTCCAGGATTTGCGTGTTATGGTGATGACGTCATCAAAACAAACACGCATTTGACTAATATGCGTGTTTCTAAGTAAAATACGCCATTTGCGTGTTGTTACTTCATATGCGTGTTTCATGACTTGTAAAATTTTCAAATTTAAAAATGTTAAATAAGTAAAAAATGAAACAAAACACGTATTATCCAGTCAAACCTGACACCATATGTGTGTATTGTCACCATATGTATGTGTACAAGGAATTTGTTTGTTCTAGGACTTCGAAAAATTTTCAAAACGGGAAAATTTTCAAATGAGTCAAATTAGAAAGTACAAATTGCCTTATAATACTGAACTTTAAAATTTAAGAAAAACAAATGGTTTTAGTTAAATTTAGTAAAGTTCGAAGTGTCGTTTATTAAAACTAAATGTTTTAGAAGGTTATGAAACAAATGGTTTCGCGACCATGGAAAACACAAAAGTTTTAATTTCGACGTGTTGATTCGATGAAATTGGTGACATTTTGGTTGATTAAGAAACAAATGGTTTCTATATCATGGAAAATGTTAATAATTTTATTGTTCAACTTATTTATCAATGGTCAAAGTTTATAACATTTTTAAACTTCATGAACTACAGGGTTTCAGGAGCTTAAAATGTCAGGACTTACCAGAGATAATGAAGATAGTTCGTCTCAACAGCTCAAGAGGAGGAAAGTAGCTGAAGGAGGTGAACCATCTGTGATCTCTTCTCAACCAAGCAGCTCAAAATCCAATGAAGACATTGTGTCTGGATTGGAGAAAGAATTAGAAGATATGAGAGTCTTGATTGTAAGCTTAACGGAAAGATTTTCAAAGCAAGAAGAGTCACACCGTCAAATGCTTGAAGAGTTGAAGAAAGAAAATATTCAGCTTCAGACAAGACATGAGGCTCTACAGAAGATTCAGTCTGAGACAATGGTGCATCTGAAAAGAGTTGTCAAGAAGCAGAATAAGCACAAAGAGGTAATAGAGAGCCAAACTGAGGGTCTGGCAAGCTTTGACGTGGATTACAAGGAGCTAAATGAGATAGTTGATAACCTTGGATCTCAGGGGGAGATAGATCCTATCTGCACAGATAGTGTTCTCAGGAAGCAAAGGAGAGAGGATGGGAATGATGATCTGGGCAGACAAGAAGAAGAGATCTCAAGATTATCAAGGGGTATTCGGATTGGCACTCCGATTGCTACATCTCAGGGGGAGCAAAGCCAGCATGATGCTGCTGGTACCTCTCAGGCTCCCACAGCTTCAAGACAAAGGGAAGCGTATCGTTGAAGATACTTTCCCGTTACCGACTGGAGATGTAGATGTCGGTTTCCAGACTCATGCCTATGAATCCGAGAGTGATGAGGAGCTCATTGCCATTGATGCTATCAAAGACTTGGATGATTTGGCTGAAGATGATTCGGAAGGCTCAGAGGAGGGGGAATGGATACCTCGCTCAGATTGGCAAGGAGTGATGGTATCACCTGAGCATAGGTTTGAATTTGAAGATGCAATTGCTACAAACCCGAATCTCTTTGAGTCTGAAGTCAGAAGGAACGTAAGATCAAATCCTTTTATGAGCTTCCTGCTCAGGATTTGACTTTCTCAGTCTACTATAAGAAGGGTACAGGAAGAGATGCTAAACTTGTAGTTAGCAGTCTCACGGATGAACAGGGTAGAGAGATTAATGATGCTTTTGCTTCTGATGATGAAGATGAGTATTATCATGTCATACCAAATGTTTACCGTGGAGATCCAAATCATCCATATTGCCAATTGGATGTTCCTCTTCCTCATAGGTATTTCGAATATGTCAAAGATCCTCGTGCATCAAGTCTAAAAGAACTCATCCTCAGCTGGACTTTCGATGAGGAAAAGAGGTTGTATATGATGAAAAGACTTGATGGATGTCAGTACCTTGAGCCTAACTTTGAAGCTTTTAATTCAATGCCAAAGGCAGACTTCTATGGTCTTGCAGGGCTTAGGCTTATTGGTAATCACGAGCGTGCGAAGTTGTTTGAGAGCTGGATCAAGAATGACAATCATCTCAAGCAGAGTGGAGAGTCAGATCCGAGAAAGTTCAAGTTCAAACCAACTCCGAGAAAGAAGCGTGTCACTAAAGGACCAAATGGTGAAGAGATTATTGTTAGATTCATTAACAAGATCAAAAATGTCCGTAGGGTTCCTTTGAAGAAGTGGGCGCAAAACATGCTTGGTGACATGGATTATTGGAGAGTAGATGACTTTAGTGCAGCCGCTGTTGTTATGTCAACAAGAGCAACTGGGCACAAAGAGTTGCTTAGAGTCTACGATCCACTTCAGCTTATTAATCTATCGAGAAAGGACTTGAAGAGATTACATAGGCATCAGCTAAGAAGCTCACAACTCCTTATAGGCATAAAGGGTGTCTATGAAAGGATGGTGAAGTTTTGTCTTGCTGAGTATCTCCATGCTGACAGTCGAAGATTCTTTGATGAAATACCTAGACGGGTACGAGCAAGGGCTCCAACTGGAGGTGAACAAAATGTGGTTCCTCCAGTTGTTGATCCAAATGCAGAAGCAGGGGTTCCAGCTGGAATTGAACAAAATGTGGTTCCTCCAGTTGTTGAACCAAATGCAGAAGCAGGGGATCCAGTTGGTGTAGAACAAAATGTGGTTCCTCCAACTGTTGAACCAAATGCAGAAGTAGGGGTTCCAGCAAGGGAAGGTCAAAGTGTTGATCTTCCTACAGCAGTTGAACCAAGTACTTCAGTACCAGTACCTTAGACTGAAGTTCCTGATGACAGGGTTTTTGGCCAGCACTTAGGATGACAAACGAAGACTTGAAGGTCACATCTAAATGCTAGTGTCAAGGGGGAGACTGTTGGTGCATGTTTCTCGGTGACAAAAGCATTCTAGATGTGTGACGTATATTTACATATATTCAAGTCTTGTAATTTATCGTGTAATTACCGTTTGTCAATAATATTACCTTGGCATATATTGTTGATCATATTGGGATCCATTTATGTTTATATGTGTGTTTATTATTTGTGTTTTGCAGGTTCTAGACATTACATGTAAAGAGTCATTAAGTTAATATTGTTTCTGTGTTTAACAGCAGTTGAAATATTAACTTAATGTACTTCCAGATGGAAGTTAAGTTAATTGTGTTTCTGCGTATTAACAGCAGGAGAAACATTAACTTAATGAATACTTCCAATAGGTAATATAGACAATGTTGTTTCTGTGTATTCACAGCAGTAGAAACATTGTCGTAGCTAATGTTGGTTCTGCGTATATTTACAGCAGTATAAACATTGGCTGAGTTAATGTTGGTTCTGCGTCTTGACAGCAGTTGAAACATTAACTCAAATATTTCTAAGTGTTATTTGAGGGTTCTTGGGAACGAGCAAAATAGTTGCTTGTGGAAAGAACACTCAAATGGTCATTTGAGAGTTTCTGAGGAACAAGCAAAAAGTTTGCTTGTTCATAAGAACTCTCAAATGGTTTGAGAGTTTCTGTAGAAACAAGCAAAAGCATGCTTGTCCATAAGAACTCTCAAACAGTTTGTGTGTTCTGGAAAACACACAAACAGGCCAAAACCCTAATGGGCTTGACATGAGAACACTCAAATCCATTGGATTTGAGAGTTCTTGTCACTTGCCTATAAATAGAGGTGTGTGTCATGCGTGTTCTGGACAAGAGTGTAGAGAGAGAAACGAGCAAAACCTAGAGAGAGAAAACCTAGAACACACACGGTTGATCTTGTGGGTGGTACTCGACTCACGCACGAACCGCAAACACACACCCGGTTTGGACGACTCGTAGACTTAGATTACCACGTTGGTTGGTAAGGTTTGTCCGGAGAGCCGTTTCACTATAGTAACCAAATACGAGTGTTTATATTCACGCAAAAGATATATATATATATATATAAATGTAGATATAAAAGGTAGATATAGAAATATATATATAGATATATATATATCTATATATTATATATAATATATATTATATATATATATATATATATATATCATAAAAGGTAGATATAAAAACCGTGGGTTATCTCGAGGAATTCCGCACCTCGACATATCCTTAAGTCAATCTCGGTTCGGTAAGACCCGGGGGACTTACAGTTTTGATAAAAATTAAAGAATTTTTAATCGATCGAAAGCACCTTTTGCCCCACGGTGGGCGCCAAATTGTTTTGGTCAAAAATTTACCTAAGATAATCTACGATGAAGACTTAGATTAATAATGTAACCAAACTTTCGTTCGTGAGGTTAAGGGCTTGTAAAATATGTTGAGATTCAAAGATGCGTTTAATAAGATAGATTTGATGAACGATTATGTCGACTAAACAAGAAATTAAGGTCTAAAGCAATGATAATCAGAATTATAAGTATCGAAATAAAAGAACTAATGATAAATATTACTAATCAAAGTAAAGATCTAATAAATAATGCTTGAAAAGTAAAAAGTAAAGAGCAAGAACACCGAGATTTGTTATCGAGGAAAAACCCTTAATCCTTTAAGGATCGCCGGCATAAAAACCCCGGGAGGAAGCAATCGTCCCTGCCTTTGTTCTCTTATTAATTGTTATTAAATGTTTACAAATGGTGGAATTCGGTTGATCGATGTATCTAGGTGTATGAATGAAAGTAGCAGTGTGTGTGTGAATACAAGTGAGTAGTATGATGTGAATAACAAAAGTATGGTCCCCTAAGATCGATCAGCCTCCTTCATTATATAGACCTAGGATTTAACTAACTATGCGAGTTTGTAGGGATCTTCCAGGTCTTTGTTGATTTGAACGTTGGAGCATATCTTGACCAGTCTTGTGAACGTTGAAGCTTTTCTCCTCATGCTGAAATCAACTTGAAGTCCGAATATCTTTGCAGGCTAAGTCTTCTTTGCGTGTTGAAGTTTAATCCCATGTGTGAAATCCCTTTCTTTACCGTTGGAGATATTTTCCTTGGCTTTATATCGAATATTCTGGAATCTGCACGCTTATCTCATGTGGAAATGATAATAATAGTTGAAACATAATGTTAGCAAAATATTAATAAGTAATCAGAATATTCAACTATGTCAAGATCCTAGTATGTCAAGATCTTGGACCTTCAGGATATTGGTACTTGAAATTTCACCAATAACAACTAGAGCTCTCTTCTTGATCGCTCACAGTGGCATGAGGATCACTACTTGCCTCATCATCGGCCTCGTGATCCTCGAACAGCTCGTCGATCTCTGCCTCTAGATCATCCCGAGCATTATACTGTTGAACCTGGTTGATGACATCGTCAGGTTCTAACAGTTGGTGTGCAACCTCAGCAGCATCTTCTGCATTGCCTATTCCTTGATCCACTTGGAAGAACACATCTTCAACGGCTTCAGCGTTAAGTGGGGGTTGTTGCACTGGTGGTTGTTGTTGTTGTTGTTGAACTTGGTGTGCTGCAGGTGGTGGCTGAGGAACTTGCTGAGGAGCTGCATCAACATTTCCTTCAACATCAGACCCATCGTGTGCAAATCCGTCATTGTCTGGTGCCACATATGCCGGATTTATAACTGCACCGAATAATTGTCTGTCTGTCGGTCGAGCTGGAGGTGGGAGTGGACCTCTATACTTGTAACTATGGCGAAATAAACGATTCGGCATGGTAGTTACTTGCTCGACAAGACCCACCTGTGGTAGATTGGGCAAGCGAGCGTTGATGATCATCATGACAAAACGAGGATACATCAAAAAGCGCTCGTCGGCAGCTGCACCAATTTGCCGTCTAATCTCGTTGAAGAAGAAACGAGAAAAGCTGTATGGCTTGTTCAGCACAAGGGAGACAACTTGAGACTGGGTCTCGACATTCAGCTTGTCGTACCCTGACTTCCTGTTGCTAAGAGCAACCAAAATCACGTGACTGAAGAACTTCCACTTCCCATGAAGACAGTTCTTCGTAAAGGTGTTTCGGTTAGGCTCACCAACATAACCCATTCCTGTAAGCTCCATATCTAGTGCAAGTGGGTATGAGGTGGGACCGTCTGCTCCTCCCTCTTGGGCTTCAGTACCCAATCCAAGTATCATTGGAACACTTTGAGAATTCAAAAAGAATTTTCTCGAACCCGGTATGATTAACGAAAAGAATTCTTTAGAGAACACAATAAAACAGATACAAAAACCTATTTTGTATCATAATTATCCGTATTTTTCTCGATAAAGGAATTCTCGATAATTGTCACCACTTAAACAATCTTACAACGTAAAATCATTAAATCAGGACCCGATATGTCACTATTTAATGAATTACAAAGCACCATTGTTAAGTATTTGACAATAACAGACATTGGACACAACAATTTTGTTTTAATAAATTCAAATACAACAAAAACAAAGAAATAAGATTGAATAACACGATAAACAATCTCTCCATCTTTATTTTCGTCTCCGTTTGAATTTGGGTGAGTTGTTGGTGTCTAAGTGTACTCTGCTCGACAGACAAGCTTGAGCTTTCTCCATTCCGGACTGGATAGACTCAATTTTCATACACTTAAGAGACCCTTTATCTTAACGGTTGACACACATCCAGTTAAGATAAATAATTCTGCACACACAAGCAAACTCATGAGATCCATACAATACATGTATTCATCTCAATGGTAAATAATTGAACCCGAAAACACTTAAACAGATATAACAGATAACAAACAATAGATTCTCCCAATTAAGATTAGAATCTAAGCAATTATCATGTTAGATCATACAATAAGCATTCTCTATTCAATTATTCAATGTAAATTGCAAATCAAAATATCTGTCAAATATATCAATCAAGTGACTCTGTTTGACCTATTTTGACCGAAACCTTAAGTATTAAACTTAATCTTTCGAGTAATTTACATGATAGACCTAATTCAAGGTGTACCAAACACACTTAAACTAAAGGCTTCAACTACACTACATCCCTATCACGACACACGCTTATTAAGTGTTCAATAAGAACGCAGTTGAGTCCCCCTAGAAACCAGATACCCTATTTAGCATTATCTCTCGTGCAATAGAACCCTTTTATTCACAATATACATGACGGAGCATAAAGTTATAAAATCGATCACATTAATTTTGAAATCAAATTAATCTAACAAATCTTATAATAGTCATGCTTAATACTGTATATTGCACAGGTGTTAGAGAGAATAATTACTATTGAAGAGATCAGATGTAGCAATTAGGTAAACCTAAAAGCCACATGTTTTCGTCATGTCTCTTGCAGTAACGACTCCCCCTTAAACCATTATTATATTTCTGTGTTGCATTTTCTGATAAGAGGTTCTTGAGAGACAGTAGCTATGGTTTCTCATTCCAGTCAATTGGACTAGCAACTCGAAATGCGATCGATCAAAGGCCTTAGTGTAAAAATCATAAATAAATCAACTTGCATATTCGTCATAGGATAACAAACGTTAAATAAATAACAATGCTATCGCAAATGACTTATTAACAAGCATAAAATAAAGTAATTCAGTTTACATCTTAACTACATAAGAAAAGATTTCACCTGACATGTGATCAGAAGTGATCAACATAAACACCTTATATATACTCGTTTTTCCCAAATACGTTCCTTTATAAACAAATTATAAATAACATACATAGGACTTGCACCATGATTTACAATGAAGGAAATACAATAAAAGTTCGATAACCCACTATGTTATCTAATGAAAGTGTGCCTAGGACTCAGTCACCGATCACCAAAAATACATGGTCCTCCTTGACTGTGTCCTCCGCACGAAAGATAGGCGCCTAGTTGCGAAACGGCACCCAAGCCTCAGTAGACTTGAATTTACCGTCCTTATCTTTCACTGAGACATTCGTCCAATATCCATCACTCTTAGTGGGAGTCCTGGATTTTGAAGTCTGTCTGTTGTTTCTTGGCATCCTCTCAGGAGATAACTCAATCTTTCTCCTGGGACTATGCTTCTGAAACATTGAGGAACGACCAGTCTTAACCGTTCCTGTGAAACGATCATAAAAACATGTATCATCTTCACCAACACGATTAAAGACTTCTCGTTTTGGAGTGGGATTCCTCTTTGGAGTCTTGCTACGAACTTGGCCACCATTTGAAGGCTTCTTTGGAGATACGCTTCTTGGTTTTCCATGTTCCATAGCAACATAACTCGAGGAATTTCTAGAAGCATAATCTTCATAGTATTTCTTCTTATAATCCCTCATAAATGTTGGATTTGAAGTACTAATCTGATTATTTCTAGGTGAACCACTCCGTGTGGGTGAGTTCCTTTGAGAAAGCTTTTTAGGTGAAACACTCGTTGACCTTTCTTCAACATGTTTACCTTTGTTCTTTCTCAACTGAACATCCATATCTTCAACATCACTGTCACTTGAGTCATTAGACTGCCTAGATCTGCTGGATTTACCCTTCTGTGGACACTTACTTGCCACATGTCCCTTTTCTCTGCAAATGAAGCAAGAGATCTTATCAATATTTTTCATTTTCTGCTTTTTACCCTTATCATGATAAGATGAAGACATATTCAGTTCTTTCAAAGTATGAGAACTTTGATCTTCAGATGTCATCTCTTGAAGCTTCAACTTTGCAGACTGTTCAGGAGCAGCTTCTGGTTGAGCAGTTGGATCAGTTCCTGATTTAACAAAAAGAGGGCTTCTACTAGTCTTCTTTAATGACGATCTTCTAGGACTCAATTTTCTGAACTGTCTGTTATGTTGCTCAAAATCAGCCACATCAACTTCCCAAACTTTATCAATTAGATCTGGTTCAATACTTTCCAAGGAATACTCCTTTTCAGTGAACACTTTTCTACTACCTTTAAGTGTGTAGTGAGTGATTGAACCCTTATCATAAATGTATTTGGTTTGATTAGAAGATTCTGGCTTTTTTTGTTGTTCTTTGAACCCGTCAGAAGAGACCTTTTTGTCATCATCACTCACTTTAACGATAGGATCATAAATATGATTGATAGGAGGAGGGATCTCAACATTATAATTCTTCTTGTTTGAGAATTCTTCAATATTATGACAATTTCTATTTTTAATGCTTTCATAAACATGACTTGTCATAATTTGAATATCTCTCATTTTGTCAATCCGGGACTGTAAGTCAGCAATCTCAGATTGAGCAGTGAGTAGTTCCTTTTGTAAAGAAGAGTACTCATTACTCAATTTCTCATGATTCTCTTGTCCCAATTGTTTCCTAAGAGTGATTTCCCTCAACTCATTTCTTATACAATCATTCTCTCTTTCATTAAGTCTAATCTTGTCTGAGAAATCCTTTTCTCTTCTAGTCAAGATGTTCACTTGCTGTCTCAAGAGAGATTTTTCCTCTTGATCCTCATCTATCCTCTTTTGTAAATCATCAACCCTTAGATATAACTCACATGCTGTTTGAGATATTTTGAAATTATCCTTGCAAACATCAATTAATGAATGCAAAGAAAAATCTATTCGTTGCTCAGGAGCATGTAAATCTATCATAAAGGTAACTAGATCCTTTACTCCCAAGTTTTCTGGAAATTCACATTTTCAACCTTTGAAGTTTCTCCCTTTGAACATTTATCACCATCTTCTATACTTGATGCTTCAACCTTTGAAGTTTCTCCTTTGAACATTTATCACCATCTTCTATACTTGATGCTTCAACCTTTGAAGAAGATCTTTCAAGTGAGGTGAACGGAACATTTTCATTTGTAGGGTTTGTTGATTCTAAAGAAGATGTTTCATCCGAAGGAACAGTACTACTTTCTGAATCAACCTCAGCGACATAAGCATTGTCTTCTTCATTGACTTTTGAACTCCAGTCATATGATCCGTCTTGTTGTTGGACCACCAAAGCTCTTGAGTTACTCTGATCAATTGAGCCTTGATTTCCATTAGACCCATCATTATATGACCTTTGTCTAGAGGTGTTTGAAGATGAAGGTACTGTTCCACCTTGATTGAAGTTCTGACGAGTCACAATAGACCTATCATCCTTCTTAGGTCTCTGGCATTCCCTAGCAAAGTGTCCAAAGCCCTCGCAATTGTAACACTTTACCTTTGACTTATCAAAGCCAAGCTTGGAACCCACAACCTTTCGCCCTATTCTTGCTAAGAACCGTTTAGCCCGAAGAGTCAACATGGCCATTTGCCATTGTAAGTCAATCTCTTCTAAGTCCAAAGGATCAATTTGTTCGTAGTCTTCATCTATAAGACTAGGATCTTGAACCTTTCCTTGGATAAACTGTTCATACGATGTCATGAATGACGCAAGAACGGATAAGTGACTTTCCGCACATTTGACACTTATAGGCACGGTGGAACTAGCACTGGAGGTAGGATACTGACGGTTGCCTAGATTGTCGCTCTGACTTGAAACAAGACATATGTTCCCCTCAGAGTCAAACGAGATTTTCTGTAAGTCAACATCTTCACTCAGGAAGGCACTTGTGCTTCCACTAGAAGAACCTTGACCCACATTGATCGTAGGCCTACCGTAATAAAGCTCGGGAATCTGAGCATTATTATATCCTGCTTCCCTCCTTTTAGTTTCATTTCTTGTCCCCGAAACTTAGCAACTATCTGAGTCAAGGACATATCTGAGAAATCTGCTTTTTCCTGCAAAGTAGTAATATAATTACTCCACTTTTCCGGCAAGGAGCTCAAAAATTTCTCGACTTTTTCCTCCTCAGAGTAGGTAACCTCAAATGCTTGCAACTCTGCTAGCAAATGATAATACCTTGTAATTAGTTGATCTAAGTTTTCACTTCTTAACCCATTAAATACATTATACTGATGCTTTAAAAGGTCTCTACGATTCTTTTTAAGTGTTTCATCCCCTTCACAATGATTCTTTAATGCTAACCAAAGTTCTTTAGATGTATTGAATCCATTAAATAAATGTAATATTTCTTGTGGCAATGACATTTTTAAACATGATAGTGCCTTTTTCTCTGCCTCATATAATTTTTTATTAGATTCAGTCATGTCTTGATAAGCATATACTTTGTTAACACCACTATCCTCATATGTTGGGGCACTATATCCTTCTGTCATACAAGTCCACATTCTAATGTCTGTGATCATCAGCTTGGGTGGTGAATTACCCTTACCGGTCTCATGGTCCATAAGTATCAGTTGTGTAACACCCGTGAGTTGACCATTTAAGCTTTCGAGTCAAAATAATCTTTCAGTAAATACGACCTCGTAATTTGGACTCAACCTCGTATTTTAAGTCGACGTTGTAATTTTAGTTTGGCATCGTATTTTTAGAGTTAGCCTCGTATTTGGTGTAGCCTCGTATTTTTGGTGTTAGCCTCGTATTTTTGGTGTTAGCCTCGTATTTTTGGTGTAGCCTCGTATTTTTGGTGTTAGCCTCGTATTTGGTGTAGCCTCGTATTTTTGGTGTTAGCCTCGTATTTGGTGTAGCCTCGTATTTTTGGTGTTAGCCTCGTATTTGGTGTAGCCTCGTATTTGGTGTAGCCTCGTATTTTTGGTGTTAGCCTCGTATTTGGTGTAGCCTCGTATTTTTGGTGTAGCCTCGTATTTTTGGTGTTAGCCTCGTATTTGGTTAGCCTCGTATTTGGTGTAGCCTCGTATTTTTGGTGTTAGCCTCGTATTTTTGGGTTAGCCTCGTATTTGGTGTAGCCTCGTATTTGGTGTAGCCTCGTATTTTTGGTGTTAGCCTCGTATTTGGGACGGCCTAGTATTAAGGCCTTGTATGGAATCCTTCTAATTTACCCTACATATAAATACTCCACTTTTCCGGCAAGGAGCTCAAAAATTTCTCGACTTTTTCCTCCTCAGAGTAGGTAACCTCAAATGCTTGCAACTCTGCTAGCAAATGATAATACCTTGTAATTAGTTGATCTAAGTTTTCACTTCTTAACCCATTAAATACATTATACTGATGCTTTAAAAGGTCTCTACGATTCTTTTTAAGTGTTTCATCCCCTTCACAATGATTCTTTAATGCTAACCAAAGTTCTTTAGATGTATTGAATCCATTAAATAAATGTAATATTTCTTGTGGCAATGACATTTTTAAACATGATAGTGCCTTTTTCTCTGCCTCATATAATTTTTTATTAGATTCAGTCATGTCTTGATAAGCATATACTTTGTTAACACCACTATCCTCATATGTTGGGGCACTATATCCTTCTGTCATACAAGTCCACATTCTAATGTCCGTGAATTGCATAAAGGATTCGAATCGACCTTTCCAAGAAAAAACAAAAAAAAAAAAAAAAAAAAAAAAAAAAAAAAAAAAAAAAAAAAAAAAAAAAAAAAAAAAAAAAAAAAAAAAAAAAAAAAAAAAAAAAAAAAAAAAAAAAAAAAAAAAAAAAAAAAAAAAAAAAAAAAAAAAAAAAAAAAAAAAAAAAAAAAAAAAAAAAAAAAAAAAAAAAAAAAAAAAAAAAAAAAAAAAAAAAAAAAAAAAAAAAAAAAAAAAAAAAAAAAAAAAAAAAAAAAAAAAAAAAAAAAAAAAAAAAAAAAAAAAAAAAAAAAAAAAAAAAAAAAAAAAAAAAAAAAAAAAAAAAAAAAAAAAAAAAAAAAAAAAAAAAAAAAAAAAAAAAAAAAAAAAAAAAAAAAAAAAAAAAAAAAAAAAAAAAAAAAAAAAAAAAAAAAAAAAAAAAAAAAAAAAAAAAAAAAAAAAAAAAAAAAAAAAAAAAAAAAAAAAAAAAAAAAAAAAAAAAAAAAAAAAAAAAAAAAAAAAAAAAAAAAAAAAAAAAAAAAAAAAAAAAAAAAAAAAAAAAAAAAAAAAAAAAAAAAAAAAAAAAAAAAAAAAAAAAAAAAAAAAAAAAAAAAAAAAAAAAAAAAAAAAAAAAAAAAAAAAAAAAAAAAAAAAAAAAAAAAAAAAAAAAAAAAAAAAAAAAAAAAAAAAAAAAAAAAAAAAAAAAAAAAAAAAAAAAAAAAAAAAAAAAAAAAAAAAAAAAAAAAAAAAAAAAAAAAAAAAAAAAAAAAAAAAAAAAAAAAAAAAAAAAAAAAAAAAAAAAAAAAAAAAAAAAAAAAAAAAAAAAAAAAAAAAAAAAAAAAAAAAAAAAAAAAAAAAAAAAAAAAAAAAAAAAAAAAAAAAAAAAAAAAAAAAAAAAAAAAAAAAAAAACAAAAAAACACCTTCCAGATCGAAAGAAACGATTAGGGTTTTCTAGAACAAAATTGGGGAAGAACAGCTCAAAAATGCGACCCCGCCACTCAATTTACGACCCCAGATTTACTAGCCTCTTATTTCTAGCCTCTCAATTTCAATTTTGTCCTTTAGTGAAATACTACCCCAATTCTCAAAATAAGACCCCAATATCAAAATAAGACCCCAATATCAATTTAAGACCCCAAATTCAATTTAAGACCTCAACTTTCAATTGAGACCTCGGATTTCGGTTACTACCTCGATTTGGTCAACTTTAGTCAACTTTGGTCAACTTTGGTCGGTTTAGTCAACTTTGGTCAACTTTAGTCGATTTGGTCAACTTAGTCAAACTTGGTCAAACTTGTAAAATTTGGTCAAAGACAAACTAGTATGCTTTTGGACAACATGGTCAACACTTGGCGGCACGTTATGAGCACGTTTACCTATAATGAACACATACTTAATTGTGATAACTTGAAACAGATTGTTGCGTGCCGGTTACTTGCTTTCTGATATCTTGCGTAGCTTAATCTTGTTGCTAGCATTCAGGTGAGCTTCGTAGTCCCCTTTTTACATGTTTTCTTGGGGCTGAAAGGATACAAAATGTTTTCTTGGAAACTGTATTTATTTGATATGATATTGTGACAACCTATTTTGGATACATTTTGATAACATGTTTTGGATACATATATGATTTCATAACTTGGATACCTATTGATTTACATTATGGATACATTTGGATGCATTGGATACATGTTCTTGAGCACGGCTGGTTGTTGAACCGTAAGTCCCTTCATAGTCAACCTTAGCCTGGTACCGTAAGTGCTGTCAGCATTGTGATTATGGCAACCTTGTGATTATGGTAACTTTGTGACATGGCCACATTGAGTATACGAGAAATGCATCACGTTAACCTGATAACATAAACCTACGAACTCACCAACCATTGTGTTGACGTTTTTAAGTATCCTTTCAGGTGCACAGGTTAGAGGTGGCTGAGGAGAGTAGCATGGAGCCTTTATAGCAGACTTTGGACTCTAGGATTCCTTGTTGCTGCTATGTTATCTTATGTTCTCTTTTGTATTAGTATGGCATTATGCCTAACCTTTGATCCCCTGCGTGGGAGTTGGATTATGTTTTATTTGTGTTTGGATTAAATGTTGAATGTTTGCATTAATCTATGTTAAGACTTTCTATATTTGTGGATTCATTTAGTCTTCCTATGTAATATCCATGACGCGTGTACTATGCGTCGCATCCCGAGTTTTCCGCCTTAGTCGGGGTGTGACAAATTGGTTAAGATATTTTGCTGCCATTGTGTATGTGGTTCAACAAATAAACACGCAAATACACAAGAACACGCAAATCTGGGAACACTCAAATGAAACACGCAAGGTGTAGAAACACGCAAACAAGAACACTCAAAACTGAAACCCCGCAAACTTGAGAACACTCAAACCAGATCACGCAAACCAATAAATGCGCAAAATGTTTAAAAATCACGCAGATCTAAGATGAACTAAAACACGCAAAAGTACTGTACTTAAGAACACGCAAAAGTACAAGTACAAGAACACGCAAAACACGTTGTTCTTCAATCTTTCTCAGATCTTGAACCCGATATTGTTACTTGATCGTTGAAACCTTGAGAAAACAGTTTTAGGATTGAGATGTGTCTTATTTTGGTGTAAAGTTTGAACCTTTCTTTCAAACACACCCGAAAACAATCTCCACCTTATGAACACGCAAAAAGGGATATCCAAACCGAAATCAATCTCGAACCAAGGTGTTGAAACCTTTGGCTCTGATACCAGTTGTAAGTCCCTCGGGTCTCCCTCTTCTATCAGACCGTCGAACCGAGATTGACTAAGGATATGTCGAGGTGCGGAATCCCTCGAGATAACCCACGGTTTTTATATCAACCTTTTTATGATATATATATATATATATATATATATATATATATTTATATATATATATATATATATATATATATATCTATGCGTGAACATAAACACCCGTATTTGGTTAATATAGTGAGGCTACTTTCCGGACAAACCTTACCAACTTGGTAATCTAAGTCTACAAGCCAACCAAACCGGGTGTGTGTTTTGCGGTTCGTGCGTGAGTCGAGTAGCACCCTCAAGATCTACTAGATTTGTGTGTTCTTAGCTCTAGTAGTTTCTCTCTCAAGATTTGCTTGTTTCTCTCTCTACACTCTTGTTATGAACACGCAAGAACACTCAAAACCCTATGGGTTTGAGTGTTTCCATGTCAGGCCCATAAAGCCCATTAGGGTTTGGCCTGTTTGTGTGTTTCCCTGAACACACAAGCTGTTTGAGGGTTCTTCTGAACAAGCAAACTTTTGCTTGTTCCCAAGAAACTCTCAAACTGTTTGAGAGTTCTTCTGAACAAGCAAACTTTTGCTTGTTCCCAAGAAACTCTCAAACTGTTTGAGAGTTCTTCTGAACAAGCAAACTTTTGCTTGTTCCCAAGAAACTCTCAAACTGTTTGAGAGTTCTTCTGAACAAGCAAACTTTTGCTTGTTCCCAAGAAACTCTCAAACCATTTGAGTGTTCTTCTGAACAAGCAAACTTTTGCTTGTTTCCAAGAACTCTCAAATGACACTTAGGAATATTTGAGTTAATGTTTCTACTGCTGTTAAACGCAGAAACAACATTAACTCAGCCAATGTTTCTACTGCTGTTAAACGCAGAAACAACATTGACAATATTACCTTTGGAAATATATTAAGCTAATTTTTCTACTGCTGTTAAACGCAAAAACAACTTTAACTTGATTTCCCTTTGGAAGTATATTAAGTTAATGTTTCTACTGCTGTTAAACGCAGAAACAACATTAACTTAATTACCCTTTACATGTAATGTCTATATTCATGTCAAGTACCTGCAAAACATAAATAATAAACAAACATATAAACATATATAAAGGGATCCCAACATGATCACAATATACGCCAAGGTAATATTATTGACAAACGGTAATTTACAAGATAAATTACAAGACTTGAATATAAAACACACAACACATCTAGAATGCTTTTGTCACCGAGAAACATGCACCAACACATTTGGATGACATAAGAAAATTTGTGAGACATGGATGGACATGTTTGACGTCATACAACTTGTTTGATACTTATTGCTATCGATATTATTTGTTCTTCCTCATTATACGTATTCTAGCTATTGCAAAGTTCGTTTAATGGATACGTGTGTGATTAGGTTGTGCTACGAGCCAACCTAAATTGAGTACTTGTGCCTTTTAAGGACTTACTGTAAGTGTATTACTTGCTCATTATCCTTGTTCATATTGTGAATGGCATTGGCATTAGATCTTTGTCATTCTTTCCTACGAACTCACCAACCTAGTGTTGACCTTGTTTAGTACACTTTTCAGGTGATCTTGTGAATCCAAGACGTGATGATTGATTATGCTTGTGCTAGGACTTGGGCTTGGACTTACATGGATCCAGGATTCATTCGCCCCATTTTATGCATTTTGTACTTGATCGTTGATGTTGGATTCACCGAATCTCTTTTTATTCATATAGTTCCTGTTCTACGATAATTCCATGCTAATGCGATATATTTTCGGTAATATCTCGGGCCTAGCTTGAGGTGTTACAGAATGGTGGCCCATGCGTGGTCGTAGAGAATTAGGTGGATTGACCTAGACTACGGCTTAAGTAAAACTCTTCATATAGCATGCATGATTAGGAATCTTGTATGCAACGTGAATTATATGAACATTATAAGTGTACGCTTGGAGTTCGTAGGAAGGTTCATTACATGTGATAACATGAGTACAATTGGCTTGATGTGGACAATGTATCGTTTGTGTGATAGTCAAGTGCATGAGGTCAATGTGGTTATTTGAAGTCAATGAGGTCAAGGGCATATTGTTGGATTGAGATGATTTGAATTGATCTTTTTTGATGATTGTTTGATGAATTAGGGCAAAATGAAGTTATGACGTTAACTTAGTATAACATTGTGGCAACCCTAAAACAGCCTAATCAACTGTTTTATGGTCACCCGTGTTATATGCAAGTTAATGGCATCACGGATTGCACATGCTTGGCTTAGGGTATAATGGAAAGCCGATATGTTTAATGGAAGTTGATCGGGTGGAGAGAAAGTCGATGATATCACCTGTATACAAACCCGATCAATAACTAGAGAGCATATCGGATTCGGATTATACTTTAAACCGCTTGTTGTAGTTGCTTGTTGTGTGATGTGTTGAACTTGAGCATTTGGTTATGATCATGGACAATTGTTGTGAACTTGGCATAATGGCATGATAGATAGCGGTTACTTGAGGACATTAGTACTTTGGCCTTAGTGTAAATATATGAATTATGTTTGACATGTCGATATGAGAGCATTGACTACTTGTGTGACCAACATGTGAGAACTTTGAGACTAACCTCCGGGTCATAAACTTTAAGACCATTACTATGGTGGATACAATAAACCGTACCGGTATGTGTTGCCAAGCATTTATGGTGAAAAGCGGAGTGTTCTGCAAGATGACAAACCAGAGGAAAGGGGTTAGGAGAACTTTTGCGGCGAGTACTACTGAAGTCTGCAACGATTTAAATGTAGCGGTCGGTGCATATCTTCTTAGAGATCGTTATGACGCGATGTTATTTGATTTCGGGACCGATTATAGCCTCATCCTTTTTTTCTCTTTATCTCATTGACTGAAAATCATCCGTATGCCTAAGATAGAATCTCGATCCTTAAATGGGTAGTGGTGTGTTAAATAGGTTTGGTCAATTACTTTGAAACGGTATTTTGACTTTAAACGACGTTGAGTTTTCCTTAACCTTATGCCCTCCGATATGGGGAGCCTTGTGATTAGTGTGAGTACGGTTTGGATGATGGCGTTTAATGCGGTGACAAATTGTGGCGAGAGAGTTGTTAGAATACTTTTTTCTAACGGTAAAGTCCTTAGAGTTCAAGGTGAAACATGTGATTCTTCAAGTTCCAAGGTTTTTAGCGCTACCACTACTGTAACATCCCAAACTTTTTAATTAACGGTTGACTTGAGTCGTTAAGTCAACACAACGTGTCCGTTAAGTTTCTAGGAGATTTAATGCTTAGTTGTGTTTAATGTGCTATATGTGTGAGGCTTTAATGCCTTAATGATTGATGTACTAATGTGTTTAAGGTATATTTATATGCCTTTAGAGGTTCTTGAAGTGTTTAATGTGTTGTAAGTATTCCCTATATGTGTTTTGAGCTAAATATGAGTCGTTGGAAGCTTAGGGACTAGTTTTGACATAGGGTTGAACTAAAAAACGGGTTAAGGGTCTAATAACCTGTCATTAGACTCATAATACAGAGAATATACATTTCCTTTGAAGCCCTAGCCATCCCCTTGGTTCCATAGCATTCTATTGTTCGATTTCATCATCGTTTGGTTGATTCGGGAGCATTTTGATCAAGTTTTCACATCCTTTTTGTAATCTCCAGGTAGTAAAGGTATAACAACATTGATTTTATATCATTTCAATCATATAATCAGATCCATAACTGGTCTAGGTCATTAGAGGATTAATTGATGTCAAAAATGTATGTTTTGATCGATTCGGTAACCTAAAACGTTTGTTATTGTGATGCAAATCAAGTAGGGGTTAATCAATGATTTCATTGCATCATTATGGTCTTAAAATGATGAATTTTGAGGTACAAAAGTCGTTCATAAGGTTTGGGGTCGTTTGGGGTGTGTTTGGTTAAGTTTTGGAGGTTAAACAATGAGGTTTGTGCATAATCGGGGCTAGTTGCGGCGCAACTACTTAGTTGAGGCGCAACAAAAATGCAGTGACTTAAGTTGCGACGCAATAGCGACAGAATTTTCAAAAGGCCATAACTTTTGAACCGTAACTCCGTTTTTGACAAATAAGTTATCCACAGAATCGTGAGAGAGTCTACTTTCTAATGATAATGATTTTAAAAGATGATTATGATGTCAAGTGTTCAGAAAGGTTAATTTAGTGAGTGAATTCTGAGTTCCGTCGAGTTATGTAAGCTCTAAAGTATTAATCGAATGTCCGATGCATCAAGCCTTGTCATGGGGCATGCTTATAGATATTTAGGCTTGATTCATGAATATAAGTAAGTAGGTACTTGTTTAGCTCATTATGGTCTTAAAATGATGAATTTTGAGGTACAAAAGTCGTTCATAAGGTTTGGGGTCGTTTGGGGTGTGTTTGGTTAAGTTTTGGAGGTTAAACAATGAGGTTTGTGCATAATCGGGGCTAGTTGCGGCGCAACTACTTAGTTGAGGCGCAACAAAAATGCAGTGACTTAAGTTGCGATGCAATTATCCCATTGCGACGCAATAGCGACAGAATTTTCAAAAGGCCATAACTTTTGAACCGTAACTCCGTTTTTGACAAATAAGTTATCCACAGAATCGTGAGAGAGTCTACTTTCTAATGATAATGATTTTAAAAGATGATTATGATGTCAAGTGTTCAGAAAGGTTAATTTAGTGAGTGAATTCTGAGTTCCGTCGAGTTATGTAAGCTCTAAAGTATTAATCGAATGTCCGATGCATCAAGCCTTGTCATGGGGCATGCTTATAGATATTTAGGCTTGATTCATGAATATAAGTAAGTAGGTACTTGTTTAGCTCATTATGGTCTTAAAATGATGAATTTTGAGGTACAAAAGTCGTTCATAAGGTTTGGGGTCGTTTGGGTGTGTTTGGTTAAGTTTTGGAGGTTAAACAATGAGGTTTGTGCATAATCGGGGCTAGTTGCGGCGCAACTACTTAGTTGAGGCGCAACAAAAATGCAGTGACTTAAGTTGCGACGCAATTATCCCATTGCGACGCAATAGCGACAGAATTTTCAAAAGGCCATAACTTTTGAACCGTAACTCCGTTTTTGACAAATAAGTTATCCACAGAATCGTGAGAGAGTCTACTTTCTAATGATAATGATTTTAAAAGATGATTATGATGTCAAGTGTTCAGAAAGGTTAATTTAGTGAGTGAATTCTGAGTTCCGTCGAGTTATGTAAGCTCTAAAGTATTAATCGAATGTCCGATGCATCAAGCCTTGTCATGGGGCATGCTTATAGATATTTAGGCTTGATTCATGAATATAAGTAAGTAGGTACTTGTTTAGCTCATTATGGTCCTTCAATGCTTATAGGTAGTTAGGCTTGATTCATGAATATAAGTAAGTAGGTACTTGTTTAGCTCATTATGGTCTTAAAATGATGAATTTTGAGGTACAAAAGTCGTTCATAAGGTTTGGGGTCGTTTGGGTGTGTTTGGTTAAGTTTTGGAGGTTAAACAATGAGGTTTGTGCATAATCGGGGCTAGTTGCGGCGCAACTACTTAGTTGAGGCGCAACAAAAATGCAGTGACTTAAGTTGCGATGCAATTATCCCATTGCGACGCAATAGCGACAGAATTTTCAAAAGGCCATAACTTTTGAACCGTAACTCCGTTTTTGACAAATAAGTTATCCACAGAATCGTGAGAGAGTCTACTTTCTAATGATAATGATTTTAAAAGATGATTATGATGTCAAGTGTTCAGAAAGGTTAATTTAGTGAGTGAATTCTGAGTTCCGTCGAGTTATGTAAGCTCTAAAGTATTAATCGAATGTCCGATGCATCAAGCCTTGTCATGGGGCATGCTTATAGATATTTAGGCTTGATTCATGAATATAAGTAAGTAGGTACTTGTTTAGCTCATTATGGTCCTTCAATGCTTATAGGTAGTTGGGAATACTTGATTCATGAATATAAATAAGTAGGTACTTGTTTAGCTCATTATGGTCTTAAAATGATGAATTTTGAGGTACAAAAGTCGTTCATAAGGTTTGGGGTCGTTTGGGTGTGTTTGGTTAAGTGGCTCCTTGCAACATGGTCAAAGATGTGAAGAGTAATACGGGAGGTCTGACCCGCCCCACTTGTCTTGAACATACGGATTACTCCGGGATTGGCTTGCCATTCCTTAACGACATTGATGTACAACCGTAAGGTTTGTCCATCTAGTCGGGTGTGACTTATGTCACCCTTACAAAGATGTATATGTTATATGAGATGCGTGACTTATGTCATAAATACAAAGATGTTAGATGTTATATGTGAAGATGCAAAAGATGACTAGGCACATTTAGGATGACCCATCCTATATGAAGATGTTTGATGTGATGATTTGTTATGTGAGATGTAATGTATGATGTGATTTGTGCCTTAATGATTCAAATGACTTTTCCATAATGTTTAAATGGACAAATGTTTTATTAATGATGTGTTATCTTACTTAGCTAATTCGTTAGCTAACACTTGTTCTTTTTAAACGTGTTGTGCCCTCAGGTCCAACATTAGAGAGCAGGTAGATGTGAGAAGTGCGAGGCATGGTAGATTGCAATGAGGATGGCTATAGTTACCCATAGTGGCTGCTCGCTTTAGATGATTGCTTTATGATTAGACATTTATGATTTGCGTTTACTATGTTGTCGGTTGTTTAATGTTGGGCAACCAATGGGTTTCCATTTGAACTTGTTTTGATGATATAGCTAGTAACACCAGTTAATAAATGAACCAAACAGATTTTGTTGGTTTGGTCTTTTAAAGTTTACTTCCGCTTTCTTTGACGCCGCTAGGCGAAAAATTTTGGAAATCCATATTTTTAAACGACGGGTGTTACAAGTTGGTATCAGAGAAATGGTTTAAGTGAACCAATGACTATAGGTTTGCCTTAGGAATTGGACTTAAACCGATAGAGATCAAGTTAGGCTTAAGTAGGTATACTTAGCCTTTTAGTTGAAATGCCTTAGGACGGGTTTGGGATGAGTGAGAGTGTAAGATTAAGGCTATGTGATGATTGTTATTGATATATGAATGTGTCTTTTAGCCTTTATTCTTCCATTTCTCGCTTCTCTGTCGCTAATTATTCTATTGCTACGATAGACGGTCCTCGAGGTGGTTTTCTATTTCTCTAATTGAATTTGATAACCTTGTGCTTTACATTTATGTGTGAAGTGGTTGAAATGAAAGGAAATTTGTTGGATTAGGTGTAATGGTGTCCCGTCAATGGTGTCCAACCCATGAGGTTAGTGACAAGGACCGTAACGGAAATGAGATGTTGGATGGATGATAAGGATTGTGTGAATGGAATCGGTGAAAGAGTGTGATACACAAATGCGGTAATTAACATGCATGTGAAGTGATACAATTACAATTATGGTCCGGAACATAATTGCAAGCGTATCACAACGCGATCGTGTTTGTACGACCATGCTTGTGTTGACCGGAGTAGAAAGTAACAAAGTTGGTAAGATTTCTATGAAGTGATGTATTATGTTGTTGTGCCCACGGGTTTAAAAGACATGGACTTGAAGTTTGACGAGTAGAGTTGATGCTGGATACTTGAAGGGTTATAAGTAGGTGACGCATAGAAGGGTTACCGGGCACGCGTATGGAAGGATACAGTTACAATTCCGGTCGCGAACGTAATTGTAAATATATCACGACATGTGTGTGTTTGTGAGACTGTGTCTGTGTTGATCCGAATGAAGTGAAGATGGGAATGATGGAATCAAAGGATGGTAGCATATTTAACCACGTGAAGAGTAGTCATGTATCTATGAATTAAAGAATGATGAGGCTGAAGCAAGTAAAGGAGTTAACACAAGGGTTGATTGAACCCTTAACCATGAAGCTCTTCCATTCTATGAACACTATGTTATGATGTGAGGCTACATTCGAGCTGCGATGTATTAAAGTTGTGCTTGGGATTAAGGTTTGAAGTTTGAGAAAGAAATTGTTTAAAGGATTAAAGCATGGGGTACTTGCTTGAACTGGACGATATGTGATGATTGGGACGAGTATCTACAGGGAGAGATTCTTCCTTATATTGCATGAATGTAAATGTAATGTTGATACCTTATATTTGTACTAGATTTTATGTATGACTGTTTCTCAAGATAAAGAGCTTTCCCTTAAGAAAAGTTAAGAAGTTGGATGATGGAGTTATTTATAGTTTCTTAAAGCACAAGAAGTAAAAGTTTTTAAGAACATTTGATTCTGGATTGATCATGTTTCTCGCCTATGTGATTCACTCATGTAAGGCAAAGACTATATTTCTAAAGTGAGGCCACCCGTAGTTTTGAGATGTTCTAATAATGTTCCCAGTTTCGTTGTGAACGTGTGATCGAGCCTTCAAGTGATGTGTGTCTAGTGCTACTTTCATGCAAACGCATCTTTCGTTTTGTTCTCCATTATAGGAAGAAGTTAATGTTTTCGATTGTGGGATGTATTTCTTTTTATAAGATAGATTTACGATTTTGCTACCATTTGTTGATGATGAAAGTCCTGCTACAGTTATTTCTATCCTCATAATGATCCTATTGAGTTTCTCGAAATACCTTCATGATAACGAAAGTCCTTGTTGTGTATGAATTTAAGGAATCAAGTCTAAAGTTTTCTTTAGATCGTTTAGTCATTACGTCTATCAATGAAAATTGTGCCTATTCTAAGTATGATGAAGAACATTACGTTTACGTAAAGAGCATTATTACGATTTTCAACTCGAAGAGGCTTAGTTTTAAATTCGTCAAAAGTGAGTAAAAGCTAAGGGAGCAGCTGACGCTTAATGTTGAAAGAAACAAAGTTCTATATATTAGCTAAGTCCGTGGTTGCGAGGTTATAGTGAGTGCTTGACTACGGCAAATCAGCTCAAGGTAATGTTCATTGGGACAAAGAATGTAGTAGAACTAGAGCATAGTCAGTAGAGTCGAGATAAACCATCATGAGGTAATAAGTTAAAAGTAAGATTTCGGTATCCGAGAACGAAATGACCAAAAGTTGTACTTGAGGAGGCTTAAGAACCGTGGTGACGTGCTTATTTGAATGTTCGCCTGAAATGTGATACGACCTAATATGATACGAGGCGTAGTAAATCTTATATGTCGACGTGTGATAGGGTTAAAAGCCAAGATTAGACACCGAAAGTTTTGTTACAAAATAATAATTTAATGATCCTTTAACGGGAGTGAGGAGTCACGTTATCATGAACTAAGAGACAAGGTTGCGTGGGAAGCTAAAGGTATTGATATGATATGAGCCATTAGTAGGCAGGTTGTCCATGAATGCTTATTCTTGGTGAACAACCGCACCGTTACATTGGACTTGAAGGAAAAGATGTATGAAAAAGAAGTTATGTGAAGCTCCTGTTTTATTCTTACCCGGGGGCATAGATGTTTTTGGTTGTGTATAGTGATGTTTTTGCTACGGGTTTGGGTTGTGATCATATGCATTGAGACAAAGTCGTTGCTTACGCTTTACGTCAGATGAAGCCTCATGAGAAGAATTACCCCACTCATGATATAGAGTTTGCTAAAGTGGCCTTTGCATTGAAGTTGTGGGGACACTACTTATATGGCACTAAGTGCACACTATTCACTGATCATAAGAGCTTACAATATGTGTTTTCTTAGACGTATATGAATGTGAGATAAAAGAAGATGGATGGAATTACTTAGAGATTATGAATGTTAAATCAAGCACCATACAGGCAAAGCTAATGTCGTGGCGGATGCTTTGAGTCGAAAAGGCGAGCTACTAGTAAGATATGTGCTATGATTGCTCGAGTGAATCTGGGTTGCTTGAACTTATCAAGTCGGCTCAGGTTGGAGCTCTTTTAGATGCTAATGTGAATGATGAAGGTTTAGGCAAGAAGAAACGACTAGAGATGGAGGTGAACAGCCGTGGCCTTCAGACTTACAAGGGCCAAATTTGAGTACCTTTGTTTGGTGGCAACCGAGAGCTAGTGCTTAAGGAGGCCCATAGGTCCTGATATTCTATTTATCCAGTTGGTACAAAGATGTATGCTGATATGAAACCCATCTATTGGTGGCCAAATATCAAGAATGATTTGATAATGCATGTGCAAAAATGTGTGACTTGTGCTCAAGTCAAACCTGAGCGCAAAACATTATATGGAAAGATGCAACGATTGGTTATTCCGAAGTAGAAATGTACTTATATGACTATGGTTATGTGACGAAGTTGCTTATAATCCCTAAGAGGCAATGATGTGATATGAGTCGTTGTAGACTATTTGACAAAAATGCTCCTTTCTTCTCGTTACTCATGAGCATGTGCGCGTGGTGAAGCTTGCCACTTGTTTATAGGTGAAGTATGCATGGAGTTCCGTTAAATATTGTGTTTGATCTTCATAAAAAGGGTAAACTCTAGAAGATATATGGTAGGTGCTTGTGTATTGCATTTAGATGACATCAATGGTACTTTCGTGAGTGTTATTGAACGTATGCCTTGATAATGAAACCAATGTAACTCCATTGGAATATGGGAGCATTGGTGCTAAGAAAGTGATTGTAGATGAGTCGTTTAAGATTCTTGGCCGAAGTAAATAAGCTTCGTATGAAGCAAATTGACCTTGTGTTTGTGAAATGGAGGCATACTCGTGGAGAGAGCTTAACTTGGGAAACCGAGTCCGTGATGCGGGAGAACTATCCTCACCTACTTGATGCTGAAGTGATTCCGAGGACGGAATCCTCTTAAGGGGGAGGTAATTGTAACATCCCAAACTTTTTAATTAACGGTTGACTTGAGTCGTTAAGTCAACACAACGTGTCCGTTAAGTTTCTAGGAGATTTAATGCTTAGTTGTGTTTAATGTGCTATATGTGTGAGGCTTTAATGCCTTAATGATTGATGTACTAATGTGTTTAAGGTATATTTATATGCCTTTAGAGGTCTTGAAGTGTTTAATGTGTTGTAAGTATTCCCTATAGGTGTTTTGAGCTAAATATGAGTCGTTTGGAAGCTTAGGGACTAGTTTTGACATAGGGTTGAACTAAAAAACGGGTTAAGGGTCTAATAACCTGTCATTAGACTCATAATACAGAGAATATACATTTCCTTTGAAGCCCTAGCCGTCCCCTTGGTTCCATAGCATTCTATTGTTCGATTTCATCATCGTTTGGTTGATTCGGGAGCGTTTTGATCAAGTTTTCACATCCTTTTTGTAATCTCCAGGTAGTAAAGGTATAACAACATTGATTTTATATCATTTCAATCATATAATCAGATCCATAACTGGTCTAGGTCATTAGAGGATTAATTGATGTCAAAAACGTATGTTTTGATCGATTCGGTAACCTAAAACGTTTGTTATTGTGATGCAAATCAAGTAGGGATTAATCAATGATTTCATTACATCATTATGGTCTTAAAATGATGAATTTTGAGGTACAAAAGTCGTTCATAAGGTTTGGGGTGTGTTTGGTTAAGTTTTGGAGGTTAAACAATGAGGTTTGTGCAGAATCGGGGCTAGTTGCGGCGCAACAAAAATGCAGTGACTTAAGTTGCGACGCAATTATCCCATTGCGACGCAATAGCGACAAAATTTTCAAAAGGCCATAACTTTTGAACCGTAACTCCGTTTTTGACAAATAAGCTATCCACGGAATCATGAGAGAGTCTACTTTCTAAAGCTCCATCAGCGCGTCGTTCTACTCTATCTAACACTCGTGCCAGCAAGAAGCTCAAGACTGAACCAGGATTGAAAGCTGAAACAGGGGTGAAAACTAATCCCGGAACAAAGGCTGAAACAAAGGTGATAGATTTAACTGGAAAGAAGCCTCCTATTCTCAAGCTTCAGGGTCCTATGGACTTAGATACAGTTCAAGCGCAGTTCGAGAAGGTAAAATTTCTTTTTGACATTAATACTTAGTTTTTTTCCAAATAGACTTGTTAAAATTTTGCTTATTTGTGGTTAGGCTCTTGATATGGCTTCCTACAGTAGTGAGATGGTTTGGAAATTCATGAGGGAAAAAATAGATGAGTGCAATTCTTTGAAACAACAGCTAGATAAAAAGGAAAAGGTGATAAAGGTTTTGGAACAAGACTTTGCCAAAACTAAGAGCGAGTTTGCTAAGATGGCCAAGAAACTCGAGAATCAAACAAGTGAGTTCGAGAAGAAGTTGAAGGAAAGGTCAGACTTGATTACCAAGAATGCCAAGATGAGTACACAAAGATCAATTGCAGGTGTGAGAGTTCAAATGGCTCTTGAAGCCCAGTTGGCTGGTTTAACACTTCCTGAAGAGTGGGAGTTGGAGAAATGGGATGACGAGTACGTTAGCTTGGGAGGTAAGTCGAAGTTGGAAAAAGAGGCAGAGGAAGAAGAAGAACCAGTTGATGAGGCAGCAGTTGATGAAACATACAATGCATTGACTAAGACGGTTGAGACAGTGATTCATGGAGTGCAGGCAAAGGATCAGGTGCAGGTGGAAAATGAAGTGCAGGGAGAAGATGCAATGCAGGGAGAAGATGCAGTGCAGGGGAATGAGAGTGTGGCCTAATGATTTCAGCAGTTGGTTAATTTGATGGGTTGTAACTATATTAATACTTTTATTATGTTATTTGGATTGTGGTCTGTAACTTAAACAATTTATCTGGGGCGTGGTTGATCTGGGATGATCAACTGTGGTGGTGTAGTTAACTTTGTGGTACTCTGAATTTCCTTTTTCTTAGGATTATGCTTGCTAGGGTAGTTGTCCCAGTGCTTTTCGGGCACAATTTTAAATTCAAAAAGCAAGTATTTCGGATATTTGTTATCTGAGGCAGTTATTATAGATTGGTATTTCTCATTTTTATTTGTAGGTGAAGTAGATCGCCTTTCTTAAAGGTATTTCGAACAAAGTTTCTCCAAATCATATCATTTTTGTTTCAAAATACCAGTATGTATAAAACGTTTTTAACTATTATATGCTTCCTGTATAGATATTATTATGTGCTATTATTGTACTATATATATTATATTATTATTATTATTATTATTTTTTTATAACTGAACATCAAAACTACTTTTTACGGATAAAAAACGTTATGTGCCAGTTAATAAATAATCTGAATGAAAACAGTAGAAAATTGGATTGACATAGAAGGTTGAATACATGCACCTTGTAAGCGTATTTAAGATCCCACTTGTAGGCTATGATTTCTAGCTTCCAGCCTCTTTATTAATCGCCAGTCCTTAATTGTCTGTTGAAGTCTCCTTTCTTCATTTGCTTTACAGCTATAACGCATATTTGTCTCCCTGAATTGTTAGATACCAAAACAAAAATTTATATGATTTTGTGTGGGGATGAGTTTTAGGAATGGGGATCCTAAAACCCATTAATGTTGGAGATTGAAGATATTGATCTTCAAATCGTTAAGGAAGTACTGGGCTCTCAAGATCTAGGGGGTGTCCCCAGTCTTTCGAGTATGTTTGGTGGCATGGTTAGCCAATTCAAGGGAATAACTTTTGAGTGGCGTGGTTAGCCAATTTCGGGAGATAGCGTGGTTAGCCAATTTCGGGAGATCAATGGTAACACCGACAACCAATAGAATTAATTTCGACGACCTTGGAATTTAACCCTTCAACCGTGAAATTAATTATCGTGCGACACGGGCGATTTTAAGAGAAGGTGAAAACCTTCAACCAAAAGTTGGCGTGAAAGCCAAAAGGTGAAGACCTTGTTCCACGTTGTAATGCATGCGTTTGCTGATTAATAGCTTGTGCCCTTTCCGCTGTTTAGAGTAATCTTGACACTAAAATTATATTGATTAGTCAATTCTAGTAAGTCATAATTTATAAATTTGCATTTCCATGTTCCAAATCTTCAATTCAGAATTCTCTGCTACATTAATTATGTCATTAGGCGATTTACCTGCGATCATCATACCAGAATCCATACCTTGGAATTGTGTTTCCTTTATTGGTAGATTTTCACGCGTGTCTTCTGTTTCATGACTTATCTTTTGCCGCTTCAAATCTTCAATTCCCAAACTTTCTATAGCATGTGGATCTAGATCTTTGGATCTCTGTAATATTGACTGAAGTTTAAGAATATCCAGAAATCTTAGCTGCAATACTTTCAAATCTCTCATAATTTCACAGCTTCTTTTTTCCAAGTCAGCTTCAATTCGGCTTATAATGGAAAATAAATTTTCATTAGCATAAAAATAAGGATAAGAATGTTTGAGCCTCCTTCTTATATTAGATGCCCCTGTGTTTTTGGTTTTGAAAGAGTTTTTTCCTTGTCTGTTCGACATAATTAAGTAGGGAGAAATTGACTTTGATTTTTGAAAGCACCTTTTGCCCCACGGTGGGCGCCAAATTGTTTTGGTCAAAAATTACCCAAGATAATCACCCTTGAAGACTTAGATCAATTATGTAACCAAACTTTCGTTCGTGAGGTTAAGGGCTTGTAAAATATGTTGAGTTTCAAAGATGCGTATTAAGAAAATATTTGTTTAAAAAGATGTCGACTAAACAAGGAAATAAAGGACAAAGATAATCTTAAATAATGAACTAAGATGTATCGAAATAATGCAAAGGACAGAAAATAATGCTAATTATGATAAAGATCTAATAACTAACGAGATAAAAGTAAAGAGAAGGGAACAAGAACACCGAGATTTGTTATCGAGGAAAAGCCCTTAATCCTTATCGATCGCCGGCATAAAAACCCCGGGAGGAAGCAATCGTCCCTGCCTTTGTTCTCTTATTAATGATTGTTAAAATGATTACAATGGTGGAATTCGGTTGATCGATATTGCTAAGTGAGAATAAAGATGAGAGAGTCGAGAGCAGTGTGTGTGAATACAAGTGTGTAGTGATGTTGCAGATAAGTAAAAGATCCCCTAAATCGATCAGCCTCATTCGTTTATATAGACCTAGAGACTAACTAACTATGCGAGTTTGTAGGGATCTTCCAGGTCTTCAGTATTTGAACGTTGGATAGTATCTTGACCAGTCAAGTGAACGTTGAAGTATTTTCCTCATGCTGAAATCAACTTGAAGTCCGATTATGTTGGGAGACTAAGTCTTCTTTGCGTGTTGATGATTAATCCCATGTGTGAATTCCTTTTTGCACCGTTGGAGATATTTTCCATAGCCTTGTATCGAATATTCTGGAATCTGCATGCTTAACTCATGTAGAAATGATAATAACAAGTAATTCTTAACGTTCGCAAAATATTAGTAAGTCATCGGAATATTCACCAATGTCAAGATCCTGGTAAGTCAAGATCTTAAACTCTCAAGATATTAGTACTTGAAATTTCACCCATAACAACCGTGTGTACAATTTGACTAATTATTAAGTTAGCAAACACATTTCAAGTGCAATTTGGGGTTCAATTATGTGCAATGTGTTCATATAGATCAATTTACCATTTAACTTGAGACTTGTATGCTAGTCGAGGCCATGTGATAGTGTTATTCGATTATACGATACGAGATGACATTTAAATTAATTAGAAAATGAAAATGGATCCTCCATGGGTTATGCCCAACCCATGACCCACCCAACTCTTACCCATCCCTATCTCCCCACCCATCCATCTCTCATTCTCTCATTCACTCACTCTTCCATATCTTTCTTTCTCTTAAATGTTGCAACAACAAGAAAAACTCACACACTCACTTTCTCTCTAGATTTTCATATCATTTATTGTTAGTTTGGCTGGATTTATGTTAGTTTAAGCATCATCATCATCTTCTTGGGATCATATCAAAAATTGGGAAAGTGCAAGAAATCTCTTCAACTAGGTCAAATTCGGGTTTGACTCTTTGGTGGAACTTTTGGTAAGTCAAACATAACTTAAATTCACCATTTTATACTTGTAATCAGGTTTCTAGTCAAAATCTAACGAAGTGCTTGGTTAGGGGTATTATGGGGTAAGGAATGGGTAAGGGAATGATTAATCATGCTTGGTTATGTGTAAGTAATGCAATCATTAATCAATAATGGGTAATGGAGCATTACTTGGTAAATTGGGGGGAATGGTAATGATAACCCACTTACCATAGGTCACTACTACCACCACCATTTGCCGCCACCACCCCCGCCACCTTCCGTCACCACCACCACTTGTCGTCTCCACCACCACCACCTGCCGCCACCTATCACCACTACCTGCACCACCTGCCGCCACCACCTATCCCACCACCACCACTTGTCGTCCCACCACCACCACCTGCCACCACCACCACCAACACCTATCACCACCACCACCTGCCGCCACCACCACCAGTCACCACCTACCGCCACCATCTATCACCACCCGTTATCGCCACCACCACCACCACCCGCCACCACCGGTGCACCGCCAATACCTATCACCACCACCTACCGCCACCACCGCCAGTCACCACTTGCCGCCACCACCACCACCACCATCAGTCACCACCTGCCGCCACCATCTGTCACCACCCGTTATCGCCACCACCACCACCTGCCGCCACCGGTGCACCGCCAATACATATCGCCACCACCTACCGCCACCACCGCCAGTCACCACTTGCCGCCACCACCACCACCACCACCGTCAGTCACCACTTGCCGCCACCACCACCACCTACCGCCACCACCACCAGTCACCACTTGCCACCACCACCACCACTTACCGCCACCGGTGCACCGCCAATACCTATCACCACCACCACCACCGCCAGTCACCACTTGCCGCCGCCACCACCACCACCACCTGTCGCCACACCACCGCATGCCGCCACAACCACCACCTGACGCCACCACCACCACCTATCACCACCACCACGACCCGCTTCCACCACCACCACCAACTATCACAATCACCACCACGTGTTTTATATAATGACAATGAATAATGATTAATGTCTATCAACCAACCAGCATTAATGCAATGATAGTATTCCTTGGTATTCCTTTGCATTCCCTTTCCCTTTGCCTTTCCCATTCCCTAATTTGAACCAAGCGCCCCCTAAGTATTCTTGGTCCAATTGAGCTCAACAACGGGTTAGGGTTGAAATTGGGGTTTTATGGTTACTAAAATTAGGTCAAATGATTCTTGGACACAAATTTGAGGTTATGGATTGAATTTATGAAATGGGTTTTGTCAAATGGTGTATATTTATGTTTAATAATGTATGAAAACGGGTTTTGGACCATCACCAATTGAGTTTAGCCCCGAAAATGGGAGCGCGTTCGCTATGTTTGAAGCGGGTGCGCTGAGGTTGGAAGCGCGTTCTCTGTGTTTCAGCATAGAACACGCTCTACTGTCCTTTTTTGTACTTTTTTCGTTTGCTCATCGGTCGACTTCTTCAAGGTCCGATACTTATATACTAGTCTTATATCATCAAACAAATGTCAAATAAGTTGTTAAAACACAAATTTGAACACTTTGATTTTCATGTCAAATTTAGGTGCTAAGTCATCGAAACGTGTTTAACCAAAACTCTTCGTTTGTTACCCAAACGTTCCAAAATCACTACTAATATACTTTTGGGGATTGTGGCACTGTATAACTAGCAAGACCTTACCGTTCGAATAGCTTGTGATATTTTGATATTGTATAGTAGGTTGTCATCGTTGTTGAAGTTTTGGTTGTGGACATTTGACGATCGTTGGACATTTGTAGCTTGATATTAACTTGTTGTTGCTTAATCAAGGTGAGTTTTCGTAGTTCCCTTACTCGTATGAGAGTCGGGCTGAAAAGTGTACATACGTGCATGATTACATTTGTTGATTGAATGATCGATTGATTGATTTGTTTGACGTATGACTATTTGATTTTGATATGGTTATTGTATGTGATTGTTTAAGTGTATATTAGGATAGTTGTGCATACATGGAAGACGATAATGCCTTTGAAAGGTTATAGATGTGGTGGGAAGGCTGCGGGTGACCCTATATATAAGCATCTATGATTTCTCAAAAGTAGTATCGTATGAAGTGTATGCACATGGTGTTTTGGTGTTGTTGTGGACATTGTGGGACATTGATGGACATTTGTGGTATGTTGAGGGACATTGATGGACATGATAGGCATGATGACATATAAACGAGTACTCTAAGTACTTGATGACATTATACGGGTACTATACGTACTTGATGACATTATACGGGTACTATACGTACTTGATGACATTTGGATGACATGAGAACATTGGTGGGACATTGATGGACATGTTTGACATTATAGAACTTGCATGATACTTATTGCTATCGTTATTACTTGTTCTTGTTTATTATGCTTATTCTAACTACCGTGATTAGCTCATTTTGTGAATACATGTGTAATGGACATTGATGGTCATTGATGGACATTGTGAGTCATTGATGGACATTTGTGGTATGTTGAGGGACATTGATGTACATGATAGGCATGATGACATATAAACGGGTACACTAAGTACTTGATGACATTATACGGGTACTTACGTACTTGATGACATTATACGGGTACTATACGTACTTGATGACATTTGGATGACATAAGAACATTTGTGAGACATGGATGGACATGTTTGACGTCATACAACTTGTTTGATACTTATTGTTATCGATATTATTTGTTCTTGCTCATTATACGTATTCTAGCTATTGTATAGTTCGTTTAATGGATACGTGTGTGATTAGGTTGTGCTACGAGCCAACCTAAATTGAGTACTTGTGCCTTTTAAGGACTTACTGTAAGTGTATTACTTGCTCATTATCCTTGTTCATATTGTGAATGGCATTGACATTAGATCTTTGTCATTCTTTCCTACGAACTCACCAACCTAGTGTTGACCTTGTTTAGTACACTTTTCAGGTGATCTTGTGAATCCAAGACGTGATGGTTGATTTATGCTTGTGCTAGGACTTGGGCTTGGACTTACATGGATCCAAGATTCATTCGCCCCATTTTATGCATTTTGTACTTGATCGTTGATGTTGGATTCACCGAATCCCTTTTTATTCATATAGTTCATGTTCTACGATAATTCCATGCTAATGCTATATCTTTTCGGTAATATCTCGGGCCTAGCTTGGGGTGTTACATATAGCTTGGTACCTTAAGTGCTATAGACATTGGATACATTCAGTAGACATTGATACATTGAGCATGTTGTCATAAGTAAGTTAATAGCCAACCATTGTATTTCATCGTGGAAATTCGTCCCGGTACAAATTTATTGTTGCAAGCAAATCTACGAACTCACAAACCTTTGTGTTGACGTTTTTAAGTATTCGTTTCGGTGAACAAGTGGATCAAGCTAGGGGTAGCTAAGGATAGTAACTTGGATGGCCTCTAGTTGATTTAAACTCTAAATTTCATTGTTGCTTCATCATTTATCTCATTTTTTTTATTTTGTTAGTGTATGGATTATGCCTAACTTTTGATCCCCTACGTGAGATACAACTTAAACTCCGTTTGTTATGTGATTTCATATTGGATAATTATGTTATCTTAATGGAAGTTGCTTAATTCTATGAAAATCATTTAGTTACTCTACGTACAATCAATGTGTGTGCGCTTATCGTCGCACCCTTTGTTTCGTCGGGGTGTGACGAATTAGCTGACACTTGTTTTCTTGAAATGTGTTGTGTTCCTCAGGTTAGCAAATGAAGATTAATGCGAGACACTTGTGAGGTCGGGTAGTTGCTTAGTGATTGAGGCATTTAGATACTTAAATTACTCCCTCCGTCCCATTTTAATTGTCCTATTTTGACTGGTCAAGTCTTTTTCTTCCGACTTTGACCGTAGATATCTTTGTTTGTGTTATATATTCGTTAATAAAAGTTATATCAATGAAAAGTACACTTAAAACTCAATCAATTCATATATGTTATACTAGATGGATGCCCGCGCGATGCGGCGGCTATGATGGTAACAAAGACGGTGTGTTAGTTGCTGCCGAGCGCTGGTGGTGGCGATTTATGAATAAATTTCGTTAACACCTTAGATTATGATTTATGAATAAAACTTAGAAAATAGTATCATCCAACCACACACATCGATGTTCAATTTGCAAGAAAAAAAACTACAATTACCAGTTGTCGTACTGTTAGCTAATTTGATCCTACGGATATTGCAATGAATTTTTTAAATGGGGTATAAACATGTATTAGATTAATTACATGTAGTACATTACAATAGTTATATGGTGATACAGTGATCTCTTTTAAGTGAGGTAAAAAGGTTTAGCTATACAACCTATAACAACATCACCATCTTCTTACAAGTTACAATACATGAGAATACAACATTATTACTATGGACCATATACTACAGAAGATCTATCTAAACCCCTTAGGTGACCAACAATAGCAATCCAATAAACAAAAGTAAGCGGATACCTCTTGATCAAGAGCCTCGCAGCCCAAACATCCGCCAAAAAGCAGTCTAAAGAGCAGCCCAAACAATCGCCCGACCAATAGCCTGAATAGCAGCCCGAACGACCTGAAAAGTTGCCTGAAAAACGACCCAAAATGTGGCCTCAACAACACCAAACAGAACATAAGGTGAGCATTCAGCAGTACTCATATCATGCTCAACATGTACCAATATCATAAAAGGATAAATAATATATGCAAATGAAAAGTAAAAACATGAGATTGAGATATAACCTTGGTACCTTGGCAAAGAACCTTTTTGATGCAGGCTCCACCTCATCTCGTAGCGGAAAAAACATGTAAGCCTTTACTTAATACAAAGATTTTATGATAAACAAAATGATTTGCAAACAATACTCAATACATATCACAGAACTAATCGGGAGGTATAAGGATTGTAGTGCTGGTACATCAATCAAGTTTTCTCGATACCTATCCCATTTGTACCACCCCAGAAAAAAAACAATTAGTCAAGAACTTTCACAAATAATCAAAGGGATAAGTACCTGAGAATGTAATGAACTATGCACGAATGTTTATGTTGTGTAATGAACTACTTGGATGTTTATTGTATGTGACGAACTTTCAAATCCAGGTTATTGGATGTATCCGACCAATCAAAAACTTACAAGTGGCAACTTATATGGTTGCCACATATACCCGGGTACATCCAATAACCAGGATGTCAAAGTTCGTTACATACAATAAACATCCAAGTAGTTCATTACACAACATAAACATTCGTGCATAGTTCATTACATTCCCAAGTACTTATCCCATAATCAAATTAACTGATATGCCTAATATTGAAAAGTTGCCATATTAACTTATAGTACATGGCTGTCATTAGATAACAAATACTAATGAAACTACATTTCATAGAAAAAGGCAAACATTGTATTGCTTAAATGCAAAAAATATAAAATAATCACATACCTAGTTCTTCTATATAATATTTGTAATCAAGCCAGGTATTTCTAATATACTTCCTGTAAGTCAGTTAATAAAAATGTATTTTATCACTAAAATAGTTATGCATCAAATGCATAAAAAAAATCAAACTTTATATACAGCCCATTTGATATAATATATGTATATCATGGTGCAAAATGATATAACGCCAAAAGTGTTACTTTAAAAAACTGTATATCCTTGAGAATGATATAATAATGACACCTAGAATGATATTTTTAGAGTCAAACTTACCTTATTCAACTTGTTTTTCCTAGTGTCATCCTGAATTTTTTCCTTCTCATAAATTCTCTTGAGTCTTGAACATATATCAACCTCCATAAACTTTGATTTTCCGCATAATGAAACATATATGAGTTTTGAGGCTGGAATCGTAAACATCAAGGATTTTAACATCATAATTGAGATTTAAGCAAAAAAGTATAAAAAAATAACAAATTGATATGTATATATATATATATACATATATAAATAACGTAACAAATTGATATGTATATATATATATATACATGCACACATACCAATCAATCTTCTTCTTCAGATTATAAATTTTCCCAAATATAGATTTCAAATAAATTCAGATTATATGTTTTCTCAAAAATAAACTTAAAATATATTTACCAAAAATAAATAAGAATTGAACTAACCTCATCGGAACCACACACGACTATCGGAAGAGAACCACAACCGGCACTGATATGCGAAGACGCAGATGGTGGTGGCGATGACGGTGTTGTTGGTGGTGGTTCCGTCGGTGGAAGATAAATTATCTTCATGATCGGCGATGGTGATTGGCAGTCGATAGGTGGTGATTGATGGTGGAGGCGAACTGATTGACGCCGATGGTGTGGTAATTGAAGACGGTGGTGTTGGTGATTGATGGAGGCGGTAGTGATAGACGGTGGTGGTAATGAACGGCGGTGGTGATTGACGCCGGTGGTGTGGTCGATTGATGGGGGGCGGGCCTGGAAATTAATAGAGAGGGGTGTGTGTCAGTGTGTGTGTTTGGAAGCCGGCGGTGGTCATTGAAGACGGTGGTATGGACGTATGTTTTTGTGTAGTCATTGACTCATTGTAGCCTTAATGTGTGTCAATTTGGGTATTGTGTGAGAGGGGGGAGGAGTTTGAGAGAGAGACCAGAAGGTGTGTGGGAGATAGCGTATGAAACAGGACGGTGTTTGACAGGGGTATTCTAGGAATATTGAAAAAGTGCTTAAAATCTTAATTTTAATACTCTTTATAAGGGTTTACAGATAAAGTCTTATATAAGACAAACAAAAATATTTACGGTCAAAGTTTTAAAAAAAAGACTCAAAAAGTCAAATTATGACACTTAATATAATATGGACGGAGGGAGTATGAATTAGACAATTATTGCATTTGACATTTATTTAGATGTTTCCTTATTGTTGGACTTCTTTAAGGGGCAATTGTATAGTATGGATTTCCTTCTATTATTGTGATGATACGAATTTGTAACACCATTAAATGTCCTTTAACCATTCCGTTAGGTGATTATGTTTTATTGAAATGCTTCCCCTAAGTTTTTAACGTCGTTAGACAATTTTTGAATTTCCATATTTTTAGAAATTGGCTTTACATAAAATATTGTATAATTTAACATAAAAACACCACATATTGAAACGAAAGATGTAAGTTTTGTCTTTTAAAATCCTCTGTCCAATGGGCCTTAAGACTAATATATGTACATGTATAATGTGTAAAATGAAATAAATGATAGGTGTTAGATTAGTGAGTAATAATGTATTGAAAGATGTAAAAAGTAGTGGTTGATTAGGTGAAATGAGGTGGGGAGACTTTTTAATGTGACACTGCCAAATACAAAACGGTTGACTAGTTTTGTGAGGGACCTTGTGACTGCTCAAAGCTCAAAGTATATTTTGGATGTAACGCCCCTAATTTTTTAAACAATACAAAATGATATCAAAGGGACTAAAAAGGCAAAAGGGCGTTAATCTTATTCAAAATCAAACTAAATTCAACCCAACAAATCAAAATAAGTACTTCTAAAGCTCGAAATAAAACTCTAAATCAAAGGGTGCTAAGTCCACTTCTATCTACTCTCTTCTCTCGTTCCCAAAGCCCACTTGATCACCTGCCGTATAAGAAAGAAAAAGGAATACGGCTGAGCAAAAAGCCCAGTGAACGGATATGACAAAAGCAGAATTATAATATGAAATGCGGAGACGTATATTAAAAAAAATAAACTTATTACCTTAACAAACTTATTTCAAATCAAAGTACACATACGTATAGTTTCACAATGCCTTATAACCAACAGACCAAAATATACTATAAAACCAAGCTTCAGAAAATAATGCACATAAGAGTCAAAACAAATAACTTATCAAAGGGCCGAATGAAATCATAGGGTAGCTACTCCGCTAATCATTCATTTTTGGTGCGAAACGCCTCGTATGACACTACGATAAGCGCCCACCGTCAAACTTATCAAAATGCCTAGGATCGATCCATACGCCTCCTATCAAAATATAATATAATGAGCTCGAACCACTACCGGGTTATCAAAAGGAGACGCCGTAGATCAAATCAAATACACCGCTACGGCCGGTGCCACGTCATCGGTGTCACAATAACGCGCCCATGGGACCTCCATGGATAGGTTACTCTTACATGCATATCTTAAGAAACCGTTTTGACCGACTTATATACTAAATATATCGAATATGTTTTTAAGAGACAAAAATGAATTTTTGTACAATTAAAGTAACTAAAATATATATACATTAAGAAATCAAATGTAGACTTAAAATCACATCTCCGTCCACCCAATTCTCACAAAATTTCAGGAGTTATCATGCCATATAATATGCGACTGTATTAATATTTCAGGACCCACGAATATGATTAATAATATGCGACTGTATTATCTTTCGGGCCAACGAATATTCGAGGGACATATTTGATGAAACACTTGTACGAATCACCGCATCAAATGTAACACCCAAACTGTTAGGTCGAAATCGACCATGTATAATTTGTTCAGAAATAGCTTGAAGTTTAGTGAAGACGTTTTATCAGAATTCTGAGATGCCTCAGAATTCCTTCACTGAAGCTTCACTTCAGTTCAGATCAAGACAAATCTGAAGCATTCATTCTGAAGTCAAAGACTGAAGTATGAAGAAGAGAATCACCTCAGAAGCGAGCAATCAGAGTGATTCTACCAGATCGAAGACTGAAGCATCTCAGTGTTAAAGTATTTACAACACTTTACACTGATTACGAGGAAGACTTTACTATACACATTTACCAAGTTGATAGATTTATCTATTAATAAAAGGTACAAAGTGTAGGTATGGAACCTAGTACTATAAGTCACATCAAGTGACTTATATACTCTTCCTAGTGCAGCATATAAGGAATTATGGTCTAATTCCTTAAATGCTCACAACCACATTTGTACGACATTGTCCATGTCATCATAGACTTTGTCTATAAATATAAAGTCTTCTCATAACTTGCAAAATGCTTGAAACTATTGCATTGCAACTTGTGAGATATACTCTAAGTAAACTTATGAGTATTTCCAAGTCATCTAGATCACTTGTATTTCGGGATTGTTTAGATATTTACACTTGGGTGTTTATCTTTGTTCCGCAACAATCCTTGTATTTGTTTATACATCAATAAATCAAATACATTAGAAAACAACGTGTCTCAATGCTTTATACTTGATTATATTTATATATATCTTTATATAGTTTCTGCCATTTGTTCTTGCATTATTTATATTGTCAATTGTTTCTTGTTATCCACATCTGGATCGTAAACTGAACTTGTCCTTTCAAGATCAGTTGTACTTGCCAGTCGGGTTAGTTATTCATCTATATAGTTCGGGACTCACAATTGGTATCAGAGCCCAAGGTTGAATTTTATCAATTCATTAACCTTTGATCTGCATAGATGGCTGACTTTGAACAAGGACCTGACCCTAATAATGCTACCCCACCCCCTATCATCAACAACAATATACCATCACACAATGTTCACGTACACTTTCCAAACAATCCTGTTCCCAAGTTTGATGGGAACAGTGAAAACTTTCAAACGTGGAAAGCGTGCATGCTTAAGTATATTGCTGGTGTTGAGAGACATTTACCAGACATTCTAAAAGAAGGACCCTTTGTCCCTATGAATGCGTCAACTGTCGTCAGAAATGCCGATGGGACTCCTAGGCAGTCACCTAAGGAGAAGGATCATTGGTCTGAGGAAGATCATAGACTTGTTGACCTGGATACCAAGTTACAAAATATGATTTTATACGCAGTTCCAGAAACCCTTATGCCCACTCTTGTTTTACTCGATAATTCTAAATTAATGTGGGAGGAACTACTGACACAGTTTGAAGGCACTAATGAGACAATTGTCACAAGAAAAGTTGCTTTAAACAAAAGATACGAGTCTTTCTTTGCTATTCCTGGGGAGTCTTTAACCCAAACTTACATCAGATTCACAAATCTGGTAAACCAACTGAAAGCCCTGGGAGTAACCAAAGACAAAGAAATTTTGTTAGAAAAATTTTGTGACATTTTACCTTCAAAATGGGAAAACCTAATCTTGGTCTTGAGACAAGGCAAAACATTACACAGTCATACTCTTGCTTCCCTTTATGGAGCATTCAGGTATACTGAAGAGAACAAAGCTGAAAGAGCTTTGGCTGAGCAGGATGCCAAGAACCATGTTTCTACCAGTTCTGGTACGGTTCAGTATTCTGAACCACAAAGCACTGCTCTACTATCTTCTGAGAATGATATTTTTGATTCGATGAAGAAGATGGTTTCTCAAATGTTAAAAACTGGTGTCTCTGCTAATGTCACTCATGATTGTGATGAAAATGACAATGATGATCTGGTTGCCATGCTGGCTAAAACGTTCAATCGTTTTAAGGCCAAATCAAATCGATCTGGCAAACCTTTTGCTTCCAGTGCTTCTATTGACAAGTCCAATCTTGAATGCTTTAAATGCGGAAAGAAAGGACATTTCATGAAGGAATGCAGATCTAGTCAACCTTCATCATCACAATCTGCACCTAACCATTCTATTTTTCAGAAGTCTGATGACAGCTATAAGGCCAAATACAAGAAGTTGAAGGCTCATATGGCTCTTTTGGCACAAGACAACTCAAGCAACAGTTGCATGATTGCCAAAACTGAAAAGTGGGAAGACTCCGATGAATCATCTGATGATGAGGAGGAAGTTAGGGATATGTGTTTCATGGCACAAGAAGACCAAGGTCATTTGGTCAAAACTGATGTTGAATCTGGCCGCTGGGTGGATATAGTGATGAAAAAGGTCAGTAATTTTGGCTATGAAGAAGATGAGGAACACAAACTGGACCTTTTGGTTCTTTTAGAGGCTGATATCTCTTTTGTTGAGACAGTGCGTTCAGAAAGTCTAAAAATGTTTGAAAACAATACTTCTGAACTGAACGCAAGTCAGGCCAGACTAAAGGAACTGAAAGATGTTCATCTGGCCCTAAAAAGTTATCAATCTATGGTTGCCACTTTAGAGTTGGAAAAGGAAGAACTAAAAACCATCCTTGAAAAAGAACAGAAAATTATCAAATCTTGGATGAGTGCACCAAAACCAGATGCTGCAATTCAAAAACACTTTTGCTAATCAAAAAACAGCATATGAATCTGGTGATCTTCACATGGCATCTATAATCACTGATTTAGATGCACTTCCAAAAGAAATGAAACCGGAAATTATCTTTCCTAAAGTTGGCAAACAAAAAATTGTGACTAATAAGGTCAAGGAACATTCTGAGGGAAACTCTGAAACAGCTCAGACAACTGTTTCAGAAAAGAAGGCTAAAAACAAAAAGCCATCTCCTCAGACTTCATCTAAGGTTCCAAAAGGACTAAAGAAGAAGAAAACCATCTCCCCCACTGAGCCTTCTACCTCAGATTCTGGTAAGGCTCAGGTGTCTAATGAAGAATCTATGTTGTTAAGGTTAGAAAGTCAATTTCAACTATTGGCTAGACAAGTGCAGAGTTGTAATGCATGTTTAAAAAATGTTGAAACCACTCCTCTTCAACCTAAACAAAATGCAAAACCTTTTTCCAAACAAATCAAGCTAAAATCTGAGAAGAAAAAGGTTGAGCATTCCATCAAACCAACAACTTTTGTGTCAACTGAGATAATGACTGAAATCCCATTTGACCCTTCCGTTCCTTACAAACCAAAGAAATCTGAGACTGCTAAGGGAGAGTCTAGTGAACCCATCCATAGATGGGTTCCCAAAAAGAACTAATCTTTGTTTGTGTGCAGGGAGACCGAAAGAAGAACATATGGTTTCTAGACAGTGCTGCTGGCCGAACCATGACTGGTTATCAAACCCTGCTAGAGGAATATAGGGTGCAAGAGGGGCCCTCAATCGTTTTTGGAAATGATGGAAATGGAAAAACTGAGGGATATGGTGTGGTGAATAATGGTCAAGTCAAATTCACACGAGTTGCATATGTGAACGGTTTGAAATATAACCTGATCAGTGTCAGTCAACTATGTGATGATGGCTTCAAGGTTCTATTTGATATTTCACAAGGCACCATATTCAACAGAGATGGAAAGGTAGTTCTGGTTGCACCAAGGAAGGGAAACATTTATGTCATTGATATGAATCCATCTATCTCTGAACAATGTTTCTACACAAAGGCTGATGAAGACACAAATTGGTTGTGGCACAAGAGGTTATCTCATCTGAACTTCAAAAACATTAATAAGTTGTCAAGAAAACAACTTGTTGATGGGATACCCTCTATGTCTTTCAATAAAGACAAGCCATGTCCAGGTTGTGAAATGGGTAAGCAGAAAAGAGCTTCATTCAAAACTAAGCAAAGCTTTAGTATAACTGAACCTCTTCACTTGCTTCACATGGATCTTTTTGGACCAGTGAACGTTCAGACCAGAGCAGGAAAGAAATACACCCTTGTCATCGTAGATGAATATTCAAGATATTGCTGGGTGATTTTCCTCAAGTCTAAAAGTGAAGCTGCTGCTGAAATCATTGCTCTCATCAAACAAATTGAACTCAAGTACAAGCGAAAAGTTTGTCAGCTCAGAAGTGACAATGGCACTGAATTCAGAAATGCCACTCTGGAGTCCTTCTGCACTGAAACTGGCATATCTCAGAACTTCTCCTCAGCACACACACCAGAGCAGAATGGTGTTGTAGAAAGAAAGAATCGTACGCTGATTGAAGCTGCTAGAAGTATGCTGAATGAATCTGGTCTTCCTAAAAATTTCTGGGCTGAAGCTGTTGCAACTGCTTGTTACACTCAGAACAGATCTATTTATGTCAAGAGACATAAGAAGACCTCCTATGAAGTACTCAGAAATAGAAAGCCCAATATTGGATACTTCCATGTATTTGGATGTCCAGTATACATTCTGAATAACTCTAATCAGCTTGGAAAATTCGATGCAAAAGCTGATGAAGGGTACTTCCTAGGATATTCATCAAATCGCAAAGCCTTTAGAGTCTTTAACAAAAGACTTGAAAAGGTTGATGAGTCAATTCATGTTACCTTTGATGAATCCAATTCTGCAATCTTTAAGAATTCCATTCCTGTACCACCCTCAGAAAGTCCAATAAGTTTCGGTGATTCTGATCCCATTGCAGAATCTGATCAGTCACCAGAACATGTTTCTGAACATCTCCGTTCAGAACCAGAATTAAACAAGCCAAGCAACATTCCATTTTATCCTCCAGTTAGTTTCAAACTACCTTCTGAACTAACTATTGGATCAGATGTATATGCTGCTACCCCCATGATATCAGACTCCACTGAGCAACCTCAATCTGAAGAATTTCATGATGCAAGTCATGATATGCAAGAAGAAGAAGAAGCTGAAGATGTATTTTCTGAAGCTCCTCCTGAAGTTACTCAGAGAAGTTCTTGCACTGATATCATTTCTCACCCTGGTCAATACTCTAAATGGACAAAAGCACATCCAATCGAGCAAATTATTGGAGAGTCCAGTAGAGGGGTTCAGACCAGAAGAGCCACAAGCGATCAATGCTTATTCGTCAGCTTCTTATCTCTTATTGAACCCAAGAAGATTGACGAGGCTATGAATGACCCAAGCTGGGTTGAGGCCATGCAAGATGAGCTCAACCAGTTCAGAAGAAACGATGTATGGGAACTCGTTCCTTGTCCCAGTAACCTGAAGAAGGAACCAATTGGGACAAGATGGGTCTTCAGAAACAAGATGGACGAAGATGGTCACGTCATTAGAAACAAGCTAGACTTGTTGCAAAGGGATATGCACAAGAAGAGGAATAGATTTTGATGAAACTTTTGCACCAGTTGCTAGACTTGAAGCTATTAGAATTTTCTTAGCTTTTGCAGCTCATCATCAATTTAAAGTCTATCAAATGGATGTCAAAAGTGCATTTCTGAATGGCGATCTAGAAGAAGTTGTGTATGTGCATCAACCACCAGGGTTCATCAATGAAGAAAAACCACATTGGGTGTACAGACTGAACAAAGCCTTATATGGTCTGAGACAAGCACCCAGAGCCTGGTATGATACTCTTACTAAACATCTTCTTAAAAATGGTTTTAAACGAGGTGCTATTGATAAAACTTTATTCATATTGCATGATAAAAGTGATATCCTTTTAGTACAAATTTATGTTGATGATATTGTGTTTGGTTCTACTAATGAGAAGATGTGTAAAAACTTTTCAAAAATCATGTCTTCTGAGTATGAAATGAGTATGATGGGAGAACTGACATATTTTCTGGGACTTCAAGTAAAACAAAATGAAGATGGTATTTTCATAAACCAAGAAAAATATGTCAGAGATTTACTAAAGAAATATCAATTTGATTCTGTCTCATCAAAAGATACTCCAATTTCTGCTCCATTAACTTTGGATTCTGATCCACATGGAAAACCAGTGGACCATACAAAATATCGAGGTATGGTTGGTTCACTGATGTATTTAACTGCAAGTAGACCAGACATAATGTTTGCAACATGCCTTTGTGCTAGATTTCAATCTGATCCCAGAGAAGCACATGCAAATGCTATTAAAAGGATCTTCAGATACCTTAAGGGTGTCCCCAGATTGGGTCTTTGGTATCCCAAAGGCTCTAGTCTAGATCTAATGGGTTATTCAGATTCTGATCATGCAGGTTGCAAGATAGACAGGAAAAGTACCATTGGTGGGTGTCATTTCCTTGGTGGCAAATTAGTAAGCTGGACTAGTAAGAAGCAGACTGCAGTATCACTATCCACTGCAGAAGCTGAGTACATCTCTGCAGCGAGTTGTTGTGCTCAGATTCTATGGATGAAGAACCAGCTGACTGATTATGGTGTTACTTACACAAAGACCCCAATCTTTTGTGATAACACCAGTGCCATTGCCATATCTCACAATCCTGTGATGCACTCGAAAACCAAGCACATCGATCTCAGGTATCATTTCATTCGTGATCATATTCTGAAAGGAGATATAGAATTGCACTTTATTCCCACTGATAAGCAACTCGCTGACGTTTTTACAAAACCTTTAGATGTCAAAACCTTTAAACATCTAATCAGCGAGTTGGGTATGTTAAATCCTTAGACTGGTAATCTTGTTATGAACGCCTATGTGACACTGATCTGGTTCACCAGTCTGAGCGATCCATGTAATTTTTGCTCGCCTAGCTATCGAACGCCTTAGTGATACTATCTTGGCACTTATTAATTCATGGATCATCACTTCAGGGGGGAATGTTAAACATTTTTCAAATTATAAAATAAACCTTCTTTCTGAGGGGGAACCTTTTGCTCAGAAAAATGTATTTAACTGAAGCACTTCAGAATATCAAAATATTTCAGTTGAATTTTAATGACTGAGATGGTTCAGATTTCTCTGAAACTGACCATGCTCAGAACTTGTTTTGTCATCACTGAAATACAAAAATCTTTTCAAGATATTTTTGATACTTGGTCAAGTGTGTGTACACGTGGCATACTGCATACTAGGTCTTGAACTTAGGATTGGTCATGCTTATGTATCACACAAGTGGCGCCGTAAAAAGAGAAGAAAATGAGTACTTTTACTGAAAAAGTGTACAGGGTGGGGTCCCTCAAACGTCTCTGCATTAAATGCGGACGTGACCCCAGAAATTGTTTTAAATTGGAAAAATCCTTTTTGTTCCATCTTAAATACAAATTCCTTATTCATTCTTTCATTTACTCTCTAATCATCAATCTCTCTCTTCTTTACTCTCAAAATTCATAACTCTTCATATTCCTTTTCATTTTCATTTTCACTTTCACTTTCAAATCTCAAATGGCTAAATCATCTTCTTCTTCACATAAATCACTCATTAACTTTGGATTCTGATCCACATGGAAAACCAGTGGACCATACAAAATATCGAGGTATGGTTGGTTCACTGATGTATTTAACTGAAGCACTTCAGAATATCAAAATATTTCAGTTGAATTTTAATGACTGAGATGGTTCAGATTTCTCTGAAACTGACCATGCTCAGAACTTGTTTTGTCATCACTGAAATACAAAAATCTTTTCAAGATATTTTTGATACTTGGTCAAGTGTGTGTACACGTGGCATACTGCATACTAGGTCTTGAACTTAGGATTGGTCATGCTTATGTATCACACAAGTGGCGCCGTAAAAAGAGAAGAAAATGAGTACTTTTACTGAAAAAGTGTACAGGGTGGGGTCCCTCAAACGTCTCTGCATTAAATGCGGACGTGACCCCAGAAATTGTTTTAAATTGGAAAAATCCTTTTTGTTCCATCTTAAATACAAATTCCTTATTCATTCTTTCATTTACTCTCTAATCATCAATCTCTCTCTTCTTTACTCTCAAAATTCATAACTCTTCATATTCCTTTTCATTTTCATTTTCACTTTCACTTTCAAATCTCAAAATGGCTAAATCATCTTCTTCTTCACATAAATCACTCATTAACTTTGAATATATTCCATCGAGTAATGTGAAAACATCTGCCACATGGCCAAAGGATTTCACTCCATCACAAATTTGTTTTAACATGAGCAACTTTTTGGCTCAATTAAACGTGAAATCCGAAACGCTAATGGGAAGGATCAATAAGTTCTGGGAGGAATCCCCCTTCCATTATGCGTTGACCGCAAATCCTCAAGCTATGTATCACTTATACTTGCTTGAATTCTGGTACACTGCTGTGGTGAGTAAGGATGAAAAATCCATCTCCTTCACTCTCAATGAAGGCACCAAGAAGTGTGTCATCTCTCTAGAGGGGTTCAGAAATTCCCTTCATCTGAACTACCTCGAACCTCCCCAGGTGTTTGTGAAAAGACTCAAAGGAGTAAATTTTAGGGAGGTTCTTGTCGCCACCGGTCATGGTGATATGGAGGATGATAATGGAAATTTGAAGACCTCTGGGCATATTTTCATGTCTGGTTTTGGTATTTGCTGGAGGTTCTTCTGGACTCAAATAGTTGAAAGTCTTGGTGGCAACCATGGAGGGTTGGACCAACTTTCACTACCCCAAGTTGAGATGGGGTATTACATATGGAATGGGATGCAGGTGGACTTTGCTGAGATTCTCTTCGCTCAGTTGATCACAAAGTTAAAGGGGAAGAGAAGTCTACACGTTGCATTCCCAAGATTTCTGAGCTTATGCTTCAAAGATATACTTGGAGAAACTTATGATCAAGCTGGACCAGAAGCTTCTGTGCCAGAATATAGCAGAGACTTTTCTAAAGCAACAATTACTGGAGATGAACCTGAACTCTCCTCTGCTATGATTCAGGTATTTGTTAAAACTGTCTCAGCCACACTAGCTGGTTCAGAAAGGTTACTAAGTGGGCCACAAAAGAATGTGGGACCCGTTAGTGTACCTATTATTGAAATTTTTGAATCTGGTGACGATGCACCTGCTTCTGCAGATGTTGAACCAGAATCTGGTGAGGGTACTAGTGACCCAAACCAGGGCATATCTGACCAGATCGCACAAGTGAATGCCTTCTGGGATGACGATGAGCCACTTCAGGAGAATCTTGATTCTCTTGCTGAATTTGAGTTTGACGAGGGCTTATTAGAGGCGAATCAATCTGATTCTGAGCCAGCCCCCATCCTCGCAGACGCCCCTCCTCCCCCAGAAATCCAACCAGAAAATGAGCCTTATGTTCCACCACCACCATCTCACCAAAATCCAATCTTTCCACCTGGCACCACACCCGCATATGTAACCGCTCCTTCTTTCACACCTTCACTTCAATTTCTACACCCACAAATTTATAACGTACCACCACCAATTAATTATGATGCCCCTTCTGAAAAAGACTTGGATTCTGAAACGGAATCTGAGAGTCCAACAGATGTTCAGATGAACAAGGTTTTAAAAGGGCTGGGTAGTTTACCCTTTGTGGCTCCTGCTTAATGTGGAAGCCCAGTTAGAGAAAACACAAGCCGAAGTCCAAGGCCTTATTCGTAGGGTGGAGGACTTATCTAAATCTCTAACTGCCAACACTAGCTCCTTGGCTGATATGAAAGGTGCTCAGATGTTCCTCGGAACTGAGCTAACCAAAGTTGCAGGGAATGAAGGGCTAGTGGTTGGAAAATTGAATGAGTTGGTGATGACATGCAATAAGGTGAGCTCTGCAATCAGAGAAGCCTTCAGATTGACTAAGAGAGATGTGCAAGCTTCAGTAGTTGCGAACTTGACATCTGGAGTTGAGCTGTTGAAGCAAGAGGTTATGGCTGTAGGAAGTGAAGTACATGAGCTGGTTCAGAAGCCAAGCATTAATGAAAAAGAACTTGGGGCTTCTGTTAGTGCAAGTATAGTGGAAGATCTGAAGTCTGAGCTATCTCAGAATATTGCTGCTCAGATTTCAGAGTCTGTATCTCAGAAAGTTGGAGAAGAAGTTAGGTTGATGATTGCTGAACTGACCAAAAATACAAATGACAAGGTGGAAAAGGCTGTCAATGAAGTTAAAGAGTCTGTTTCCAAGCTTGAAGGTTCAGTTCAGAATCAGTCAAAGCAATTGGATGAAATCTTAACATTTCTGAAGAAGGAACCTGTTACTGCTCCTCCTCCCCCTGCATCCTTCACAGATGAAGATAGAAAGATGCTCAAAGAATTAAAAGATCAAGAAGCACTGAACCTTAGTTCATCATTCAGACTAAAGTCTCAGTTTGCTACAATGGCTAAAGGCATTTGTGAGTGCCTAGAACAACAAAGTTGGGAACCACTGAAGGCACTCAAAACTACTATTGATCTATATGCAAGAATGCCTTCAGAGATTCCCAAAGGGGGAAGTAGTGTGCCTATTGGTTTGCTGGCAAGTACTCAAGAGATGATTCAAGCAACCAAGAAGCAAACTGAGGTGCCTTCTGAAAGTGCCTCAGTTCAGGGGGAACAAGTTCAGAGAAAAGATAAGGGAAAAGCCTCAGTGATGGCAGAAGAACCAAAGAAAGTTGTTAAGGGTTCTGGTCTGGTTGTCGGTGAAGATGTTGATGAACAGGGCTATCCACTTCACGATCCTAATGCTGATAGCAAGAAGTTAGAGACTCTGCAGAAGCAAGTCTCTAACCAATTCATAATGTGGAGTGAGAATAAAGAAAGGGAAAGGGTTCAACACCAAAGCATGGGAACCCTTGACCATATTGATGCTGCATCTCTTGGACTTTCACTGGAAAGGTTTCAGAAAGTCAAGCATGATCCAAGAGTGTAGAAGGCTGTGAAAGATATGCTGGATTATGAGTATGGGGTGAACTACTCTCCTCTGGAACAAAAGCTGGACCATCTCACTTTCAAGATGTCCATCCAAGACTTAGTGAAAAACAGAGAGATGGAAATGGCCAGAAAGAAGAAAGAGATTCTGGCTGGAGTTCTGAATGTGGAGAAAGAGTTGTTCAGACCACCAACGAAGCCCAGAACTGGAACAAGGACTGCAAAGAAAGATTCTCGTGATGTTGTCCATACTTCAATCAAACCAATTTCTGATGATGCTGCTGAGATCCAAAGAAAACATGAAAAGGATCAGTATGATCATTATATGAATCATCGATCGCATCCAGCCAAAATTGTTGATATGGTAGTTGCCAAGGCTGATGGATTGAAGTTGTTCGATTTGGTTGTGAAAAGAGAAGGAAGGGCTACTGAAGAATATACTCAAGTTTCAGTTCATGAGTTTGGCATATCTGAGCACAGGGAGATGATCCAGGTTCTGAAAGGAAAGCCTAAGTCTGCCTTGACTGGTGCATGGTTAGCAAGAATTCAGCAAAAGATGCAAGCCAAGGTAGAAATTGAAAACAGGCTGTTTGGCAAAAGGGATCATTCTCCACTGAAGAGAAAACCTACTGAGGCACCTTCTGGTTCAAGGCCTGCCAAGAAGTAGTTTTCTATTCAGATTTATCATGTACTTGTAAATATTTACATTTGTAACTTCCATTTCAGTTTGTAATATATAAGTTGCAATTGTGACAAATAAGTAGATGATAAGTTTAAGTTAGAAAACCACAAGTAAAATTCTGAGACATCCATGATCTATAAGATGTACTTAAGAAATTTTTACAACTTAAACAAAAACTTGCATTTCAGACTTACAAACATGTATAGATAGAAGTCTGAGATGCATGCACTATTTCAGAACAAATAGGGGGAATTTGTTAGGTCGAAATCGACCATGTATAATTTGTTCAGAAATAGCTTGAAGTTCAGTGAAGACGTTTTATCAGAATTCTGAGATGCCTCAGAATTCCTTCACTGAAGCTTCACTTCAGTTCAGATCAAGACAAATCTGAAGCATTCATTCTGAAGTCAAAGACTGAAGTATGAAGAAGAGAATCACCTCAGAAGCGAGCAATCAGAGTGATTCTACCAGATCGAAGACTGAAGCATCTCAGTGTTAAAGTATTTACAACACTTTACACTGATTACGAGGAAGACTTTACTATACACATTTACCAAGTTGATAGATTTATCTATTAATAAAAGGTACAAAGTGTAGGTATGGAACCTAGTACTATAAGTCACATCAAGTGACTTATATACTCTTCCTAGTGCAGCATATAAGGAATTATGGTCTAATTCCTTAAATGCTCACAACCACATTTGTACGACATTGTCCATGTCATCATAGACTTTGTCTATAAATATAAAGTCTTCTCATAACTTGCAAAATGCTTGAAACTATTGCATTGCAACTTGTGAGATATACTCTAAGTAAACTTACGAGTATTTCCAAGTCTATTAGATCACTTGTATTTCGGGATTGTTTAGATATTTACACTTGGGTGTTTATCTTTGTTCCGCAACAATCCTTGTATTTGTTTATACATCAATAAATCAAATACATTAGAAAACAACGTGTCTCAATGCTTTATACTTGATTATATTTATATATATCTTTATATAGTTTCTGCCATTTGTTCTTGCATTTTTTATATTGTCAATTGTTTCTTGTTATCCACATCTGGATCGTAAACTGAACTTGTCCATTCAAGATCAGTTGTACTTGCCAGTCGGGTTTGTTATTCATCTATATTTGGGGACTCACACTATGCATCTTTTCGGGACTAGATTCAAATTGGGTTTCAAGAGACGGTTTTGACACAACTATAGAGACCAAAAATATTATGATTCCCCAATCTAAAATCATAAAGGCAACCTCGTTAGTACATCAAACGTGAGGAATATCACAATACTTATACAAGGATAGCAAACAAATAATTTTTCAAATAACACGTCATTTTCATAAAAATTACACATTTAATCAAAGAAAGTTTTGAGAAGAAAGATGTTACCGGAAGGATCCTAATACCACCTAGAATATCCGTACATTATATATACAAAACAAATAAAGTTTTGAGAGAAATGATTGTACCGAAAAGCTCCTAATAGCAACTAGAATATCCGTACCTTATCGCCGATCACAACGAATTCAAAAACGCAAGATCCACCAACGAAACGCGATCAACAAACCGAATCTAACAAATATAAAAGTATAAGCACAAAATATATTCAAATAAAGGTGTGAAATATCCTTCATATTTTATGATGTTAATATATATAATTCGATGTAATATCACTTTTTGTTGACTATAAATCCATTTCATATTCTTTTTAGCTATTATGGTTGTAGTATTGAAATAACATAAACATGTACAATTATATAAAAGTTGTAACTCACTGTAATCTATTTTTATAAATAGCTTCATGTACCTTATATTTCGTTCCATTAAATTAAGCAAGTTTACAGAAGGTTTGCAATGGATTTTTGGCAAAGTTAATATTTTAGTATATCAAGTATGTAGTAGGATTTATACATGTTGTTCGATCTTTGCTAATGTTCAACAAACTAAAATTTTAGTTTTTGGCTTATCTTAAGAGCTACTAATCGACACAAATGGTTACAAAAATCATTACTAAGTACGAACCACAATTGAATTTATTAGTGAATACGAAACCAATCATGTAAAATATTTTAAATCAATATACTTGTTTAACTATTCATACCAAATCAAGATATTACAAATTTAATCACGATGCAGTACTTGGCCATGTATGATTTAGATTCAAGATAATAGGATTATTAAAACATGCCATCAAAAATTTATGTCAAAATTTGTTAGTCTATAGATATAGAATTACGAGTAGTTCAGATTGAATAATAATAAGTTTTGTTCAACAAAAGTTAATTTGTTTACAAAAATAAATAAATAACAATTATGTGTTTAAATCATAAAATTTATAGTATATATAATGTAACACCCCAACTAAGGTGGAACAATGAGATGTACAGAAAGTCGAGTATTCAAAACAAAGGATTATAAATAACATTCACCATAGCTTTATTTGCTAAAAGAATTTTACAAATGCACAAGCATGTGAACCAATCCCCAAGTACCATGCGTCCACCGTACCTGGATATTAAGTCCACGAAACAAATAACAAATACATGAACGATATACTACAATGATCAAGGCGGATTCCATTGCCCATCACAAGGTTTGATCTTTGACTCCAAAGTGCAATGCAAATAATCAGGATGCATATAATTCCCCAAAGCTTAAGCTAATTCCTGAAAAGCATGAAGAAAAAGTGTCAACTACGAAAACGTAGTTGGTGAGTGCATAGGTTTTTAAGTAAATTTCGTTTTATAATCATTTCAATACTTAGAAAACGTATTATCAGATATCAATATACCCAAACCGTATGATCGGCAAAAATTCCCATATCAAACCATCAAGTTTTCAAAATACCATAACGTCATTTCAAAGAGTTGAGAATCCATGGTAAATTATAAAGTTCTCATTTGTCAAATTTATCGTGAGAGAAAAAGTATATAAATCGATTAATCATACATCATACCAAAACCATTCGGTCATCAATATTTCAATATCGCCAATTTCAACAACTTTCAAGATTCCATATAAGGTCCAATACCCAAACCGTATGTTCAATCCATAATATCCAACCATAAATAATATCAATAACACTTGGTCAATGGTAAGACTACCATGACATAATTTGATGAGATTGTTCTTGAGCCACTACTAAGACCGGTTATGTCCAAGATAATAAGAAGCACATGCCGTCAATCACGTGCAATAATAATAATAAAGGGGTCGTGCCATGGAGACGACCAATAATAAAAGGGGGCGTGGCATGACCACTGATATAGTAGTTAGAGCACCGCGAGGTCGGACTGGAAATGGAGGTCGCCACAAAGGCAAACCAAACATCCCACCGCTACCTATTTTAGTGGGTGAGGGGACAAATCCTAGTTGCGCAACTCTCAAACTACAGGCCTCTCGAAGAGTTAATAGTAGTGTACCGAGGTGAAACAGTTTGACAGTACTCAAGCTCATCATATAATATATATAACACGTCGAACATACAATAAAATTCTCATATCATAATCATTCTTTCGAAGTATCATTTCATATAAAGAAAGCAATTTTAATTATTCATGCTTTTCACCCCGTAAGTAAAACACATAAAAGAGTTTGAAAGGGGGCTATGACTCACCTTGATATGCCGAGCATTATATATACTTATCCAAAATGGGTACTTCCCATCTATAGCTTCCCATATGGTCCTCAATCACCTTTCAATGCCAAGACTATCCCTATGATAGGACTAATATACGTAAGTTCCTATCTTAAGCCATCACTTAGAAATGCCACTTTCATTATGTTGTCATCAATTATGGGATCCAAGTGTATTGCTAATATTCACATCTTTTTTGTTGTAGAGAGTGATTGGTGTAAAAGGTCACTTTCATTATACATGTAGTTATAAGTTGTTAAAATTTCGGTAACTTGCCTTCATTTGTGGTTTCGTTTGGCATCTTAGGTTATCATATGGGAATGCCATATTAAGTTATGTTCTCTTAAACATTATTGGATGTGTAACCAATTTTAATATTAATATAGCATTTGTGATATCACTTTTTAGTTTGGTTAAAAGAATTACTTATGTCCATCTCACTTAACTATCTTTTGTTTTACTTTGATTACACTTATCTTCAACTCGCATATTTCTCGATATGTCTTATGATTACTCGGGTTATGAAATTCGTTTAAGTGTTATGGGTCATTACCAATTGGGCCTAAGGGTCTTGGGCTTTTAAATGTTTTGGGCTTAATTTAGTTGGGCTTAACCTTATTTGGGCTATATGCTTGATGGGTCATATTGGTTATTGGGCTATATGGGTTATTGGGCCAAGTGGGCCTACTGATTTATGTTCCTTGTGGGTTCACTAATTGGGTCGGGCTAGCCCATTAACTCCTTAGTTCATTACATAGCCCATCACACAAGTTATAAGATTACTTACAAATTTTCTGTTTTTATACAACAGATTTATGAAATGTTGGCCACTAATTCGGGGTTAAAGATAATTATTTGGACCCTCCTGATTTTTATACAACACCTATATGTGTCCACTTATTATGTGAATTTTGGCTTAATTTATAAAGAATGTTTACTACCTCTAAATATTTTTATAAATGGAAGTGGTCAAAACAGTCACTGTTTTGCATACCCGAAAGTTTTATAAAAGTTCTTTGGGTTTGCTCTTAATAAAAATTCCATGATTTTATTTTATGTTTAGAACACATTGAACTTACTTTCCACCAAGTATGGCCTCCTGGAACCTTATGGCTTAGGAGATAAAAATTCGTTAAAGTTGACAAAATATTCAGACAAAAGTGGAGTTTTGACTAGTTTTAGTAGAAAAATCATATCTTTTGTTTGGTTCAGTATTTATGAGTAATTCCCGTTGGTGGTTAAACTTAACCCGTTTATATACAACTTTTATTTTGACACAAACACGTGATTTGGCCTATTTCAGTGTGTTTTACTCATTTGAAATACGAAGTTAGGTTCTGTTCAGCCTTTCTTGAAAACACCAAAGCATCTTTCACTCTATTGGCTAATTCCTACTTTTACCCTTACTCAAGCCATCATGAACCTTTATATTTTCATACATTCATATTTACTTCCAGATTATATGATATATTCTTATGGATTTGATGATTAAGTTGAAGTAACTTCATGTTTGTGGATTCAAACTTCTCGGTTTTGGATTTTTGATGATTATTTTGATAGAACTTGATATATATTCATACTTCTTTGATTATACTTTATAAAAATCAGAATATGCATCTACTTTTAATAAAAATCAACATATATTTTCATCCATCTCAAATCCCAAATCAAAATCAACTTAAACTAGTGCTAATCTAAGCATGCATGTGAAGATCTAACATTTTTAGACAATATTACTTATCATCTTTTATGTGTATGACTTTTTTAATGATTATTTCTTGTTAACCCATCATTCAAATATGCATGCATGTGTAGATCTAGACTTGTTTAGCTCAAGAAATAAAAGATTAGTGAAGTGAGATTCAAGAGGGTTCAAGCTAACAACCTTTGAAGATCAAAACAAGAAGATCAAGAGTGTTTTTGGGTCTTGTTATTGACGGCTGTTCTTGAGACCTTTGACGGCTGTAACAAGCTTGAAGAGGAGAGAAGTTAAGCTACAAAATGAGAGAAAAGACGAAGAACTAACAAAGGAACATGTTGGGTACCCTTTGATGATCAAGAATCAAAAGAAAGTAGAGATATTGGGGCTGTTTTCTGCCTCCATTTGCTGCTGCCGATCAGCCCTTTAGGAGGCTGATTTCGTGCCTTTCTTGCCTCCAAATCGATTCCAAGCTTGACCCAAGATGTTTATCTAACATGATTTATTATTATTATTATTATTATTATTATTATTATTATTATTATTATTATTTCTTAACGTTTGTATGATATCGACGAGAACAATACTTAATATTTCATTTTTATAAGCATATTTAATTTTGGGTATTACAATTCTATCCTCTAAAAAAAAATCCGTCCTCGAATTTAATCATACGAATGATGTTACGACAAGACTATCATGCCTTATACATAATTTGATATATAATTTGGAGCGAAAATCAAATATATCTTTTACCTATATATATTTATTGATACCTACATAAATATGTTAATTATTCAAATATATTCTACGTAACATTTATTTCTACAAAATAGTTACCTATTCAATATAACTACAAATACAACCTTATAACTATTTAATATGATATTGATACATAACATCAAATAAATGTAATTTGTTTTTTTTATATTCCCTGACTTTATAAGTTCCTACTTTACAACTTAGTTATGATACGTGTTGTCTTCACTTCATATCTCGATTTACTAGTCAAAAATTCACAGATAAAAGTAATTAATCTGTAACTAGTATTATCTTCTTTTCATGGTAGCAAAGATACGATTAGCTCCAACTATAAATCAATTTTTTTTTAATTATTATTATTATCAACTAAAGATAAAATCATATTAATCTTATTATTATTATTATTATTATTATTATATTATTGTTATTATTGTTATTATTATTATTATTATTATTATTATTATTATTATTATTTCTTAACGTTTGTATGATATCGACGAGAACAATACTTAATATTTCATTTTTATAAGCATATTTAATTTTGGGTATTACAATTCTATCCTCTAAAAAAAAATCCGTCCTCGAATTTAATCATACGAATGATGTTACGACAAGACTATCATGCCTTATACATAATTTGATATATAATTTGGAGCGAAAATCAAATATATCTTTTACCTATATATATTTATTGATACCTACATAAATATGTTAATTATTCAAATATATTCTACGTAACATTTATTTCTACAAAATAGTTACCTATTCAATATAACTACAAATACAACCTTATAACTATTTAATATGATATTGATACATAACATCAAATAAATGTAATTTGTTTTTTTTATATTCCCTGACTTTATAAGTTCCTACTTTACAACTTAGTTATGATACGTGTTGTCTTCACTTCATATCTCGATTTACTAGTCAAAAATTCACAGATAAAAGTAATTAATCTGTAACATTATTTATCTTCTTTTCATGGTAGCAAAGATACGATTAGCTCCAACTATAAATCAATTTTTTTTTAATTATTATTATTATTATTATTATTATTATTATTATTATTATTATTATTTCTTAACGTTTGTATGATATCGACGAGAACAATACTTAATATTTCATTTTTATAAGCATATTTAATTTTGGGTATTACAATTCTATCCTCTAAAAAAAAATCCGTCCTCGAATTTAATCATACGAATGATGTTACGACAAGACTATCATGCCTTATACATAATTTGATATATAATTTGGAGCGAAAATCAAATATATCTTTTACCTATATATATTTATTGATACCTACATAAATATGTTAATTATTCAAATATATTCTACGTAACATTTATTTCTACAAAATAGTTACCTATTCAATATAACTACAAATACAACCTTATAACTATTTAATATGATATTGATACATAACATCAAATAAATGTAATTTGTTTTTTTTATATTCCCTGACTTTATAAGTTCCTACTTTACAACTTAGTTATGATACGTGTTGTCTTCACTTCATATCTCGATTTACTAGTCAAAAATTCACAGATAAAAGTAATTAATCTGTAACTAGTATTATCTTCTTTTCATGGTAGCAAAGATACGATTAGCTCCAACTATAAATCAATTTTTTTTTTTATTATTATTATCAACTAAAGATAAAATCATATTAATCTTAGGATAAAATTTATTTCTCCAATTAAAATTGACTTCCCCATAATATATATTTCTTACATGTGGTCTTATTTATAGTCTTTTAATTTATTTATTTTTGGGATATTACAATATTACCTCCTTAAAAAGAATTCGTCCTCGAATTCAATTATACGAATAATATAGGCTGTCATGCTTTGTATATAACATAAATCTAAAGTTTTATTTCTTATGTCTTATTATTCGTTTATGTTATTATTGTTATTATTATTATTATTATTATTATTTCTTAACGTTTGTATGATATCGACGAGAACAATACTTAATATTTCATTTTTATAAGCATATTTAATTTTGGGTATTACAATTCTATCCTCTAAAAAAAAATCCGTCCTCGAATTTAATCATACGAATGATGTTACGACAAGACTATCATGCCTTATACATAATTTGATATATAATTTGGAGCGAAAATCAAATATATCTTTTACCTATATATATTTATTGATACCTACATAAATATGTTAATTATTCAAATATATTCTACGTAACATTTATTTCTACAAAATAGTTACCTATTCAATATAACTACAAATACAACCTTATAACTATTTAATATGATATTGATACATAACATCAAATAAATGTAATTTGTTTTTTTTATATTCCCTGACTTTATAAGTTCCTACTTTACAACTTAGTTATGATACGTGTTGTCTTCACTTCATATCTCGATTTACTAGTCAAAAATTCACAGATAAAAGTAATTAATCTGTAACTAGTATTGTCATATAACATTTATAAAGCATGCATCGAGTGCACGTCTTCAAGTATCATATTCTTACTCAAACGATGTACTATAAATTTCATCTTGTGGCATTTAGTTTGTTTTTCTAATAAAGTTTATATTTTGAACAATGCATATGAGTCGAGGTATTCAAAAACATTAAAATAATGATTCATTATAACCAACTTTATCCCAAAAGATTTCTAGGAGTTTAATATCTTGATTTTTTATTAATATAATTTAACTACTACTGTCACTACTTAAATATGAGCATAACTTAACCCTAAGAAAATAAATTTTAATTAACTAGCATAAAATAATAGTAGTTGTAAGTAGAGGTTTTAACAAAACACTATAAGTCTCATATATTTCTTATCACTAATACGCTTGTGTTTTGAACATAAAAGCAAGGATTGATTTCCAGCCACTATACCGTATTGTTTAGTTCTATCATATCGTAATATCGTTATCATTATGACTACACATACTTATAGCTATAGCTATATGCCACTAACCAATTACTTAAATCGTGATCACCATTTATACCATTATAATACGGAACCTAACTGAACTCTACCCAATCTCACAGGCCATAACTTAGGTCTTAAGTTTCTACAAGAAATAACCTATGCTCTGATACCATTCTGTAACGCCCCTAATTTTCTAAACAATACAAAATGATATCAAAGGGACTAAAAAGGCAAAAGGGCGTTAATCTTATTCAAAATCAAACTAAATTCAACCCAACAAATCAAAATAAGTACTTCTAAAGCTCGAAATAAAACTCTAAATCAAAGGGTGTTAAGTCCACTTCTATCTACTCTCTTCTCTCGTTCCCAAAGCCCGCTTGATCACCTGCCGTATAAGAAAGAAAAAGGAATACGGCTGAGCAAAAAGCCCAGTGAACGGATATGACAAAAGCAGAATTATAATATGAAATGCGGAGACGTATATTAAAAAAAATAAACTTATTACCTTAACAAACTTATTTCAAATCAAAGTACACATACGTATATTTTCACAATGCCTTATAACCAACAGACCAAAATATACTATAAAACCAAGCTTCAGAAAATAATGCACATAAGAGTCAAAACAAATAACTTATCAAAGGGCCGAATGAAATCATAGGGTAGCTACTCCGCTAATCATTCATTTTTGGTGCGAAACGCCTCGTATGAAACTACGATAAGCGCCCACCGTCAAACTTATCAAAATGCCTAGGATCGATCCATACGCCTCCTATCAAAATATAATATAATGAGCTCGAACCACTACCGGGTTATCAAAAGGAGACGCCGTAGATCAAATCAAATACACCGCTACGGCCGGTGCCACGTCATCGGTGTCACAATAACGCGCCCATGGGACCTCCATGGATAGGTTACTCTTACATGCATATCTTAAGAAACCGTTTTGACCGACTTATATACTAAATATATCGAATATGTTTTTAAGAGACAAAAATGAATTTTTGGACAATTAAAGTAACTAAAATATATATAATTCGATGTAATATCACTTTTTGTTGACTATAAATCCATTTCATATTCTTTTTAGCTATTATGGTTGTAGTATTGAAATAACATAAACATGTACAATTATATAAAAGTTGTAACTCACTGTAATCTATTTTTATAAATAGCTTCATGTACCTTATATTTCGTTCCATTAAATTAAGCAAGTTTACAGAAGGTTTGCAATGGATTTTTGGCAAAGTTAATATTTTAGTATATCAAGTATGTAGTAGGATTTATACATGTTGTTCGATCTTTGCTAATGTTCAACAAACTAAAATTTTAGTTTTTGGCTTATCTTAAGAGCTACTAATCGACACAAATGGTTACAAAAATCATTACTAAATACGAACCACAATTGAATTTATTAGTGAATACGAAACCAATCATGTAAAATATTTTAAATCAATATACTTGTTTAACTATTCATACCAAATCAAGATATTACAAATTTAATCACGAAAGTTTTGAGAGGAAAGATGTTACCGAAAAGCTCCTAATAGCAACTAGAATATCCGTACCTTATCGCCGATCACAACGAATTCAAAAACGCAAGATCCACCAACGAAACGCGATCAACAAACCGAATCTAACAAATATAAAAGTATAAGCACAAAATATATTCAAATAAAGGTGTGAAATATCCTTCATATTTTATGATGTTAATATATATAATTCGATGTAATATCACTTTTTGTTGACTATAAATCCATTTCATATTCTTTTTAGCTATTATGGTTGTAGTATTGAAATAACATAAACATGTACAATTATATAAAAGTTGTAACTCACTGTAATCTATTTTTATAAATAGCTTCATGTACCTTATATTTCGTTCCATTAAATTAAGCAAGTTTACAGAAGGTTTGCAATGGATTTTTGGCAAAGTTAATATTTTAGTATATCAAGTATGTAGTAGGATTTATACATGTTGTTCGATCTTTGCTAATGTTCAACAAACTAAAATTTTAGTTTTTGGCTTATCTTAAGAGCTACTAATCGACACAAATGGTTGCAAAATTCATTACTAAATACGAACCACAATTGAATTTATTAGTGAATACGAAACCAATCATGTAAAATATTTTAAATCAATATACTTGTTTAACTATTCATACCAAATCAAGATATTACAAATTTAATCACGATGCAGTACTTGGCCATGTATGATTTAGATTCAAGATAATAGGATTATTAAAACATGCCATCAAAAATTTATGTCAAAATTTGTTAGTCTATAGATATAGAATTACGAGTAGTTCAGATTGAATAATAATAAGTTTTGTTCAACAAAAGTTAATTTGTTTACAAAAATAAATAAATAACAATTATGTGTTTAAATCATAAAATTTATAGTATATATAAAATCCATGAAAAGCTTACCAATAAAAATGATAACATAAGTCTTGCACCATGCAAATCATTTGACAAAGTTAATATTTTAGTATATCAAGTATGTAGTAGGATTTATACATGTTGTTCGATCTTTGCTAATGTTCAACAAACTAAAATTTTAGTTTTTGGCTTATCTTAAGAGCTACTAATCGACACAAATGGTTACAAAAATCATTACTAAATACGAACCACAATTGAATTTATTAGTGAATACGAAACCAATCATGTAAAATATTTTAAATCAATATACTTGTTTAACTATTCATACCAAATCAAGATATTACAAATTTAATCACGATGCAGTACTTGGCCATGTATGATTTAGATTCAAGATAATAGGATTATTAAAACATGCCATCAAAAATTTATGTCAAAATTTGTTAGTCTATAGATATAGAATTACGAGTAGTTCAGATTGAATAATAATAAGTTTTGTTCAACAAAAGTTAATTTGTTTACAAAAATAAATAAATAACAATTATGTGTTTAAATCATAAAATTTATAGTATATATAAAATACACCCAACTAAGGTGGAACAATGAGATGTACAGAAAGTCGAGTATTCAAAACAAAGGATTATAAATAACATTCACCATAGCTTTATTTGATAAAAGAATTTTACAAATGCACAAGCATGTGAACCAATCCCCAAGTACCATGCGTCCACCGTACTTGGATATTAAGTCCACGAAACAAATAACAAATACATGAACGATATACTACAATGATCAAGGCGGATTCCATTGCCCATCACAAGGTTTGATCTTTGACTCCAAAGTGCAATGCAAATAATCATGATGCATATAATTCCCCAAAGCTTAAGCTAATTCCTGAAAAGCATGAAGAAAAAGTGTCAACTACGAAAACGTAGTTGGTGAGTGCATAGGTTTTTAAGTAAATTTCGTTTTATAATCATTTCAATACTTAGAAAACGTATTATCAGATATCAATATACCCAAACCACATGATCGGCAAAAATTCCCATATCAAACCATCAAGTTTTCAAAATACCATAACGTCATTTCAAAGAGTTGAGAATCCATGGTAAATTATAAAGTTCTCATTTGTCAAATTTATCGTGAGAGAAAAAGTATATAAATCGATTAATCATACATATACCAAAACCATTCGGTCATCAATATTTCAATATCGCCAATTTCAACAACTTTCAAGATTCCATATAAGGTCCAATACCCAAACCGTATGTTCAATCCATAATATCCAACCATAAATAATATCATACCACTTGGTCAATGGTAAGACTACCATGACATAATTTGATGAGATTGTTCTTGAGCCACTACTAAGACCGGTTATGTCCAAGATAATAAGAAGCACATGCCGTCAATCACGTGCAATAATAATAATAAAGGGGTCGTGCCATGGAGACGACCAATAATAAAAGGGGGCGTGGCATGACCACTGATATAGTAGTTAGAGCACCGCGAGGTCGGACTGGAAATGGAGGTTGCCACAAAGGCAAACCAAACATCCCACCGCTACCTATTTTAGTGGGTGAGGGGACAAATCCTAGTTGCGCAACTCTCAAACTACAGGCCTCTCGAAGAGTTAATAGTAGTGTACCGAGGTGAAACAGTTTGACAGTACTCAAGCTCATCATATAATATATATAACACGTTGAACATACAATATAATTCCCATATCATAATCATTCTTTCAAAGTATCATTTCATATAAAGAAAGCAATTTTAATTATTCATGCTTTTCACCCGTAAGTAAAACACATAAAAGAGTTTGAAAGGGGGCTATGACTCACCTTGATATGCCGAGCATTATATGTGAGTCCCAAACTCTCTAGATAGTTAACCCAAAGTGTAAAATACAACAAGTCTAATAAGCACTAGAAAGGACTAGTATTACATGAATATAAATGCAAGTATATAAACAAAGTAATACACGACTTAAAGTAAAGGTGGAACACAATGTAATTTTCCAAGAGTATTTTATTTATGATGTTAAATAAAATAAAGGTTGTGCGGAATCAAGATAATACAAATATGTAAGTATCCTAACAACCTATGAATTACAAATGATCTATATTTGCCAAATAACTCTTTTAGATCGAGATACTTAAAGTTGTGAAGTATCCCTGTTTAAGATCGAGAGTATTTAGACAAATTCACCTTTAATATCTAAAAGTGATTTTAACGAAGAAATGACTTTGTATTTATAGGCAAACAAATTCACCAGTAGAATGGATCCGGACTGGGGTGAAGTCCAGTGAGCTAATCTGGAGGATGTCTCCAGATTTCCTATACAAGTATTTTGCTCACTGGTCTTCCATTATTTCTGAACAAATCTTCAGAGGGACTCCAGTTTCCAAGTCTGGAGTAGGTCCAGTAAATATCATTTCTGGACAGATATTCAGTAAGGCTCCAGTAGTCGAGTCTGGAGTGAGTCCAGTAAATCTGGACCTAACAAATTCCCCCTATTTGTTTAGAAATAATGCAAGGTTTTTCAAGCTTATATCTATACAACTTTGTATGCTTGAAAAACACTTGTTTTGACTTAGTCTAAAAATTTATTGTTACTGGGAAACACTTTATAGATCATCAGTGTCCAGTTTCATCTTTTAGTTCTAACTTAGACTAAATCTGATCATTTACTTTATGAATCAAAATATGCAACTATATTTACAGCCATCAACAGAAAATAAGTTACAATTTTGGAAATTAAATACAAGTACAAGTAAATGATACAAGAGTCAGGCCCTTCTCTTCGATGTCTGTCCTGGAGCATCTTCAGAAGCCTTTCTCTTTGGAGATGGAGAGGATGGTACAGACTCTGTGTTTTCAAACCTATTACAACTTCCATCTGTTGCTTTCTCTTCCATACCTTCTCGATCCTCTTCAAAAATGCTTTAACATCAGTCGACAAATCTGTCTTCCCCCTGAATGTTAAGGCAATCTCCTTCAGTTCACTCCATCCAAACGCTTGGACTGAAGTACTCTTTCTTTCATCAGTAAAGTTACCTTCCCTGGTCAACTTTACTTCAAACCTGGACATACCTTCATGATTATCAGCTAACTTAATCTCTGCACCAATGATCTTTCTGGCATCAGCCCTGAAATTCAACATTTCTTCATACTTTGCTTTTTGCTTAGCCATCTGGATCATATACTCAGTTTCCTTGGATACTTTCTGCTGATCGATGGCAGACTGAAATGCTTCACGATTGATTCTTTGTGAAGTATCCAAAGGAATGAAAGTGCTCAGATCAGCATCTCTGATTGCTTTTAACTGTTTGGCAGTCAGTTTGGGTAAACCTTTCAACTTCTTTCTGTACTCTATCTCCAGAGCACCAGCATTCTTCCTTATCTTTTTCTGGAGGTTCACCAGTTCCTCCGTCCTCTGTCTTATCAGTTCAGTTACACTGACACCATAAGTTACAGCATCATAAGTTTGCTCATCTTCAGAGTACCTGGAGCGAATGAACACATCATCCAATGCATCCAGACATTGATGAATTCTGGGGTCTTCCTTCATTCTTTTATACACATCAATATGTATGCCTAACCTGCCAGCATTGTAAGAATCAAGGGTCCCCATGTTTGCCATCTCCCTTTGGTGGGCCAGCAATTCATCCTTTTGATTTTTCTTGAATATTTCTATCAATATGCATTCTTGCTCCAGTCTCTTCGAGGTGTCTTCATCAGTAGGAGGAAGTTCTGATGAACCTTCAGCTGTTTCAGTTTCACCTCCAGATATCACATGTTTCTTTCTTTTTACTGATTCTTGAGTAGTTATGATATCTGGGAATGCTTCGAATTGGGGCTCACTGGCATCAGTACCAGCAGCTTCTTCAACCTGCACAATGGCTTCAGTGCCAAGTGCCTTCTGTGCTTCTTGTGCACTGGCATCAGTACCAGTCACTCTTTCTTGTTGCACGATGCTTTCAGTAGCAAAGGCCTTTTCAATAGCACTGATAACAACTTCTTTCTTTTTCTTTACCAAACCTTCTGGAACAGACGACTTTTCCCCCTTGGAATGTCCACCAGTTTGAGACTTGTGGGCATTCCATAATTGTTCAAGCATATATCTGTCTGTCTCACCAAAAGTTCTTCCTGCCACTGGAGTGGTTATATTCACAGTCTTTCTCAGCTCAGTCACTTCCTTCTTGATTATTTGAATTTTTTGAGGCAAGTGTTTTGGCATTTCATTTTCTATCATCTTCACCACTTGTGGTAATAAACCATCCTGAATGGTTCTAAGAACAGACCCAGAAATCTCTTCAGAAATTTCTTTTAACATTCCATGTCTGAACTTCTTAGCAACCTCATCACTGATTTTTATACAACAACCTATATGTGTCCACTTATTATGTGAATTTTGGCTTAATTTATAAAGAATGTTTACTACCTCTAAATATTTTTATAAATGGAAGTGGTCAAAACAGTCACTGTTTTGCATACCCGAATGTTTTATGAAAGTTATTTGGGTTATGCTCTTAATAAAAATGCCATGATTTTATTTTAAGTTTAGAACACATTGAACTTACTTTCCACCAAGTATGACCTCCTGGAATCTTATGTTTTAGGAGATAAAAATTGTTAAAGTTGAAAAAATATTCAGACAAAAGTGCAGTTTTGACCAGTTTTAGTAGAAAAATCATATCTTTTGTTTGGTTCAGTATTTTTGAGTAATTCCAGTTGGTGGTTAAACTTAACTCGTTTATATACAACTTTTATTTTGACACAAACACGTGATTTGGCCTATTTCAGTGTGTTTTACTCATTTGAAATACGAAGTTAGGTTCTGTTCAGCCTTTCTTGAAAACACCAAAGCATCTTTCACTCTATTGGCTAATTCCTACTTTTACCCTTACTCAAGCCATCATGAACCTTTATATTTTCATACATTCATATTTACTTCCAGATTATATGATATATTCTTATGGATTTGATGATTAAGTTGAAGTAACTTCATGTTTGTGGATTCAAACTTCTCGGTTTTGGATTTTTGATGATTATTTTGATAGAACTTGATATATATTCATACTTCTTTGATTATACTTTATAAAAATCAGAATATGCATCTACTTTTAATAAAAATCAACATATATTTTCATCCATCTCAAATCCCAAATCAAAATCAACTTAAACTAGTGCTAATCTAAGCATGCATGTGAAGATCTAACATTTTTAGACAATATTACTTATCATCTTTTATGTGTATGACTTTTTTAATGATTATTTCTTGTTAACCCATCATTCAAATATGCATGCATGTGTAGATCTAGACTTGTTTAGCTCAAGAAATCAAGGATTAGTGAAGTGAGATTCAAGAGGGTTCAAGCTAACAACCTTTGAAGATCAAAACAAGAAGATCAAGAGTGTTTTTGGGTCTTGTTATTGACGGCTGTTCTTGAGACCTTTGACGGCTGTAACAAGCTTGAAGAGGAGAGAAGTTAAGCTACAAAATGAGAGAAAAGACGAAGAACTAAAAAAGGAACATGTTGGGTACCCTTTGATGATCAAGAATCAAAAGAAAGTAGAGATATTGGGGCTGTTTTCTGCCTCCATTTGCTGCTGCCGATCAGCCCTTTAGGAGGCTGATTTCGTGCCTTTCTTGCCTCCAAATCGATTCCAAGCTTGACCCAAGATGTTTATCTAACATGATTTATTATTATTACATTAGATTAAGTTAGATTCTTGGTGTTTTTCTCCCTTGGAATGCCGAAAATGAAGAAGAAAGGAAGGGAAGAAGTTGAGAGAAAATCCTTGCATGTGTGTGTTGTTTTGTGTGAGAAATAAGTGTGGGGTGGAGTCTCCTAGACTCTAGAACGTGAATGGGGCAGAAAAAGAGAGCATGGGGTGAGTTTATTGGCTAGTGTGGTTGTTGGTTGAATGCCCATTTGCTAGGGAAAGTTGTGTGTGATGTGTAGTTTGAATTTTTGATGTGTATTGAGTCCAACATGTGTCTAGGTTCTTATTATATGTAGATTTGTATGTATATATGCATGTGAGTGTAAGAGTAAGTGAGTTAGTTATGTGTTGATTGGTGGATTTTATAAGTGTTTATAATTATAATTAGTTTAAGTTATAAGTACATACTTGTAATTGTACGGCTTATTTGAATGTTGTATCTATATACATGTCGTGTATATATATGTATATTTGTAGTTGACTTGTAAATTTTATTGATGTACATTGTCATTATTTAAGTTGTTGACTTACTTGGTTACTTAGATGTTTGATTGTTTAAAGTATATTCTGATAAAGTTTTTATTATTTGTTCACTTGAGGTTATCTTGGATAGTTATAGTTATGGTGTTTGGCATTTCTAAGACAACTAGCTACCTTTTGGTATTCTATTGAACTAGAGGGCAATTATCACCATGCTCTAAATGTCTAGAAGGTCAATTCTCTTAATAAACCTCTAGGGATAGATACCTAGATAAATATAAGTAAGTTGTCCTAGTCGGAAATTGAGGGTTGTTACATCATTACTCCCTTAACAAGAAACTTCGTCCTCGAAGTTTGCTCGTTCACATGGTAATAAAATGAATAGATTGACAATGAGGATAGCTTCATAGCGACGTACAAAATGTAAGTGTTCAATTAGATTTTATCATGGTCCTTTTTGGTCTTTTGCAAGCTTTTACCTCCAAAGTTGGGGGCATCCATTGCTTGGTGCCCTAACATTTCTCGTGATTAGAAACTTCGAAAAAGAAAAAGTTACGAATGTCGCTCACTTCTTGAGACGACTAGAGATTAATCGTATGTAATCGTTGTGGGCTGTCAATCTTGCCTAGATCAATACTAAATATGGGATGATGATAAGAATATCAATACGGAGGTGTAAAATGAGCAAACGGTTCGTAACGTGAGTTATAATAAAATAGTAAGAAACGTTGGAATATCGATCGTTGGTGACTACTCATTTCCATTCTCACTTTGTGGAGTTTCCTTTATCGTTTGCTTTCCCAATTAAAGAATAGTTCCAATGGCTTCTCGCCTACTTTCATCCTTCTTTGGTTTGACGTTGGACACGCTTGCCGCTACTTGAAAATATTGACTTCGTTTGTGACTAATCACTTGTTAAGGGATTACCCCTTAACAAGAGTGATACTAACCCGTTATGCCGAGTTGTACTAAAATTGCAAAGGTACATCTTCGTAGTACCTCATTTTAGGGTTTTCCAATGTCGTCTTTGTTGCTTTATGGCGTGCAAGGGAATCATGAATTGTATGATGATAGTTCCATCTTGCTCCTCATACTCACCTTTGTTCTTCAATTTCGCCCTTATTTTCCAAAGTCACCTTTTCGTTATTCGTTAAGTCGCGTCATTACCCATTTATTTACTTATTTATTTTCTCTTGCGGATATTGGCTTGCAAATCGATTTATGGCACCTCTAATTCTTCCTTTTTAATGTAAAAGTACAACCATCTATGACCTATTTCCGACTAAACTCCTTTTACACTCTTCCATTTCTCTTCTATCCCTACGCATTCCTCGTGATAGGATTTACACAATCCTTATGCTCACAAATAATCATATCACTACCATCTTGGCAACACAAACACTTCAAGTCCTTGTTGGTATGAACCCTTTCTTAGAAGCAATCCTTCTTAGGTCCTCATGACCTCTACAAAACTTCCAATTACTTTGCTCTCAAAAGCCTCGTGTCCATTTTCAGCTTTCTAAGCTACGCTTCTTTTTCAACACTAACATAATGTTCTTAGGAATTGCGATATAAGATAGTTTAGGTGAAACAACGGTTACTTCGTCTTTTCCTCAACCGTGCGGTTCTCTACTCTTTCCTTTCGTTTTCTTATGGATAACTATACTCCTTACCGTTTCGCCACTCAGATCCATCTGTTACTAGAGTAATCGTCATCTTGAATGACACACGCAGTCGCTAGTCCTTGAAGTTATCTCAGGGGTACTCGTCACATCATGCTGATACGGATCCTTTAATCCTAACTCATCACAGATGTGTGTTATCCTTATCACGCTTCCGTTCAAACGTTCCATAACTAGCTCTTCCCGGAGTTTGTAGTTGTTTGAAACTTAGTTCAGCGACCAACTTCCTTGATCGTCGTGGTAGTTGTGCCTTGACTTCTAGCGTTGTATTCCTTATTTGCTTTCACTACTAACTTAGCGATTCCATGTTGTTTTCCTCCTTCACTTTTCTTGGGAACACTACTCCTTAGGTCGATGGTCCTTGACTGTTCACCATGTGGTTTAAAATTTTCCTCACCCAAGTCCATCTTATTTTAGCTTATCTATGACCGTTGACCTTAATGGGATAACCATCACCGCTCATCATGCCTCCACGCCAGCCTCCATCGGGTGTTGAGCGTATACCGCTTTCTCTTAGCCTAGTTGATATGCTCTACTAATAGCTTGTCTTTCGATAGAGGTTTTCTAATTGATATTCAGAGAATAACGTGTGGAGCGCCATAAAGATGAACGCTACCAGAACTACATCTTGTAGATGACGTCAATGCCTACTTTACCGTTTGGGTTAAATCGCCTTCCTTTATTTTACTCTCTGCTTCATATCTCTTTCAATGACGCTAGTGGATAATTCTTCTTGAAAGATAAAGTATAATCTTGCGTTTCATACTCCATGTTCGAGTATCTTCCTTGTTGCGATTACCCCCTTAACATTTTTCCTCTAGAAAAATGTGAGGGATCTCCTGCTCTTCACTTCATCTCGCCTTCCTTGACGCTCTTCAATTCAGCAAATTTCTTATTCCTTCGTGTAACGAATCTCCATCTACACACTTGTTTCGAAAAAGAAAGGATAGCTCGGAATCCTTTTTGTTACTCTTTAATCATGAGGGTTACTCGACACATCCTAATATCTTATTGTCCTTAATTAGTTTTCTTCTTCCAATTACCTTCGTTTTCCAACATTGCTAGTGATCTCCTCCAAGTTCTATGGGAGTCCTTATACTTAACCAAAGGTGACCTTCATGTCACAACCTTCCTTTCGCGGCCGCTCAATTTTTCCTTTTGGTTGATCAACATAGATAGGGAAGACCTTCAATTCTTTCTCCAAGTTAAAGCTTAGTATACTTTTCGCTTGTGCTTCCATGTACTTTGACTTACACACCACATATCTTCTCCGCCCTACTTTATGTACATGATCCAATAACATCTTCTATGTTATATAGTTATCCCAAGTATTTCACTTATGGACGACTGATGTCTCACGTCTTTCGCATCCCTTGATGTCGCAGCAAGAGCAGGGTTCTAGTTACTCGATTTTGCCATTGCGGAGTGTTGCGTAAGTGAGTTGTATGTTGTTAGATTACTAAGAGAAACGGTGGTGATCATTACTTTGAATAATCAAGAATATAAGGATATAGAATTTGGTTTCGAATGAATGAAATAGGAAA